>JANAVB010038154.1:0-23633 GCA_029216955.1 Iris pallida
GGGAAGTGGGAGGGAGCTGCAACATTTCCTCCAAATAGTCCAACTCTCAAGCACATCAATCACTCCACCATCGGAAGTACGTTCCTTTCTCATTTCAAACACAATTTCTCTCTCAGCAACTATTCTTCTCCTTGTGCTTCCATGGAAAAGTTCAGAGACTTCTGGAGCCGAATGTTCTCCGTCCATGACGTCTACACAGCTTCGAAGCACGGGGACATGGCGAAGCTCCGGAAGTACGTGGAGGAGGAAGGCCGATCCCTCACCGATCCCGGCACGGCGATCCACGTGGCGGTTGAGAACAACCACATCGAAGTAGTTCGATACCTAATAGAGGTGGGGAACGGACAGACTGAGTGCCAGCCTGCCCCCATTAATTCCAGTTCTTCCTATTGTTTATTATTATTATTATTATTATTTTATATTATTATTATTATTTTCACTGCCCACTCACGCCTCCGTTGTTCAGTCAAGAGACCGTTCAAGAAAGTTATACCTCTTCTTCTGGCTGATCAGAAAAAAAGTATACCTCTCCAGACTGACCAGGCAATTGAGTTCAGTTCCTATTATATTACTAGTATATTCAAACATTATCTTTTTGTTGGAAAAAAGTTAGAATATTTAAATATATTTAAATTTAGATTTGTTATATATATGTTTATTGAAACATTAGATGAAAAAAAATTCTATTACAATTGAAAAATTGGATAGAAATGTAATTATATTAAAATAGTTTAAATATAATTTAAACAATATATTTATTAAAAATTTGTTGTAGAACTTTGAATATATTAAATATAATATAAATATTGAATATATTTTATTATTTTTATTTTGAAATGATAATTGTGTAGAATGCTCCCACTGGGAATCAACCTAGTGCTTCCCTTGTTTCTAATTGAGAATTAATTACTCGGTTAAAATTTCTTGAAGTTTCGGACGGTGGATGTATCCGACACAATCAAATTACTTGATTACTTACTAGAGGTAAGAGTCGATGTTCCCTAGCAGTTAGCATTATCTTTCTTTTGTTGTTAGTTTGGCTTTCTATCTTTCCGAGTGAAAATTAATTTTTTAACTAACGGAAGATGGACAAACAACTTAGATGACTCATTTTTGAACTATTTCTAAACCACATTTGACTTTCTATATTTGCGATGCGAATTAATTGTTGGTTATTTTTCTTAAAGCATGGGGTGGACGTGAATGCGAAGGGAAAATATGGCAGGACGGTTCTGCACAACGTTGTTTCTATCTTTCCAAATGGGAATTAATTGTTGGTTATTTTTCATGAAGCACGGGCAGACGTGAATGCGACGAACGAAGATGGCTATATGGTTTTGCACTGTGTAGTACTGAAAGGAGAATCAGAGGTAAGAAACAACCGGTGCTTCCCTTGTTTCCAATTGAGGATTAATTCCTGGGTTAATATTTCTTGAAGTTTCGGGCGGTGGATGTGTCCGACACAATCAAATTACTCGATTACTTACTAGTGGTAAGAGACGATTTTCCCTAGCAGTTAGCATTCTCTTTCTTTTGTTATCGTTTGGCTTTCTATCTTTTCGAATGAGATTTGATTGTTGGTTTATTTTCTTGAAGCACGGGGCGGACGTGAATGCAATGGGCAAATATGGCATGACTGTTCTGCACTATGTCGTATTAAAAAAATCAGAGGTAAGAAACAACTAGTGCTTCCCTTGTTTCCAATTGAGAATTAATTACTCGGGTAAAATTTCTTGAAGTTTCGGGCAGTGGACGTGTCCGACACAATCAAATTACTTGATTGCTTACTAGCGGTAAGAGACGACCTTCCCAAACATTTAAACTTCTCTTTCTTTTGTGGACGTTTTGGTTTTCTATCTTTCGGAATGGGAATTAATTGTTGGTTACTTTTCTTGAAGCACGGGGCGGACGTGAATACGACAGACGAAGATGGCGATACTATTTTGCACTGTGTCGTACAGAAAGAAGAATCAGAGGTAAGAAACAACCCAGTACTTTCCTTGTTACCAATTGAGAATTAATTACTCGGTTAAAATTTCTTGAAGTTTCGGGCGGTGGATGTGTCCGACACAATCCAATTACTTGATTACTTACTAGAGGTAAGAGACGATCTTCCCTAGCATTCAGCATTCTCATTCTTTTGTTGTCGTTTTGGCTTTCTATCTTTTCGAATGAGAATTGATTGTTGGTTTATTTCTTGAAGCACGGGGCGGACGCGAATGCGATGGACAAATATGGCTGGACTGTTCTGCACAATGTCGTATTAAAAGAAGAATCAGAGGTAAGAAACACCAGTGCTTCCCTTGTTTCCAATTGAGAATTGATTACTCGGTTAAAATTTCTTGAAGTTTCGGGCGGTGAACGTGTCCAACACAATCAAATTACTTGATTGCTTACTAGCGGTAAGAGAGACCTTCCCTAGCATTTAACCTTCTCTTTCTTTGGTGGACGTTTTGGTTTTCTATCTTTCCAAATGGGAATTAATTGTTGGTTATTTTTCATGAAGCACGGGGCAGACGTGAATGCGACGAACGAAGATGGCTATATGGTTTTGCACTGTGTAGTACTGACAGAAAAATCAAAGGTAAGAAACAACCGGTGCTTCCCTTGTTTCCAATTGAGGATTAATTCCTGGGTTAATATTTCTTGAAGTTTCGGGCGGTGGATGTGTCCGACACAATCAAATTACTCGATTACTTACTAGTGGTAAGAGACGATCTTCCCTAGCAGCTAGCATTCTCTTTCTTTTGTTATCGTTTTGGCTTACTATCTTTTCGAATGAGAATTGATTGTTGGTTTATTTTCTTGAAGCACGGGGCGGACGTGAATGCAATGGGCAAATATGGCAGGACTCTTCTGCACACTGTCGTATTAAAAAAAGAATCAGAGGTAAGAAACAACTAGTGCTTCCCTTGTTTCCAATTGAGAATTAATTACTCGGGTAAAATTTCTTGAAGTTTCGGGCGGTGGACGTGTCCGACACAATCTTATTACTTGATTGCTTACTAGCGGTAAGAGACGACCTTCCCAAACATTTAAACTTCTCTTTCTTTTGTGGACGTTTTGGTTTTCTATCTTTCGGAATGGGAATTAATTGTTGGTTACTTTTCTTGAAGCACGGGCGGACGTGAATACGACAGACGAAGATGGCGATACTGTTTTGCACTGTGTCGTACAGAAAGATGAATCAGAGGTAAGAAACAACCCAGTACTTTCCTTGTTACCAATTGAGAATTAATTACTCGGTTAAATTTCTTGAAGTTTCGGGCGGTGGATGTGTCCGACACAATCCAATTACTTGATTACTTACTTGAGGTAAGAGACGATCTTCCCTAGCATTTAGCATTCTCATTCTTTTGTTGTCGTTTTGGCTTTCTTTCTTTCCGAATGAGAATTGATTGTTGGTTTATTTTCTTGAAGCACGGGGCGGACGCGAATGCGATGGGCAAATATGGCAGCACTGTTCTGCACAATGTCGTATTAAAAATGAATCAGAGGTAAGACAACCAGTGCTTCCCTTGTTTCCAATGAGAATTAATTACTCGGGTAAAATTTCTTGAAGTTTCGGGCGGTGGACGTGTCCGACACAATCAAATTACTTGATTGCTTACTAGCGATAAGAGACGACCTTCCCAAACATTTAAACTTCTCTTTCTTTTGTGGACGTTTTAGTTTTCTATCTTTCGGAATGGGAATTAATTGTTGGTTATTTTTCTTGAAGCACGGGGCGGACGTGAATGCAATGGGCAAATGGCAGGACTGTTCTGCACTATGTCATATTAAAAGAATCAGAGGTAAGAAACAACCAGTGCTTCTCTTGTTTCCAATTGAGAATTAATTACTCGGGTAAAATTTCTTGAAGTTTCGGGCGGTGGACGTGTCCGACACAATCAAATTACTTGATTGCTTACTAGCGGTAAGAGACGACCTTCCCAAACATTTAAACTTCTCTTTCTTTTGTGGACGTTTTGGTTTTCTATCTTTCGGAATGGGAATTAATTGTTGGTTATTTTTCTTGAAGCACGGGGCGGACGTGAATGCAATTGTTAAATATGGCAGGACTGTTCTGCACTATGTCATATTAAAAGAAGAATCAGAGGTAAGAAACAACCAGTGCTTCTCTTGTTTCCAATTGAGAATTAATTACTCGGGTAAAATTTCTTGAAGTTTCGGGCGGTGGACGTGTCCGACACAATCAAATTACTTGATTGCTTACTAACGGTAAGAGACGACCTTCCCAAACATTTAAACTTCTCTTTCTTTTGTGGACGTTCTGGTTTTCTATCTTTCGGAATGGGAATTAATTGTTGGTTATTTTTCTTGAAGCACGGGACGGACGTGAATGCGACAGACGAATATGGCGATACTGTTTTGCACTATGTCGTACAGAAAGGTGAATCAGAGGTAAGAAACAACCCAGTACTTCCCTTGTTACCAATTGAGAATTAATTACTCGGTTAAAATTTCTTGAAGTTTCGGGCGGTGGATGTGTCCGACACAATCCAGTTACTTGATTACTTACTAGTGGTAAGAGACGATCTTCCCTAGCATTTAGCATTCTCATTCTTTTGTTGTCAGTTTGGCTTTCTATCTTTCCGAGTGAAAATTAATTTTTATTAACTAACGGTAGATAGACAAACACTTAGATGACTCATTTTGAACTATTTATAAACCACATTTGACTTTCTATATTTGCGATGCGAATTTATTGTTGGTTATTTTTCTTGAAGCACGGGGCGGACGTGAATGCAATGGGCAAATATGGCTGGACTGTTCTGCACAATGTCGTATTAAAAAAAGAATCAGAGGTAAGAAACAACCAGTGCTTCCCTTGTTTCCAATTGAGAATTAATTACTCGGGTAAAATTTCTTGAAGTTTCGGGCGCTGGACGTGTCCGACAAATCAAATTACTTGATTGCTTACTAGCGGTAAGAGACGTCCTTCCCAGACATTTAAACTTCTCTTTCTTTTGTGGACGTTTTGGTTTTCTATCTTTCGGAATGGGAATTAATTGTTGGTTATTTTTCTTGAAGCACGGGGCGGACGTGAATGCGACAGACGAATATGGCGATACTGTTTTGCACTGTGTCGTACAGAAAGGTGAATCAGAGGTAAGAAACAACCCAGTACTTCCCTTGTTACCAATTGAGAATTAATTACTCGGTTAAAATTTCTTGAAGTTTCGGGCGGTGGATGTGTCCGACACAATCCAATTACTTGATTACTTACTAGAGTAAGAGACGATCTTCCCTAGCATTAGCATTCTCATTCTTTTGTTGTCGTTTTGGCTTTCTTTCTTTCCGAATGAGAATTGATTGTTGGTTTATTTTCTTGAAGCACGGGCGGACGTGAATGCAATGGGCAAATATGGCTGGACTGTTCTGCACAATGTCGTATTAAAAAAAAATCAGAGGTAAGAAACAACCAGTGCTTCCCTTGTTTCCAATTGAGAATTAATTACTCGGTAAAATTTCTTGAAGTTTCGGGCGCTGGACGTGTCCGACAAATCAAATTACTTGATTGCTTACTAGCGGTAAGAGACGTCCTTCCCAGACATTTAAACTTCTCTTTCTTTTGTGGACGTTTTGGTTTTCTATCTTTCGGAATGGGAATTAATTGTTGGTTATTTTCTTGAAGCACGGGGCGGACGTGAATGCGACAGACGAATATGGCGATACTGTTTTGCGCTGTCGTACAGAAAGGTGAATCAAAGGTAAGAAACAACCAAGTACTTCCCTTGTTACCAATTGAGAATTAATTACTCGGTTAAAATTTCTTGAAGTTTCGGGCGGTGGATGTGTCCGACACAATCCAATTACTTGATTACTTACTAGAGGTAAGAGACGATCTTCCCTAGCATTTAACATTCTCATTCTTTTGTTGTCGTTTTGGCTTTCTTTCTTTCCGAATGAGAATTGATTGTTGGTTTATTTTCTTGAAGCACGGGGCGGACGCGAATGCGATGGACAAATATGGCATGACTGTTCTGCACAATCGTATTAAAAGAAGAATCAGAGGTAAGAAACAACCTAGTACTTTCCTTGTTTCCAATTGAGAATTGATTACTCGGTTAAAATTTCTTGAAGTTTCGGGCGGTGGATGTGTCCGACACAATCAAATTACTTGATTGCTTACTAGCGGTAAGAGAGACCTTCCCTAGCATTTAACCTTCTCTTTCTTTTGTGGACGTTTTGGTTTTCTGTCTTTCCAAATGGGAATTAATTGTTGGTTTTTTTTCATGAAGCACGGGGCAGCCGTGAATGCGACGAACGAAGATGGCTATATGGTTTTGCACTGTGTAGTACTGAAAGAAGAATCAAAGGTAAGAAACAACCGTGCTTCCCTTTTTCCAATTGAGGATTAATTCCTGGGTTAATATTTCTTGAAGTTTCGGGCGGTGGATGTGTCCGACATAATCAAATTACTCGATTACTTACTAGAGGTAAGAGACGATCTTCCCTAGCAGTTAGCATTCTCTTTCTTTTGTTATCGTTTTGGCTTTCTATCTTTTCGAATGAGAATAGATTGTTGGTTTATTTTCTTGAAGCACGGGGCGGACGTGAATGCAATGGGCAAATATGGCCGGACTCTTCTGCACAATGTCGTATTAACCAGAATCAGTGGTAAGAAACAACCAGTGCTTCCCTTGTTTCCAATTGAGAATTAATTGGAAACAATTAATAATATTTACCTTCTTTGAAAAAAAGAAGGATAAAGGGCAAGGTTCCGTTCCTACACTGTATCAGTGGAACTGTTTGATTAAGTAGTAACCTGGGTCCTGGACTCCATACTGGGCTATAGACCAAATTACATATTGTCAAAATGAACAAAGAAGACTCTTTGGACCTCAAGATAGATACTCCCAACTATAAATCTTAGCACTTCCCCTTGGAGAATGGAAATTGACTGCTTAACGAAGTCGATACGGGTCCAATTACTGTAAACACTCTTAAATGTGAGGAATTAACCGGTGTTGTTACTCTGGTAGTTCTATGTGAAAAACTCTGAAGACTCCTACTACAAATATTAATAGTATAGTTGAGTGCTCTGTTCAGTTAAACACGGGCTAAATACCTACCTAATTATCAGACAGATGTGGGTCCAAACAGACACTAAACAGACACTAAGCACATCCGATTAGCTAAAAAGTAGATTGAAGGTATAGAAGACAGAACCAGAACCACAACAAGAATTTTGACTCCTCTGAGAAAGTTCATTGTGGACTTACAGTCCAGAAATAGTCCCATTGGCTACTAGCAATCATGTTTTATTCCTAAGAAAAATAATTGGTGTTGGAACAAGTTGTATATTACCACACGAATGTAAACAAGATGATTAACAGAATGTATGTTAGTCCCGGGGCGTAATTTTAAGATAAAAAACTGATTTTGGCAACAGTTTGAGGAAGGTGCACAAATGAGAACTCGGATGATTCGTAAAAATGAAATCAAATGTAACACTTCAAAAGACGCAAAAGATTTCGTAGCAGCAACAATGAAAGCCTATAAACAGTTTCTGATTAGATCAGAAACGATCGTTCAGAACGAGATACAGTGGAGAAGATGAACGGAAGAATAAATGAACAGAAGATGATGGCCTACTGGGGTGACGGATCACCGTTGTTCAAAGCTAGATTCGCCCCACACGAATAGCTTTCAGGAACCAACAAGTTCGGAAAAGAACTTCGGAACACTGTTCTTCTGACTCCTCGGATGGACAGAAATCGCGCACAGTTTCTCTCTTCTTTGCTCTCTAAAAATTCGTAAGGAGCTTGTTCTGGACCACTTTTTTATCTGAGACAGAAGAGAGGGACTTATATAGGCGCGCACAGTAACCGCCTAGTATGCGAAACGTTCGGGACGTAGAAGGAACCGTTTTCGAACGTTTCGTAACCATTCAAATCGTGCACAGACACGATTGCGCTAATTGGCGCACAACGCGCGCCATCTGCGCTAACTGCGCCAACTGTGCCCGCACGCACTCGCGCACAACGAGCACAACACGCATGCTGCACGCACTGTGCGCAAACTGCTGTGCCAACTGCCGTGCCATCTGGCAGCGCCATCTGGCCGTACCAACTGGCGCGCCATCTGGCCGCGCGATCGGGCCATGCGAACGGACGCGCGATCGGCAGTACAGAAGCTCTCACAACGAGCGCAACTTAAGCGCACTATGCGCCTAGCGACGAAGCTGACGTGCTAAGTGCAAAATGCGCCAACAAAATGCCACATTACGCCTCATGAGCCCATGAGTCCGATTCCAAGTCTGAGTCGCTAAGCCCCTATGGGACTTAGCTCTAAAGGAATAAATTTCAAAAGCATGACAAAATGTATCAATGTTTCATTGTTGAGTTAGCCTTTTTTTCCATTAGAAAAATGCCCTACATGGCACCCATGTGCCACTTCACACCTCATGTGCATCTCTCCACAAGCAAAGCTATATAAAGAGATACATTTTATTTGGCCTTGGGATTATTTTTCTACTGCCTAGGGTAAAACACCAACAATCCCCCACATATCTCTTATATAGGTTTGAGTGTTCCCTACAGTGACTGTCCATCATGCATTAGGATAGATGTCACTGACGACTTGAATCTTCCTGCATAGGTCAAACAAAAGTATGATACAAGAATGGACTAAGTCTTGAATTCTGCACCATAGCTGTAATTCTTTTCACTCACACAATGTAGTCACATGTGCTTCTGGCTGCACATTAAAGGTCCTGTGTCAGCCTGGTTTTGGTGTATGTATTTTGGACGTTTACAAGTTTACCCTCAAGAGACGACCTGGTATCGCTGTTCATACACTCTAGATGAGTTCTTTATTAAAGAGACGTGACATGAAGCCTTGCGCTTCCTTGCGGTGCTACGCCACTGTGACATGGCGTAAAGCCGAGGCATTACCCCTACCCGGGAACCTCATTGTAGTGTCATACTACTGTAGCATGAGGACACAAGCCTCTTTGTAGTGCCAAACTACCAAGCATGAAGCCTTGCGCTTCATGCGGTGTTACGTCGCAACGACATGGCTTGCGAGGCCGAGGCTTTACCCCTACCTGGGTACCTCTTCGTGGTGTCATGCCACTGTAACGTGAAGACATCGTCCCCTTTGTAGTGTTGTCTACAACTCTTTAATTTCATCATATAATATTAGGCTACCTGTCTATTTGTGGTACTACGCCGCTGTAATTTGGCTCGTAAAGACGAGGCCTTACCGCTGCCTGGAAACCTTATGGTGGAGTCACCCTACTGTAGCATGGAGTTGTAATACTTCTTGTAGTTCTGTGCTACTGTGCTTCATGCAAAGCACAACATGCATTCACTCTTCTTGTGAACTCATTAAGGCGTTTAAGCCATCATCACCACATGATCTGTTCTCCGCAGAAAACATAGTAGACAACGGCGGTTGTAGGTCGGTATCCTTTCCATGTCCAGGAGGACATGTACTTACTGTTCCTGATATTTTCCAGTTAGTTGACCTCCCTTGAACCAAAAGCTAGATGTCTAGTAAATTTTTCTTTGAACTAATAGCATAAAACTTTATGGTAGGATTACAATAACACAATCAAAATGCCTTCAAGCCTATTTTACTTGCTGTGTCTTCGACCAGCTGGCGCTTGAGGCTCCTTGTGAACGGATCCGCCAAGTTCTCCTGACTCCGAACATTAATCACTGCAATGACAACTCTCTTGATGAGATCGCGCACTGCTCTGTGCTTTAGCCGCACAGTTCTCTTCTTCATGTTGAATAGGTCATTTGATGCCACCGCCGTAGTCGCACGGTTGTCACAGTATATCGGTATCGCCGGTATCTGCGCCCCAATCAATGGAAGCTCATATATGAGCTTCCGAAGCCATTCTGCTTCTTCTGTGCGGAATCAAGTGCAAAGAACTCAGATTCCATGGAGGAACGAGAGAGCATAGTCTGCTTCTTCGACTTCTACGATGTAGCAGCTCCACCCATGGAGAAAGTGAATCCTCCTATAGATCTCTCGCTCTCTACCTCTGAGCACCAGCTGGCATCACTGAAGCCTTCTACTACTGGTGGGTCTCCGCTGTAGTGCAGTACATATGTCTGAGTTTTCTTGAGATATCTCATTACTCGTTTCACAGCTTTTCAGTGCTCAATGCCTAGGTTGCTTGTGAGACTCAACATTTTCACGGCGAAAGCTATGTTAGGCCTAGTGGCAGTAGTAGCGTACATCAAACTTCCGATGACACTTGTATACTCCAGCTGCCTGATATTTTTACTCGAGTTCGGCTTCAGCTTCATGTCATACCTGTAAGGCGGATCGATCAGTGGAAGATCCTGATACCTGTAGCATGTGATTATCTTCTCAATATAATGAGATTGTGACAATGACAGTCCAGTATTCGTCCGGATGATATTGATCCCCAAGATCACATCAGCTTCTTCCAAGTCTTTCATACTGAACTTGGTCGAGATGAACTTTTGTCTTCGTGACAGCCCATATCCATACCTAGGATCAACATGTCGTCCACGTACAAATAAATGATTACCCCTCTTCCATCAACAAACTTCATGTAAACACACTTGTCCGTTTCAATGACCATATAGCCATTTGACCTTATAATCTTGTCAAACTTCTCATGCCACATTTTGGAAGCTTGCTTCAAACTGTACAAGGATTTCACCAACTTGCAGACTTTGTCTTTAAGGCCTTTGACAACAAATTCTTCTGGCTGTTGCATATAAATCTCTTCGGTTAGCTTGCCATTCAGGAAAGCTGTTTTTACATCCATCTTATGTATCAACGACTTTTGTATTGCTGCGAGAGCAATTAACATTCTGATGGTGGTCATCCGGACTACTGAGCATATGTCGAAGCAGTCATTTCCTGCTTCTGAGTGAACCCCTTGGCTACTAGCCTAGTCTTGAACTTGTCAATCGTTCCATATGCTTTCATCTTCTTCTTAAAGATTCATTTGCATCCGATGGGTTTCGCTCCTTCAAGAAGATCAACCAAACCCAAGTGTTATTGGAGGTGATTGAATCAATTTGATTGTTGATCGCTTCCTTCCAGAAAATACCGTCTCTGGTCTTTATCGCCTCATCATAGGTGAGCGGATCTGCTTCCACATGATAGGTGACAAAGTAATCTTCGAAATTCTTCGGTCTCCTCACTCGCTTAGTTGATGGCTTAGCGAGTTCTGGTTTAAGTGTTGTCTCCTCCACAACATCTTCTTGGACTACGTCCACATTATAGGTGACAAAGTAATCTTCGAAATCCTTCGGTCTTCTCACTCGCTTAGTTGATGGCTTAGCGAGTTCTGGTTCAAGTGTTGTCTCCTCCACAACAACATCTTCTTGGACTACGTTCTCATTGGAAACTTCAATTTCCTGTGCACCCTCGTTATTCTCCGAAATATCCACAAGAACAATGTTCTTGTGCCTTGCAAATTTGTCTTCAAAGTATTCTGCGTCGCGAGATTCAATAATATGATTTGATTCTATATCAAGAAATCTTCGAGAATCACTCTTCTCGGCATATCCCAAGAAGATCGTCTTCGTAGTCCTTATCCCGAGCTTCTGAATCTTCAGATCTGGGAGCTTTACATATGCCAGACACCCTCACACTCGAATGATATTAAAGTTAGGTCTGAGTTTGAATCAGAGTTCATGAGGAGTGATGTCCGAAGTTGCATACGACACTCTATTCAGAATAAAAGTGGCCATCAATACAGCTTCTCTCCAATAGCAATTTGGAAGACCCGCAGTCAACAACGTTGAGTTTATCATTTTTTTCAACGTTCTGTTCTTTCTTTCTGCTACTCCGTTAGATTGAGGAGAATACGGAGCAATAGTCTTGTTGATGATTCCATATTCTTTGCAGAACGATGCAAATTCATGAGAACGATACTCTCTGCCTCGATCACTTCTTATTCTCTTGAGTTATCCAGTTTGCCGTTCAGCCTCGGTCCTGAACTCTTTGAACTTCTCGAACGCTTTGTCTTTAGACTTCAATAAGTAGACGAATGCGTATTTTGAGAAGTTATTGATGAAAGTTATGAAATACTTCATCCCGACTTTTGTAGAAAATTGTTTGAAGTCACATATATTGGAGTGTACCAACTCCAGAAGATCTGTGCTTCGATTAACCCGCGGAAAGGGTTTTCTTGTGATCTTCGTCTGAGCACACACTTCACATTTTTCTACCTTACCCCCACATTTGGAGATAAGTCCTAGACTAGACATTTTGTTTATTCTTTTACAATGAACATGTCCAAGTCTATTATGCCACAACTCAAGAGTATAATCAGAATGAGCGGTTGCATTAATTTTTGGGTTACAAGCTGAAGTTTAAACATTCCTTCGATATAAGCAGCTTTTCCGAAATATGTTCCTTTAATGGACATCACCATCTGGCCAGCATTGATGTCCATCCTTAGGCCTTCGTTATAGAGTAGGCCTCCAGAGATCAGGTTCTTTGCGATAGCAGGTACATGCTTCATGTCTTGAAGCGTTAGAGACTTCCCTGAAGTTAGCTTCTTTTCGTGGTGGGAAGCCGCCTACTTTCCCTTGGATTCCTTTGTGTGGACCAAGTTGGCATTAGTTATATGTTTAGAGACTTCCCTGAAGTTAGAGACTTCCCTGAAGTTAGAGACTTCCCTGAAGTTAGCGTCCGCCTTCAGTTGAGCCCTCATCTGGTCCTCAACATAAATTTTTTGTAGGAGATCTTCCAGACCGATCTCAAATTTCTTCCTATGCATATTCGCATAGAGTTTTCTCCAACCAGTGGAAAGCTTGGAGACAATCCCTCCAACAACGAACTTGTCATTGAGGGGCATCTCATTATCTTCCAATTTTTTACTCAACTTCAGGAACTCCTTCACCTGAGTCAGCATCGTCTTCTTGTCTTTAAAGAGCCACTTGTGATATTTCTCGACGATAAATATCTTGCTCATGTTCTTGTCATCTTCATATAGTTTCTCCAGAGACTCCTATATCTCTCTGGCACTGGTCTTCTTAGAGTATGATTCTGCCAGGGAGTCCTCCATAGCATTAAGTATCAGAAGCTTACAGAGGCTGTTCTCCCTCTTCCATTTGGACTGTTTGGCGGTAGCAGCAGCAATCGCGTTCGCAGTCTCAGTTTCTGGAACCTTCGGTTCTTTCTCAGTTAACACGTAATCGACGTCCACGAGTTGAAGATTGAGGCTAACCTTTCTCTTCCAGATTTGGTAATGCTTTCTATCGAATTTTTCTAACTTGTTAAAGTTGGGATCGATGAGTGATGCACGAGAGTTTTCCATCTTGTAAATCTAGCTTTGAGATTGTTAGTCCCGGGACGTGATTTTAAGATGAAAAACTAATTTTGGCAACACTTCGAGGAAGGTGCACAAATGAGATCCCGGAGGATTCAGAAAAACGAAATCAAATGTAACACTTTGAAGAAGGCACAAAAGATTTTGTAGCAGCAACAAGGAAATCCACAAACAGTTTCTGATTAGATTATAAACGATCTCGTTCAGAATGAGATACAAGTGGAGAAGATGAACGGAAGAAGAAATGAACAAAAGAAGATGATGGCCTGCTAGGGTGACAGATCATCGTTGCTGAAAGCTAGATTCGTCCCACACGAATTGCTTCCAAGAACCAGCTAGTTTGGAAAAGAACGTCGGAACGCTCTGTTCTTCTGACTCCTCGGATGGACGCTGCACACACTGCGTGCAAACTGCTGCTCCAACTGCCACGCCATCTGGCCGCATCAACTAGCGCGCTAAGTGCAAAGTGCGCCAACAAAATGCCACATTACGTCTCATGAGCCCAAGTCCGAGTCTGAGTCATAGCTCCAAAGGAATAAATTCCAAGAGCATAACAGAAAGCATTAATGCTTCATTGTTGAGTTGGCCTTTTTTTCCATTAGAAAAACACCCCCATATGGCACCCATGTGCCACTCCACACCTCATGTGCATCTCTCCCCAAGCAAGCTATATAAAGAGATACATTTCATTTGGCCTAGACAATGTGGGACTATTTTTTTATTGCCTGAGGCAAAACACCAACAATGTACACTACTAACAGAATGTACACTACTAGCATATGTGTTCAAATGTCATGGCCAGGAAGTGCCTTCTTCCTATAGTCTTCCAATCTTCCTACTGGAACAAAAGTTCCTCTTGTTTATGAATTTATTCTCATGGACAGATGCAACTGAGTCTACAAGGCACCTAATTGTCTTTGTACTGATGCATACCCTTTGATACTTGGTGATGTTGTATAAACTAGAATTTAGTTGGATTATCCGATCACATCGTGTTTGGTAATCTGTTTAATGTGGTTGGTATTCTGTATAACGTGGTTAACAGAATGTAAATTTAACAGAACATATAAATTCAGCATATATATATTTCTCTTAGATTCTTAGAAATAAAAAGGAAATTTAGTGTTACCGGTCTTTGGGACGAGCAGTGTATGAAGCAGTCCTAAGAGAAATGTTTGAGGTCTATATGTAGACCTCTCGAATTCCTCCTAGAGGTAAAAAACCCCATTGTTACCGGCTTTACGTCACCGAACACAGCTCCGGAAAAATGACATGAACCAGCTTTTTTTTTTCCAGGGAAGGAGAAATTGGAATGGAAAAGGACAAAAATTTTGTGAAGGGAAGAACAGAATTTTATTGTTTCTCTCTGGTTTTCTTTGTATATCCACACAGAACCAACCAGAATATATATAGCCCCCCAACCCAACAGATTAAATGGCCTTTAATTGGAATTAACGGTCTAATAAATTAGCCGTTAGGAATTGATTAATAGGCCAACGGATATATACTTAAATGTTGAAAAAGTCTCTTTGGGTCTCAACCCGAACCCGATAGTGGAATTCGGATTGGCATTCGGCTCCCGCAGATGTGGGTGCTTAACTGCACACGTTATGCACCAAAACGAGCCGATCAAAGCCGGGCAGGGCGGCGTTGGCTGTGCGCACGTGTGGCCAACAAGTCTAGCCCACAACAACTCTCAATGAGAATGGGAGATGAAGTAATATGAAGACTAGGAAATGGAGAGTTCTATCCGATGCGGGACTAAAGTTGGTTTTTTCCAACTGAATACAACAATTTCTAGCATTATGAAGCTTCTGGAGGATTGGGTGATCAATCTTTATCCAATGATCAAACCCATCTTTGGGAACTTGTTAAAGGAAGCGATAAAACTATGGAAGACGTTGATATTCAGGATTTTGTCAATTTACTATTATTAGAAACTTGTAAAAATTTGTTTTTGGGTTTTGACGATTATTAGTTGTTATCTGTATGATTTTATGTACTCTAGTTTTACTATTTTAATTGTGTTATAAGTTAATTAGAAATAAAAAATTTGTTTATTTGAAGCTATAATTTTTAGAAAATTCTAAAGATACATGATTTCATTGAATCCCATGCTTTCCTATGTGCCTCACGTCTAGACTCCATAGGATCCTAGCACCTCGTGTCACGTCCCGGCTCCGTTGAATCGATCGTTCTCGCTAAGGCGTGATGCCGCGCGAGCCTAGGTTGTGCTTGCGCAAGGCGGGTTCCATAACGATCGATTACAGCAGTTTGCGACGGGATTGTCGCACATAAGTCCCAAGCAGAGAAGTTGAAAAACACCAAGACATGTACAAAATGATACTCTTTATTGATATTCAAAGTAAGATTACAAGGACACGAAGCTAAGATTACAAACACTCAAGCTCACAACCTCTCTGATACAATCACTCGGCTCTCTCTCTTCTCTCAGTTACAATCGCTCATGCCCGAAGGCTTATAATTTTGCAGGTGCTTCAGAAGGTGATGTCCATACATTATGTCCCGTATAGGTGAAGTCTTCAACGCGGCCGCTCGTCTCGAAATACCAAGGAACTCTATGCCTCAGCACGTCCAAGCGAGCTCCTCCTCGACGAGCAATTACCTGTAACTTGCGCATGAAAACTATTGGGTGGTCAGTACACAACATATTTCCTCAAACCGTATCCTTCTATGCTAACAACATATTTCCTCAAACCGTATCTTTCTATGCTAACTCAAGTCATCGATCATTATCCCTCGAACTAGTTACATGATCAATTCGTTCAAACCTAAAATCACATATGTTCATCTATCTATCTTAAGTCATCGAGCAATATATTTCCTCAAATCGCATCGTTCTTTGCTAATCAAGTCATCGAGCAACATCTATTCCAAATCCTTCATTCTCGTATATTCGAATCATTTTCATGCACGCTAACTACCAATCGTGCTAACTTTTCGTATACGATTCATATCGATTCCTCGACTGCCCGATCGTTATACCTTAACTTTGTTTCGATTTAATCTATCTATTCTTATCACTTTACTTTTCACACTCAGCGCAATCCAATCTGATGCGTGTCGTGTTCCTCGTTCGTTCGAGTCAAACTCATACTAGCTATCAAGTCACGACTAACTTTGAAACACTCATTCTAAGGCTTTGTGTTTAGCACAGTGTTTGCTAATAGGCTCGTTGGTACCCCGATCCACAATCGATCAACATCCACAAGGCTATCTCATACACCACTCAGACATGAAGTTACCTCATAAATCCTCGAAATGATTATTCGAATCACAACCGATCACTTTGAATCTCCATTCGAACCATCCTTAAATTTCAAGCATGTTCCGTCTATATTGCATCGACGATATCGCCGTTCGATAGCAACTCTATCGCAACTACCCAATATTTTTATGAATCAAGTCTAACTCATTCTTGTCCGACACAATTTGAATTTCGCACACAACTTTGCTAACATCGACGCGAATTTTGGTGTATATGTCCAGCGCGACTTAGCCAACCGCGTCTTATGTGAATCCATCTTTTGTTTAATCGGATTTTTCTCGTGAGATTTTACAAAATATATAGACTTATTGTATGGAACATCCCGAGGAACATTAAGAGCGGCGATAACATCGATTGCGGAAACAACATTTAGTACGAAGCCATCAGAGTTAAAAGAATTCAATCGAAAGTCCAAGTATGTAAAGCCGTGCTCTGATACTATTATGTTACGTCCCGGCATCGCAGAACCGATCGTCCTTGCTAAGGCATGATGCTGCGCAAGCCTAGGTTGAGCTCGTGTAAGGCGGATTCCATTACGATCGATTATAGCAACTTGCGACGGGATCGTCGCACAGAAGTCCCAAGCAGAGAAGTTGAATAACACCAAGACGTACAAAATAATACTCTTTATTGATTTTGAAAGTAAGATTACAATCTCTCTGATACAATCACTCAGCTTTCTCTCTTCTCTCAGTTACAATCGCTCTTGACCGAAGGCTTACAATTTTGTAGGTGCTTCAAAAGACGATGTCCATATATTATGTCCCGTATAGGTGAAGTCTTCAATGCGGTCGCACACCTCGGAACGTCAAGGAACTCTATGCCTCAGTGCGTCCAAGTGAGCTCCACCTCGACGAGCAATTACCTGTAACCTGTGCTTAAAAATTGTTGGATGGTCAGTACAAAACCGTACTGGTGGTATAAGCTCCTCGCCCACCCATACAAAACCAACATGTTCGTTTAGTTAGTGCAGCATAATCTTTCGATTGTCTTTCTAATCTTGCCTTAGGATCAGTTTTAGGACATAGACTCCTGGCCTATTTTGTGTCTCTAGACCATCACCATGTCTCGCACTGATAACTTACTTATCCTTGTGCCTTAGACCATTCTCATACCATCAACATCAACATATCAACTCGTGCTTGCCTTTTGGCTCATACTTTGAGACGAAATAACTTGGTCGTTCCATAAACTCTGTTTGTGCTTCAATATCGAGGCCGTGCCTTACAACTTAACATGACTTAACCAAACTGTCTTACGACCATTTTTGACTTAAACTCGAAACGACTTAATCCAACTTATAAAACTTTTGTGTCAACGACTCACCAACCGACGCCACACCTCGTGTCGAAGCACGTGTCTTTGCTATAGCAAAATCTTAGGCTCTATATTTGTGTCCTAAACCTTGCACATACTTCTTTGACTCACTCGTGCCGTGCTTACACTTCATGTGACTCAACCAACACCGTGCATGCAATTGTGTAGGGCCCCATCCCTATATCTTGCCCCGTTCTCCGTCCACGGGGTACACGAGAAAGGAACACTGTATGCTATCAATTCGGTCGAAACCGATTGGTCGGGATATATCGAACCGGTCAAACAGGAACTATTGAATCAAGATCATTTTTTCGTTATGGAAAGGCTTCTTCGGAATCAAATCCTATATTCAGCAGGTTGCGCCTCAAGGATTGGCTCTGCGGTCGAGTCGTGAGAGACCTTCCGTTGCTCTGCTTTTCATGCCGCACTTGCTTTAGCTTTGGCTTTGGTTTTCGTGAATACGTTTTCGTAAATGTTTTCGATGGCTTTAGCTTTGGCTCTGCTTTTCATGCCGCACTTGCTTTAGCTTTGGCTTGCGTTTCGAACTTCGCATTCGTATCAAATTCCTTGAATAACACAGTATTCTAATCAGTTGCTTATGCGATTGCAGGTGATCGCGTAGGCGACGTCGAAGCGCAGCCAACCAGTCTTTCGCCTGAAGCAAAGACTAAGGCGAGTGGCTGACCTCCATCACCTCGACCCCTCTGGTTCAAATCAAGAACTCATGATAACTGTATCAATTTAGAGTGAGTTACTATGAAAATATAAGTTTCCCACCAAAAAGAAAAAAGATAAGGTTTTAGAAAGAAAAAGAGAATTATTTCATGATCTGCAAAACCAAAGAAATAAATCGATTATATAATTGTGCAATGATACTATAAGACGTGCCTTGAATAACTTGTTAACTTAGCACGGTCATGGACAACTTGTATACACGGGCGATCGTTTCTTCGGACGGTATCCGGGCCATGAGATCGATCCGACCTAGGAAGAAATACAATAGCTATACTGGATTGTACCGCGGGTATTCGGTGCTCCTTCAACGGGGCTTGCTACCCGCGTTGAACGTGCACCATCTAAACCAAGCTATGTCCAGAATGGTTTTCATGCCAATGACCTCCACAAATATGCACCGGTTAAACTTATGTTATGCAGTATGATAAGGAAGAACATGGTAAGCTTTATGTTGCACGGCACGCTCTGCCGTAGGGAAGTTCCAGCGTAATACATCCTTGTATGTTTCATCTAAATTCTTGATCCAAATGAAAGCACAGAAATAATTAGCCACTCGCCAGTACACGTTGATTGTACTGATCCTCGCCTTCTACATGTCCTATAAATCAGAAGGAGCGTGCCCCGTGACTGAAGGCAGTGCTCGTGTGTTTTGAAGTTTCGTCCGTGCGCGCGAAGCCTTGACCCAATCTCTTTTGAAGGCTCCGCAACTCTCCAAGCAAAGATGTCTCAACTCTCCCCTATTCAAGGTGTCTGCACATTTTGTATGTATAAAGGGGTATGATGTATGGAACGACTATTTCATCGACGTCCATTTTGTAAGGGAGTCAATTTGTAAGCCCGTGCGGCGCCTTTGTATCGAGTCTGTAATATGATGTTCATTATCAATAAAGCTCTAGTTTCTTTTATTCAATGTGTTCAATTTACTCTGGGCACTCTCTTGTTGTGTTTCAGATAACCTTATGAAAATGTCTTGTACGAGCGCTAACTAGGCTCGTACGACATCATGTCCGGGAGACAACTATCGATTCTTCGGAATCAGAGCGTAACATAATTGTATCAGATCACGGTTTTATGTCCTTTGGCCTTCAATTTGAGTCTCGAACCTTTGACCTCGTGTCGATGAGATGAATTGTTCCATACAGTGAGTCCGTAATATTTTCTGAGACTAATATGAGTTGCCTCCTAATTTCAGAAGTCCGAGAAGCTGCGGACGGGAACGAAGAAAGTGCTTCGAGCGGCTTGAGCAGCTCAGGGGCGGGACCCTCAAACGCCCCTATGGAACCCATGGAACGGATGATGCGCATGCTGGAAGCGCAACAACAATAGGCCGAGGCCAATCAGTGCCTGAACAAACAACATTGAAAGCACGTTGAAGACCAGCTTGTCTCCGCTGGACTTCAATGTGCTTTCGATGAATAGTATCAAGCTGAAGCATGGGAATATAATGGTGCGACAGTACGCAGCAGAATTCAATAAACTGGCCAAATTTGTTAGATCATTCTTGCCTACAATAGAGAGTCGCACTCGGCGGTACGAAGTGGGTTTGTGGCTCTCTATCTCTGCTCATGTGTTAGTTTCGGAATACAAGACAATGGACGAGTCCCTGAATCACGCTTTCCGTCTTGAGCACCAATATCCCCCAGCTGCTACTGGCACTATGCAAAAATACAATCATAAGCGACCTAGCCTTGCAGGAGGACACAATGCGACTAAGCATCCGAACAATGGGCACCAAGGCAGATACCAAGGGTGGAACACGGGACCTTACTGTAGCAGATATCGCCGATTCGGACACCTAGCTGTCGATTGCGAAGTTCTTGAAGGAGGATGCTAGAACTGTGGTAAAAGGGGATACTTCAGTTCAAATTGCCGAGCCAAGAGACCGAACCCAACGGCGCCTCAGCAGCAGCAACATCGTCCAGGGAATCAGGGTCCAGCGCCTCGAGCCCAACAACCCACGTCGCAAAATGGCCAATACCGTCGTCCTAATGCCCAGGGCCGCGTCTATGCCATGACTCGTGATGAGGCGTTCGCCTCTGATACAGTCGTGACAGGTATACTATTTTTCAATAATAAACCTGCTCGTGTACTGTTTGATTCAGGTGCCACGTATAGTTTTATATCGGTGGACTTTACCGTCGAGCACTAAATTTCTGTAACACCGTTACGCCTTAATCTTAGCGTTCACATACCAGACACGTCACTACTTGCAAACTTAGCCTGCAGAGACGGAATCATCTGTATATGAGGGAAAAAATTCTATCTTGATGCGATAATTCTAGACATTAAGTACTAAGACATTATTTTGGAAATGGATTGGCTCGGGCCTTGCAACGCCACCATTGATTGTGCAGGAAAGACGGTCACCTTTCGCATATCTGGAGTGTCTTAATTTTGCTACTCGTGTGTTGAAGCATCACCGACCTGCATGATGATCTCAGCAATTTCTGGTCGAAGGATGCTGCATTCCGGATGCGAAGACTATTTGGCGTCCGTTCGGGACATGTGACAAGATGGTGCAAACGCGGGTCAGACCGACGTTGTGGCAGAATTCTTCGACGTATTCCCAGACGAGCTACCCGGCAGGCCCCTCGACCGAGAAGTCGAGTTCAGCATTAACACATCCCCTGACACTTGACCGATTTTCAAGGCTCCGTACAGAGTGGCCCCTGCAGAGTTGAAGGAGCTCAAAGTCCAGTTGCAAGAGTTGCTCGACAAGGGATTCATTTGTCCTAGCGTCTCGCCATGGGTGTACCAGTACTGTTCGTCAAGAAGAAAGATGGGTCGATGCGGCTCTGCATCGACTGCCGAGAATTGAATAAAGCTACCGTCTGGAACAAATACCCCCTGCCCCCCATCGACGATTTGTTCGATCAGCTCCTAGGTGCCACGGTGTTTTCGAAGATTGATCTTCGATTGAGTTATCATCAACTCAATGTCAAGCCGAAGGACGTGCAGAAGTCTGCCTTCCGCACTCGTTACGGCTACTATGAGTTCTTGGTAATGCCATTCGGCCTGTCAAACGCTCCTGCCGCCTTCATAGATCTAATGAATCGGTTGTTCCATCCCTTCCTTGATAAATTTGTTGTAGTCTTCATAGACGACATTCTCGTCTACTCGAAGGATCGAGGGCAACACGCAGAACATCTGTGGATCGTACTCCAGATCCTTCGAGAGAATTAGTTGTTTGCGAAGAGCAAATGTGAGTTCTGGCCGAACGTGTCATTCCTTGGGCATATCATCTCCGCTGGAGGCATTTTGGTTGATCCAAAGAAAGTCAAAGCAGTTGTTGATTGGAAATAGTCCGCATTAGTCAGCGAAATTTGAAGCTTCCTCGGCTTGGCGGGATACTATAGACGCTTCGTGAAAGACTTCGCGAAAATTACATCGCCGTTGACTCGCCTCACCCAAAAAGAAATCACGTTCGAGTGATTAGACGACTGTGAAACTTCTTTCCAGGAGCTAAAACAACGACTCGTTTCGGCCTCGATACTTGCTCTTCCTGAAGGGACTGACGGATTTCAAATCTTCAGCGATGCTTCTGGCCAGGATTTGGGGTGTGTGCTCATGCAACAGGACAAGGTGATATCTTTTGCATCCAGACAGCTAAAGTCGCATGAGAAGAACTATCCCACTCATGACCTAGAATTAGCGGTAATTGTTTTCGCATTGAAGCTGTGGCACCACTATCTTTATGGCGTGGCATGCAGGTTTTATACGGACCACAAGAGCCTCAAGTATCTCTTCACCCAGAAAGATCTGAATTTGCGGCAGAGGCGATAGCTCGAACTGATTAAAGACTACGACTTGTCGATCGACTATACGCCGGACAAGAAAAATGTTCTGGTGGATGCGCTGAGTCGAAAATACATAGCTTTACTCTCCATCAACAGTTGAGTGCTGCGTGACTTGGAGGGAATGGGCATAGAAATCCGTGTTCGATTCGTGGACGTGCAGCTAGCACCACTGCGGCTAGAGCCGAACCTATTGGAAAAGATCAAGTCTGCTCAGAAGGATGATCCATACCTGGAGAAGATGCGAAAGCTGATATCGACAGGGAAGACGTCTGACTTTGCACAGGACGAGTCGGAAACGTTGCGAGTGAAGGGCAGACTATGTGTTCCGGATAATCCAGAACTTAGAAAGGAGATAATGTCCAAAGCGCATTATGCAAAATATTTCCTGTATTCTGGCAGCACCGAGATGTATAAGGACTTCCGCATTGTCTTTTGGTGGCACGACATGAAGAGAGATGTTGCACTCTTCATGTCTCAATGTATGGCCTGTCAGCAGGTAAAAGCTGAGCACCAACGACCGGGCTGGGAGATGCAGAACCTTGCCATTCCAGAATGGAAATGTGATCACATCACTATGGACTTTGTTGTTGGCCTGCCGAAAATGCCGCAGGGGAACGATGCCGTCTGGGTCATCGTCGATCGACTACTAAGTCAGTGCACTTCATTGCTGTTAAAGTTACTTGGAGCGTCGATCATCTTGGTCAGATCTATCTTGATGAAATAGTTCGGCTGCACGGGATTCCAGTATCAATTGTCTCAGATCGGGATGGGCGATTCGTGTCACGCTTCTGGTGCAGTCTTCAGTCAGCAATGGGGACCAAGTTGAAGTTTAGCTCAGCATATCATCCTCAGACCGATGGCCAAACAGAGCGGGTGAATCAGATTCTCGAGGACATGTTACGGCTGTGCGATCGACTTGAAGTCAAGCTGGGATGTTCACCTACTGTTGGCCGAATTTGCATATAATAACAGTTACCTGTCCAGCATCCAAATGGCAGTCGTATGAAGCTTTGTACGGCCGAAAATGCAGATCACCGATTTGTCGGGAATGAAGTCGGGGAACAGCCGATACTTGGCCTGGAACTGGTGGAGCAAACTGTACAAAAAGTTGATAAGAGAGAGACTGAAGATAACACAAAGTCGGCAGAAGAGCTACGCCGACACTTACCGACGACCCCTTGAATTCCTGGAGGACGATTACGTGTTTCTGAAA
>JANAVB010038155.1:0-24732 GCA_029216955.1 Iris pallida
GCTCAAAACAGAAGGTCCTCATGCGGCTCAGGAATCTATCAGAGCCTCATGCGCTCAGAAACTATTCAATAGCCTCATGCGGCTCAGGCAAGAATCATGTGACCCTATACACTTGCCTTTACAGCTGGCCATAAAGTGACTGCTCCCAATAAATGCTCTGACATAAAGTGATAACTCTGACATTAAAGCTGAAATGATGAATTCGACATGACGACGTATTCCTCGAGAAACGAAAAAAATCTCCCCTGCAGCTGGCACGATCCACCAACTATAAAGCTCCCTATGCGTCTGCCACCACCCCATGCGGCTGATGCTCGCATGCGGCTCGAAGCGTGAAGACCCCGTCATGCGGCTCAAAATATAAACATCACCCTATGCGGCCGCTGTTCTCATGCGGGTCGGATCATGGGATCATCTCCATGCGGCTCAATATTGAGAGGCCACGCCCATGCAGCCTTGACACGTGGTTAGTCCATACGGCTCAATTGAAACCACCCCCCGGCTTAGATTTCGGAGGCTACACCTATACGGCTGCCACCTTCATGCGGTTCAAAACCTAAGAAGCTACCCTCATGCGGCTGTGGCTCACGGTTATGACACGTGGCAGAAGATCAGTTTCCACGGGGCACTAAATCAATCAAGAGTTATCAAATCCCAAAAACCAGATTTAGTGCAATCATCATAATTACCCGAATCAAAACAGATTTATGGCAATCACATGGATTAAACATGTGGCAGGAGATCCGAGCTTCCTAAGATTTATGACAATCAACATTGATTGCCCATACGGATTTTACACAATCAGCATTAATTGTCCAGATTTGTTGCAATCAATATTAGTGGTCCAGATTAATTACCCACAAAATAGGATGAAGGAAAATGGCAATTAAGTCCCAAGCCGCCGACTTTTTTAGGGTGATCATTGCAAACCCTAATGATGACACCCCACTCCTATAAATAGCAAGGTGCCATTCCCTTGTAAAAAGGAGGACCGGATCCAGAGAAACAAAAAATATAGCAAGGTACCATTCCCTTGCAAAAGAGATCCTATCCACCTGGCTGGACACACAAAGAGACAAAGGCGCGCACAGAAGAGTCTTTCCATCTTGAGAGGAGTTCTTCACCGGAGCCAAGGCTACGGCTGGTCGTCCAAGGAGTAAGGCAGAGCGGCCGTCGCTTTCCCGAGCCTCTACTGTTATCCCCCAGAATCAAAAATAAACAATCGTACTTAGATTGTTGTACCTAGGTTTTCGTCCCTAGGCTTTCTTTGTACGAGCGAGTTTGTATTGTGAAGTAAAAGTCCAGTCCTCCCATATAATTGCTCTGTTCTTTTATAATCAATGGCAAACACGATGGCGACTCTGCTGGGAACTAACTTCTCCACGGCTGAGGAGTTGGTGACGCAATCAGACGCAGCCAAACTTGGCTCCACTCAACAAACGCTGGTCGCCCGGTTCGACCAACATACGTTTGAAGAAATATCCTCCGACGGGAGCGCTGGCCCGGTCAAGCGGCGAGCCCGCACGAAGAAGGCCCGCAGGGAGTGGAGACCCAAAAATTTTGCTCCTTCCCAAGCTCTCGAAGAAGTACTCTTTGTTGCCCGAGACAGCGGAGAAGTCTCGCTTACGGCCCCACTTCAGACCACAGAGGACTCTGCTGTCCCCAAGTCCGGCAGAAGAAAATACTATGATGCTGGACTTGCAGGGGCAAAGAGGAACTCTGTGCAATACAAGCCGCATAAGGGCGCCAGCCGCATAGAGGCTCATGCGGCCGCAACTGTCAACCGCATGGGGAAAGCTCATGCGGCCGCAACTATCAACCGCATGGAAAAAACTCATGCGGCCACAAGAGTCAGCCGCATGCAGACAGCCTGCACGGCCACGACTTCTAGCCGCATACATAAAGTTCATGCGGCCACAAAGGATAGCCGCATGCAGACAGCCTGCACGGCCACGCATACCAGCCGCATGCAGACAGCCTGCACGGCCACCGATCCCAGTCGTATACTATCTACTCCATGCGGCTCACGGTCAGTCTTTGACCGTCTCTCATATGGTCCTGACTTTGAAGGCTCTCTGGAGCATATGCTAGACTCTGTTGTGACCAGCTTGGACTCTTCATACTATGCACTCTCAGGTGCTAGAAGGAAAAAGTCTCGGGCAGTGCGGGCTTGACGAGCTCAGTCGGCTGTCCCAACTTCTGACTACCAGGGCGTCCTGATGACTATTACTCGGGCCCCTGGTGGAAAGTTGTACAGAACTATCCGTGTCCAGCCCCCGGCGGCCAACGGACGGGATAGTTATCAAGAATCTCCCAATAAGGATCATGGGCAAGTACTCGTGCTACCCCCACATCAGGGAGCAGGCAGGAGGCCAACACACTCATGTGCTCAGGACTCTCCAGCCCACAAAGCAGGTGACTTACGCAACGTGATTCTTCACAAGCGCAAGGAAAGAGACGAAGATTTGACGTGCAAAGAGTCCTGTCAAGGACATTAATGCACCTAAATCATTGTCAACTGCTGCTGCAACAAGGCAGCAGTACAAAAAGACCGGCAGTCCGTCTTCCAAAGGCTGCAACGCCCGAGCTCAGAAGACGAGGCGCTTCTCGTTGCCTCTTACAATTCTGCTCTGAAGATTCCTGGCAGCGGAAGAGGGAAGAAGGGAAATGTCTCTAGCCCGAAAATTTCAACCGGCGTAACCAAGAAAATGTCTTCTAAATGGTATCTACCACCGTTGCAGGAGGAGTTTACCAAGGTACCCGCTCAAAGACGAAATCTGCCACACTGGGAGACTCGTCCACATCTATGGGAAACACCGAAGCCGGGGGTAGCATTCCTACAAACATGTACAACAACCCAGTATTCCAAGAAGATAGTCCGGAGGAAATAATTCACCCAACAGATGCAGCAGATCCCGACGTCCCCGAGGATGTCCACAATTCTCAAGACGAGGCAAACTCTGAAGCTGGGGGTACCACCCTTTCTGAGTCCGAATCAGAGGAGAACATTTCCACATACCCTGACGACTTCTCTGTACGAGGGTACGACTCAGAGGGCACGTCTTCTATCGTTCCTTCCATCTCTCATCATATAAGGACGGTATTTTTGACGGACAGCAACCAAGAGGGTCCCAGTGATCGCCAACGCATTGACACTCTGGAGGCCATACTACATGCTTTGGTCAAGTCTGTGGACGAGATCAAAGCGGACCTTCCAACTCTGCAAGGAAGGACGCCTGGCCAAATAAGTTTGGGTGCCGCGGCCAATGCAGACTCGAACTCAGCTGCACTAAATTCGGGCGATAATCCTCCTGAAATATTGGCTCCTACCGCTGTAGACGAGGCCAGGGAGGCAAGAAGAGAGCTCCAGGAGCTCCGGGCCATGTTCCATGCCTGAAAAAACTGCCAAGACCTCAGGATACGACAACCTTATCCCGCTGCATGGAGAGATGTTCCCTTCCCACCAAAATATAATCCATTCTACATCAATCCATATGATGGGAAAACATCTGCAAGTAGGTACATCACCTACTTCAAAGTCACAACCGACCATCTGCCTCATGATGACGCCATCCTTACGCGACTGTTCGTCGGAGCCTTGGAAGGGGTCGCCTTCGACTGGTACCGCAACTTGCCGGACAATTGCATCCACTCCTTCACCGACTTCAAACGCATGTTCCTAGAGAGGTTCTATGAAGTAGGACAAGACATGACAATGTCCACTCTCATGGACGTTGTTCAGGGAGAAAAGGACCTAACAAGAAATTATATCGAACGGTTTTGTCAAACCGTGATGAAGCTGCCTTCTGGCAACCCTGATTCCTCCTTGATTGAAATTTGCCAAAAAAGATTGCTTCCCATAATCAGCTTCTGGATGGACGAAAGTCAATTCAAAGATTGGAAGACGTTCATCATCAGTGCCACTAGCGCAGAAGACAAGGTGAAGAAAGCCTGCCAACTGGGATTGCACATCTCGGAAGGGAAAGACAAGGGCAAATGCCCTAATGTCAACAATAACAACGGTGGTAATTCCTCCAGCAACCGAGACAACAAGGGCAAGCAGGCTATGGTGGCCGACACAGCTCCAAAGCCCGAATCAACGCCGACAGAAAATCAGTGGCCTCAGATGACCTACTCCTTCGAGGATGGCCATGTTAAACCCATCTTAGATATGCTCATCCAAGGAGGACGAATTTAGCTCCCTCCTCCCAGGCGTGAGCCTCGTCCTGCAGATATGGAGAGCCCAAGTACTGCCATTACCATTGCTATGTTCACCATGCTGCACATGATTGCTACCAGCTGAAGCGATACATCCAACATCTTATTGATTCTAAGGCCTTGGCCATTGATTTTGAAGAGGTGACCGTAGAAGCCAACATGGTGTCAGTACAATTCGGCAACTTCTCTCCGACAAGGACTCAAGACGGAGTAGTACCGGTCCCCCGAGCAAGGATGGAGATCGGTAACCTTCCACCTCCCCGAGACCAAGTTGCTGGTCTAGTGCCCCTTACCGTATCACGAGGGGAGATCATGTGGGTCCATCCGGACTTGGTACCTGAGGTAACTCAGTCCGTACCCCCATCCACCAGCAAAAAAAAGAATGGGAAAGTCAAATCATGTCGCACAATCTCGACAGAGGTCGAAGAAGCTACTGCTGTTGTTACCCGCTCCGGCGCGCAAACCCAACCTCCACCGGGTAACTCGGCTGAAGATCATCAGCCGACAGCTGCTGATGCTCCAGGACCTCCGCAGCCTTCGACGACCGACAAGCCTAGGCCGAAGGAGACTCGCTTCGGTAAACCACTCCGAAGAGAGACGCCTCATGGGCTAGAGAGGCCATACAACTTTGACATCCTGGCACAATTGGCCAACACACCGGCCAAATTGTCGCTATACGAACTCCTGAGACTCTCCAAGGATGTCCGCATCGTACTAAGCGAAGCACTCCAGAATGCCGACGCATACCTAGCTCAGTCCAATCTCACTGGAGAAAGCTCGCCTGCAGATCTCCAGGACAGCGCTTGCACAGGGTCAATGCCAAACATTGTCTTCACTCCGCAGGATATGCTTATCAAAACTAACCTGCACGATCGTCCTCTGTATTATACTTGGTGCATTAGCGATATCAAGGTCGATCGGATGCATATTGACCCCGGGTCCTCCATAAGCATCATCCCGAAGAGCCTACTACACCATCTGCGCATCCCAATGCATCGCCTGACGCCGACAAGCATCGCCATCAGCGGTTTCAATTCGGACAGGAGCTACCCGATCGGAAAGATTCGCCTAAAGTGCCAAGTCGGCGACCTTCAGTCAGACGTGACCTGTTATGTCATGGATGCGGACACTTCCTACAATATTCTCCTGGGGCGTCCTTGGATACACGATTACATGATCGTGCCTTCCACACTGCACCAGTGCTTCAAGTACGTCGACAAGCACGGCCTCGTCAGAACGGAATTTGCCGACATCGATCCCTTTAAAGGGGTCGAATCCTACTACTCAGATTCATGCTTGTACGAGAAGTCGAAAAAGCATCTTGCCGAAGGAAATACTCAAGCTCAAACTGAGGCAGTAACTGGATCAGAAGAACCTCTGACGATCCACCTCTAAGCCTGTAACACTCAGTTTTCCAAATGAGGGTAATTTTTTAAATATAATTTTGATAAATCGATTAAGATTTAACTCATGTTGTGATTTTTGGTAATTTTTTTAATCGATTTAAAACTATTTTAAAATGTTGAATTATGATTTTGATGGTTAACTAGTTAATCCCTAGTTTTGCTAAGCTTAGAGACTAACCATGACCATGGGGACCTAACCATGTGATTAGAATAACTATTTACAATTTTTTAGGCTAAGGATATTTTGGTCATTTCGTGACTTTTGAATTATTTAGGATTTTGATTAATTGGTAAATTTTAGATTATTTTAATAATATTTAAATTGATGTATTATGATTTTGGTCATTTTTTATATTTTAATATTTTGGGAATATTTTATATTTTTAATATTATTTTTATTGGATTTGTTTAGTCGGGTTTGAGTTTCGTCTCGTTCCGATTTGTATTGTGACCCGGGTAGCTTGAACTCTAGATGAGACCCAATATTAAGTTAAGCATGGCTCACAAGACCCAACATTTAAGTTCTTTAATTAAACTAATTTTTATCATGTTAGAATGGTTAAGTTAGAGACTCAAAACTAGATCATTTTGACCCCAAACTTGAACCTAGTCTAGACTTAACCATATGAGACTAGAGAGGGACAATTAGGACATTTTCCATTAGCCCTAATGGACTCTTTATGGCAGCCACCTTTAGGAGAGAATGATTCATTTCATTCATTACAATCTTGTCTTTTTTATTTTCCTTTTGTTCTTCCCCAATTTTAGAGAGCCTTCCCATTGATTTGATCTCCAAATCAAATCATTCCTTCACCAAACCATCCCTCAATCATTCCCATTCTCCAAGGGAAGGGTGCTACCAAGGATTGGAAGAGGAGTGCAAGGAAGAGTGTCCACTTTGAGAGATCTTCGTATCGGAGCCGTGTCCTAAAGGATTTCATTGGGATTCCACTCCCAATAGGTAAAACCCATCCTCTAAATCGATTCCTTTGCATATAAATTAGTTTTGAATCCGTAGGATCCATCCTCATGCATGTGTCCCATTTAGATTCAAATTTGAGGCCATTTGTAGCTCTCTTGAGGATTTTAGGTATGTGTCTTGTGTCCTACTTGATAGATCCCAAACTAGGACACCCCATGTGTATGTATGTATGATAATAGTTTAAATAGATATTTAAATTCAGTTTTATAATGGTTAGAGAGTGGATTGATCTTAGTTAGGATGGTTAAAATGAGTTTCATTTGGATACCTATGTTTGTATCCAAAGTTCTTGGCCTATATGTGTTCTTTTGTCAAATCCGTCATAATTTTTATCCACGTTTTTATTAACCAAAGCAACTTAGAAATATCATAACTTTTAGCTTTTTACACTGATTTATCTTCCTTTTTTTTTAAAAGAACCGTATCGAAGTTAGATTTCCAAATATATATTTTTATTATCCTAATTCTTTCTGTAACTTTCTGTAGAATTATTTGAGTGTCAGCTGTACGAAAGACGAACGTGTTTCGGTATTTTTGCGATTCCGGGAGCTTCCGGACACGAAAATACGATCCGTTTAAAGTTTCGGAAAGCTAACACAAAGGGCTACGACATACTTTAATCCTAGAATTTAGTGAATGCCCAATTGGTACAGTATTGGTTTTAAGTAGAAGAGTGACTATACGATATATGCATTTTGTGTAACCTATGAGCCTATGTAGTATGGATATTAAATAAATATAGAGTATGTAATGCATGATATGTTAGATGAATGAAATGATATATATATGATATATATTCTCTTTACATTAATGTATATATATGGTTGAATGCAAGCATGTAGGAATGCAATTAATATAATGCATATAAGCAATGTATGAATGAAAGAATGATATACAATGTATGCATGAAAGTATATAATGAATGCTAGATATGAATGCAAGATATATATGTAATGATAGATATGAATGCATAATGTATAAATATTGTAATATAATATATAATGATAACATGTATGGTAATGTAGAGTATATGATGCAAGCATAAATGAATGGAGAAAATACATGTATATAGGTAATATAGAATGTAATATATTAAAGGAATGAATGATAATATATAACATGATATGTAAGGTAATGCAAGGTATGAAATATATAATGTGTGCTTGTTTGTATGTCTCTATGTTAATGTATGAAATGATATGAATATACAATGTATGCATTTATATAAAACATGTAGGTAATGCATAGATGCATGAATGAAATGAATGTTTGCAATATGTTAATATAAATACAAGTATCTAATATGCATGAATGTAAGTATAATATAATACAAGTATACATGTATGTATCATGTAAATGTAATATACATGATATGTATGTATGCATGTATACAAGGTAAGTATGTATGTATGTATTTCTATAAATTGAGTTAACCTATAACATTTTACACACATGCATTCATACACCATTTGACATCATGTATCCCATGTCACATACACCTACCTATCACTAAATTTTAGAATATTAACACATATCCTTTCACACACATACTCACTTACTCTTTTACCTCTCTTTCTCTCTCTATATATATATATGTATGTGCATATATATATAGCTTTCCTATATATATCTATGTATATAAATATGTGAATAGTGATGCATATATATATATATATATATATATATATATATATATATATATATATATATATATATATATATATATATATATATATATATATATGGGATGTACATATAGGTAGCCTATATGTTATGAGTGTACTACAATATATTAGATATATATATTGTTATGTGTATATGTGTTTGTGGTTTGGCTTAGGCATGATATATCCTATAGTCTAGGGCTTTTAGCCTATGGTGTGTCTGTTTGCCTAGTGAGAGTTTAGTTAGACTTGTTTAGTCTTGATTAGGCCTAGAATAGACTAGTTAGACTAGTATAGACTTGTTTGGTTTAGGTTTGACCTAGTTGACCTAGTTGACCTAGTTTAACTAGTCTAGTTGACTAGAGTTGACCAAAGGTTGACTTTAGCCTAGTTTGACCACAAACTTCATGTAGATGCATTGTAGCAGTCTATTTTCTTATTTTAGACTTGTTGTGACTTGTACTGTTCTATAGGAGACATACACCACTCCTCGGATAATATATTCTCTTCGGACATTCAGGATACCAGACGAGTACATTCTCTGATCATTTCATATCCTGCTTAGAATTATTTTCCTGCTTTAAATTACTTTACTTGACACTGTCACGTTGGTCACACGGATTGGTACTATATGGATCCCTTCTTGAGATGTTATCCTTCAGGAGCATCGGATATTACATGTTCTGTGCGTTTCACTTACATTGTGTATCACTATGCTTCTTGGTTCATTGATCACTTGTGACATGTACTCTCATGATCACAGAGCCTCCTTGAATCTCCCATTTATGGGCATTTCCAGAATCACCCATTTATGGGCATCCATGTATCACCCTTTGTGGGCCATTGCATGGAATCATAACATAACCTGGCTGGATCCTTGTGTATTAATTAGGGGTACGGAGGAGTAAAAGTAGACATGTGAATATTATCCAAGTAGTGTAACATCAGAATCTTTTCGTAGTGTAGCATCAGAATCTCCTATGCCATTTACATGTTTATATTGTACTCTGACTCACTAGCCACTGTTAGTTCTCTATTTATAGTAGATATTTCTATTACAGTTCTCTTCCTGTTTATATACTGTATTTCCTTCAGTTCATGTATCTTACTTTACTACATGATTATATTTTCTAACCTGCTATGAACTGTTGAGATGTATTGTGCTCGCTCCTATCCTGATTGGACCTGTTGATAAATTTTATAGATAGCCTGGAGGTTGTCTGCTAGCCTAGAGGAGACACAGTAGAGGTTGTATAGATAGCTAGGGTTTTGCTCATAGTTTATTTTCAGTTGTCTTGAGTTGTATTTATGGATTACTGTATTTGAGCTTTGAGATGTCTTTCTGGGTTGTGTATCTTAGACACTTAGACTTCTATCTACTGTATCTCTTTTGAATTTCATGTTTTATCTATCTTTCATTATGCTCTACCTTAGATGTGATTGAGTTTACATTCTGCTATGTCACCCCCATTCGGGGAGTATAAACTGCTTTGCCTTATACTGTTAGATGCATGAGACCTAGGACAGCGTTCTACCGTCGACACTGCGGCGTAGGCTGGACGTACCCACGTCTCGTGCCCTTACTCTAGGGTACGGGTCATAACACATTTTTAGTGGTAGTCCATGCAGGTCGAGATTCGCATTAGTGCAATTTCGTAGTAGCGCAATGACTTAGCTGTACTACTACGAGCCTGCTATAGGATATAGAAATTAATATGTTAGGATGAGAGGATACTCAATCACTGTTAGGATTCCTTGAGAGATTCCTGGGATGACCCTTGAGAATCTCATTTTGAACTCTGATTTAAACTCCCTTTCTCTTATTTTGATTCACATTTTTTCTTGATTTGAATTTGATTTTGGTGGATTCATTGTAGAACTTTGAATCCTGGTATTAGTTGATGATTTTGATAAAATTCTGTAGTTGTTGATTTTAATTTTGTATTTAATTTTTTCAAATTCAAGGCACTAAATCACACTTAGGATTCTTTGAGAGATTCCTGGGATGACCCTTGAGAATCTCATTTTGAACTCTGATTTAAACTCATTTCTCTTATTTTGATTCACCTTTTTCCTTGATTTGAATTTGATTTTGGTGGATTCATTGTGGAACTTTGAATCCTAGTATTAGTTGACGATTTTGATAAAATTTTGTACTTGTTGATTTTAATTTTATATTTAATATTTTTAAATTCAAGGCACTCAATCACACTTAGGATTCTTTGAGAGATTCCTGGGACGACCCCTGAGAAACTCATTTTTGATTTTCAATTTGAATTCCTTTTTCCTCTTGTTTGGATTCACCCTCATTTTTTGCTATTGAATTTGAGCTTGATGGGTTCATATCGTTTGAACAGATGAGAAAGAACAGATCTTCATTACTTCTTCTTGCCATTATTTCCTTGCATTCTTATTTTCTTCTTATCTTAAACTCTGTCTAATTACACCAATCACCCATATCTTATCATCCCTACCAGATGTACCTCGAAACCCTTGAATCTTCATATCTTCTGTCTGGAAAAGACTGAAGAAGTGATGTGAATCATGTAGCTCAGAGGAGACATAACTGATTATTATATGATGACCTAGAGGAAATCAAAATATGGAGTGTTCAATATTGAAACCTTGAGATAGAAATGTGATAAAGGTCTCGAATAGAATCAAGAGATGTACACTACCAATCTGGAAACAATCACACTTAGGGAGGTTTTGGGGTTTTGAGATAGTTTATAGGTGTATTCAAACTGATAAGGATATTCAAGGTCAACCTAGATTTGAGAACCTCGAAACTCTGGTTATTGATTCTTGGGAAGTTTTACCCTAAGGCTGTGTAGAAGGTTAGTAATAGAAAAGAGAAATTAATTGCATTTAATAAGGATATTGAACAAGATATCGCAAGAAAATGACTAGGGATAGAGGGAACATAAAGTTATAAAAATTTAGAGATTGTTGTGGAAATTTTTTTTAGGAGAATAATATTCAAAGGTGTATGTCGAAGAAAATATGGAAGTTGATTTTTTTGATGGAGGATAAGTTTTGTAAGGCCTAAAGGTATTTAAATTAAATAACACGAGGAGAACCATTTGAACAAGTTCAAGGGATTCGTAAACGGGATTTAGAGGTTTCAGGCCAAATTTAAGACAAGGTGAAAGAATTTAGAAATTTGAATAAATGGTTAATGTTGATTCCTAAATGTGAAGGCTATGCTTCATGAGTAATGTTTGGAACCTACGGTAGTCATGGTAAAGGCTTAGGTAAAGGTTAAATTTTTATATGGAGACTGGTGAGGTAAGGATACGATTGGCAAGTTATGACTAGATGAACTTAAGGGTATCAGAAACAAATAATTAACTTGATTTTCCTTATCTTGTGCATTTATTTACCACCTCTTGAACCCCCACTTTCTATTTTGAGATCCTTTGACGTTCCTTATCATGACCTTGACATTCGGAATATAATTAGCTGTTACCCTCCAACAAATCTTCTATGCAAGACCTAGACGAACTCACCTTCGTGTAGGTATATCATGTCCCACTAAAACCCGTCTCCTTGTACTCTATTTTCTTGATATGATTTTCTGGTCAAATGGCTAAACTATAACCTCTACCATGATACTGAATTATTCCTGATTTCAATTAGAGATCCAACCTTGACTCAATTCCTTCGACCCGATATGTGATGATGTTCTGCTTGATTCCTTAAATGCTTAACCTTGTACCTTAACTTGATTGCTTGACCCATTTATTTAAGAATCTGGACTATGTATCTTTGTTCATCACTACCACCCTTACTTATATCCTATGCTGCTAATTATCCTTAGTTTTACAAGCTTATCCTTTTTGAGCTTGATCATGACATATCTTATTGGGTGCGCACCCACTAACATATTGTCTAATCAGAACCGGCATATGATGGTCTGATCAACCTATTGTGTTTTGGTTCGCTTTTCATATTAATCTATGTGGATGGAGACATAGTTAAACTTGCCCTAGAATCTTATCCGCAACAGCCTTGACAATTCTCTTTTGAATTATTTTTATCGCCTATGAACCTCGTATTCGTATCCAGTTGAATTAAATTTAATCATGACCTGGATCTTCATCATTGGATGCTCGTGCTCATACTTGATTTCATTGATTCCCCATCTTGCCCAAATCTTGAATTATCCCGAAATTGATCAACTTAGATCTTGTCAAGAGAAAAATCTATTTGTGATTTGTTGTGCCTAAATTTTCAATTTTTACCATTTTATGGAATAGTAACCTTTTAATAATTTTTCAGTTGTTTGTTAATGACTAATTTCTTATATAGGATGGTAGACAACCTTACAACCTTGATGGTTGTTGTTCCCTTACCTTCCCAATTAGGACACCCTAGATTGCTTGTGTGTTGATACCATAGTACTTTTTTGACCTAGAATGGCCAGTGCACCAAGGTGAGACTTCCAACTGCAACAGTATGCCCTGACCCTGTATGCTATTCCTTCAAATTGCATGGTTTAGATAAAATTCTTAGGACCTTGATTGTCGGGAAATAGGGATGTTACCCCCATTAGTATCAACTGTGGATATATATATAGGTTAGTCCTTGATGTGGGGAATGCGTGTTTATAAACCTGTAGCTTATGAGATTTATAGTATCAGCCCTGATAGAGGATTGGGAAGTTAAGAGCTAGCCTATTATAGAATTTCTCTTTTTGCTAAATTCTGGTTGCCAACACTTAGGTAGCTAGCGTAGGTAAAATCCTAAGAAGTTGACCAGCGGATGACCAAGTACTAGGATGTTGAGAAAATTGACTAGTGATTGACCCTTGACTATGTTTGACCTAGAAGGGGGTACGATCATCTTAATTTCGAGAACGAAATTTTTATAAGGTGGGTAGGATTGTAACACCTAGTTTTCCAAATGAGGGTAATTTTTTAAATTTTATAATTTTGATTAATCGATAATAAGATTTAACTCATGTTGTGATTTTTGGTAATTTTTTTAATCGATTTAATTAAAATGTTGAATTGTGATTTTGATGGTTAACTAGTTAATCCCTAGTTTTGCTAAGCTTAGAGACTAACCATGACCATGTAGACCTAACCATGTGATTAGAATAACTATTTATAATTTTTTAGGCTAAGGGTATTTTGGTCATTTCGTGACTTTTGAATTATTTAGGATTTTGATTAATTGGTAAATTTTAGATTATTTTAATAATATTTAAATTGATGTATTATGATTTTGGTCATTTTTTATATTTTAATATTTTGGAAATTTTTTATATTTTTAATATTGTTTTTATTGGATTTGTTTAGTCGGGTTTGAGTTTCGTCTCGTTCTGACTTGTATTGTGATCCGGGTAGCTTGAACTCTAGATGGGACCCAATATTAAGTTAAGCATGGCTCACAAGACCCAACATTTAATTTAGTTAATTAAATTAATTTTTATCATGTTAGAATGGTTAAGTCACTACCAAAATTTATCGATTTAGCGACAGCCAGATCCGTCGCCAGTCCGACGGGAATTTCTATTAGCGACCGATTACTGACGGGTTTGGCCAAAAACATCCGTCGGCAATCAACTCATCGCTAATAACTGTCCGTCGCTACATAGTCGTTAACCGACGGACTAGCGACGACATTTCGACTTCAAAATACGAAGCATAAGCGACTACTTTCCGACGGACTGTCGTCCATTTCAAGTATTAAATACTGAACTGTTTAGACAATAGCGACGTAAAGTTCCGTCGGTAAACCGTCGTAATAGCGTATCAGAGTGTATCGTTCCGTCGCTAATCCGTCGAACACCGTCGATAACAAAGGACGGATTAGCGACGGTTTGCTGACGAAAAATCCGTCGACCAGGTTCCGGAAGAGGCAGGCATTTCCAGCACCATGGCGACGGATGCGTAGTCGTTATTCCGTCGACAGAGCGACGGATTACTGGCGGATAATCCGTTGCCAACAGTTCTGGAAATGTCAAACATTTCCAGTACCTTGTCGACGGATAGTCCGTCGCTACGCCGTCGCGAGAGCGACTGATTAGTGGCTGATTATCAGTCACTTGGCGACGGCTAATCCGTCGCTAGTCCGTCGAACTATATACCACCAGAACCATGCCGACGAATATTCCGTCGATCACCCGTCGCTACCTGGAAAAAGTTTCAAATCTCCAGTTAGCGACGGCTTATCCGTCGAAAATCAGTCGAAAACTGGGAATATCCGTCGCTAACCAGTCACTAGTCCGTCGCTAACTGAGATTTTTTGGAAAAAAAATTGCAGCACTTTCCCTGTTCACAAAAATATGCATAAACCAAACAAATATATAATGCACACCAATTATCCAACAATCACATAGACCAAATATATAATGCACACCAATTATCCAAGAATCACATAGACCAAATATGCACATACGAATTTAATGCACAGTTCAGTATCCAAGAATCACAGACCAAACCAAATTAGTAGAAAATAAACATCAATTATCCTGAAGAGTCACATAATATCCGGTGCTATAATCCGATTATAGCATAATTAATCTAAAGATCTCACAAATATTCCAAATTTTTTTAATACAATATTTTAAGAAGAAGGAGGTGGTCGATTGTCCGGTGGTGGTAATCCCAGCTGCGACCGACGAATATACTCCTCCACTAGGTACGGCGGCAAGCCGTTGTAGATACTGCTCAGAAGTCGGCGTAGCTGCTCTGGCGACATCAGATCCAGGAGTGACGTCACAGTCGTAGGCGGTACCATAGGGGCATCAGGGTTGAAAGAAAGATGACCCACGGAAGAAGGACCGACACCAGCAGTCGACGGACCAGTAGAAGGCGGACCAACACCATCAGCAGACGGACCGGCAGCAGCAGACGGAGGCGGAAAGTATGTGGCAAATTGCTCCCGCAAGGACGACACCGCCTCGTGCAGCTGCGTAAGCTGCGACCTAACATCATCGTCTGCCGGGACCACGGGAGGAGGCGGTGTCAGTGGAAATCTCTGCATCGCCATGTACAACGGCCCTAGGGAGCCGACTCCGTACAGGAGCCCTTTCTTAAAGCCGCCGACGGTATCTACGAACAAGTCGTTACGAGCGGCCAAAGAAAAGGGCGTCCGGGCGGGCATCGTTCACCGACATCCTCGGTGTCAGTTAATTGAGCCCGATTAAGGGCCTCACGATACGCAGCCTATCAAATGAATGTGTTTATATTATAAGATTTACCTAAGTTGTAATCTAAATCCTATGTTTTACTAAGTTAAGTGTGAATCCTAAGTTTACCTAAGTTATAGTCCGAATACTTTTAATTCTAACGTAAATCTCATAAACATAAGTACTTACATCAGTCTCCTTGGCCGTCTCGTCGACGAAGCTTCCGTCCTTCCGTCTTTTGTGCGTATGCTGGAACACGTCGTGCATGGTGACCGATTCTGATGCCCTTTCCTCCTTCACCGCCCGTTGGGCCTGCATACAAAATTTTCGTAGAACGTCGATAACTCCTTTAATTAATAATACCTAATTCGATAGTGAAATAAATTTACGGTAGCTCACCAGATCTGCAAGCATCGCTGCGTGGGGCCTTGATCCCCCCGTATGAAGGCCCGCGGCCTGTCGGTTCGCCTTCGCCTTCTCCGATTTCTTCTTGTAGGCAGGGGTATCCATCATACCTAAGAGGTCCTCATAATACTCCTGCCGGATCCAATTCGGCCTCGAATGCCCCATTTTCAGGTCATGAATCATATCCCGTATCTTCTTCGAGGCAGTGCTTCTGTAGGTCCTGCGGATCGCGTCCTCGCGATGGAGGGCCACCAGTACGTCATCTAACATAGAAATTCAATTATCACGTAATTTAAAAAATGGTTGATTAAAGAGTAACTAATAATTAACCAGAAGATATAGATATATACCCTCAACTCGTCGAGCCAGACGTACTTCACGTTTAGGGGCACCGACGAAAAGTTGAGATAGGGACCGTGGAAGTTAGCCCTGATAATTTCTCCAACAGCCCTGCCAACATTAAACGGAAAAAACGTACAAAGAAGAAACGAATGAATTATTAACTTGAATAAATAAAAGAAATTTAATAAATTATCTTAAATTTACTTACGAGGTCCCCGCGGGCCATAGCGCTCGTCGAAACTCGCCTCTCGGCCTCTCTGGTGCCGTCGGAGGATCCTCAGGTCCGCACATGTACTCCCCAGTAACCGGATGGAACCGAGTATGGGGGTACTCCGGGGCCCACTGTGCAGTAACTGGGGCATCCCCTGGTGGATCCGCTGTTGGTGGTTCCGATAGCGGAACGGATCCGCTAGCAGATCCGGACTCATGCCTCGATGAACTGGTCGATCGAGGGCGGGATGCGTCTATGCCCGGGGTACTCTCGGGGTCGGGTTCGCTCGATGGGGTCATATCCCGGGAACTATGAATGCGACCACGACCACCAGCACCACTACGACCACGACCACGACCCGCACCACGACCACCACCACGACCACCACCAGCACCACGACCACGGCCAGCCATCATGACCTGTAAATAGAACACATAAACATAATTAACAATATTTTTTTTATGGATATAAAAAACTAAACTAAAATATACATACCAGCAGTAGGGAGACGAGTACCGCCGTGACGAAAAGGACTAGGAGTGCCATCTGCTATAAGTAATAATCGAATGAAAAAAACATGAATTCACGTAATTGCTTTTATGAGGTCAAACTTAATTCACGTAATTGGAACTATTTTTAATATACAACAATATTTAACCTAATCATCGTCTTCGTTCTCATCCTCGGCCTCGTCTTCATCATCATCCTCCTTATCCTCATCCTCATCCTTATCTTCATCGTCGATTTCATCTGTATCCTCATCCCCATCAAATTCTTTTTCTTCTTCTTCTTCTTCTTCTTCTTCTTCTTCTTGTTCTTCGTCTTCTTCTTCTTCTTCTGCCTCAATATTTGGGACAAGACGCCTCTTTCTCCCCTGGTTGACAACTAAGTCTTGTGTATCAACCTCTTCCTCCCCTCTATTTTTCTCAACAATATCTTCAACATCTATTGTATCTGAGTGTTGTCCCAAGTATTGGGACTTTTCAATCTGGTCCTCTTGGTATGCTGGGTCTCCAACGTTGAATATATTTCTAGATTTAATTTTGTATACTGCCCACCAGTCAAATCGATCTCTACGACGTCTTGGATAGCTTGTATAGTAGACTTGAACAGCCTGATTTGCTATCGCAAATGTATCAGACCCTCTATACCTTCTGCAATGATTTATATCGACGAATCCAAATTGTTTATCGATTCTCCAACCGATATTTGGTGTCGTATCGAACCACTCACATTTGAACATCACAATATGCATATCATATGGGCCAGTATATTGTAAATCTACAATATCCTGAAGCACTCCATAATAGTCAAAGTCCGCCTCGTCGTCATAGATGGTACCTCTTATGCAAACACCGAAATCCTTGGTACTGATGCCGTCATTGATAAATTCGATATTTATAGCATTCTGAGTTGACTTAAACCTGAAGCCATTAATGACATAGCCTGGCCAAGTCTTTATTTGCTTCTTCGGTCCCAATACCAGATAACGAACACTCTCATGAGTGAGTGTTGTTTCAGGCAATAAAACCTGTAAACAAATATTTATAATTTAAATGTTTCAGATTATATATTGATAATCTCAATTATAATCATAGTTACTTACGTATTTGCGAAACTATGACAAAAATGTACAATCTACCTCTCTTTGAAGTCCCTCATCGGTAATATCGGGTGTCCTCATTTTGACTTCATCTCTAAATACACTATTAGAGAAAATAAGAATATATAAGTGTAGTCGCTTACTTCATCAAATTCGAGATTATAACGAGTGCAACTGTACTGACTTACTTCTCCAAATCTCTCACTTCTTGTATGTCACAGTTTAACAAGACATATCGGTGAGCGGCATCATACTCGTCGTCTGTCAACCACCGTCTTTTACTAGCCCCAACAGGCTTGCCCCTTACATTGAATATTCCTCCATCCTCAACGTCCTCGTCATTCCTTTGAGGTCTATTTCGATTTGTCTTAACATGAGTATCGAAATAAATGGAGCAGAAGTTTGACACCTCTTCGATAAGATATGCTTCACATATCGAAGCCTCTATATGAGCTTTGTTGCCAACTTTTTCTTTAGATGGTGTAGGTATCTAGAGAGACAAATTATCTTAAGAATTAAGAAAGAATTTTAAAACACACTGAAATTCAACTTAAATTATATCGATTTTTATGTACCTTTCAAATGGGTACATCCATCGATAATGAACAGATGCACCGACACGGACTTCGTATGCTAGATGAATCGGTAGATGCTCCATGCTGTCGAAGAAGCCATGAGGAAATATTTTCTCCAACTTGCAAATTGTTAAGATAATCTTCTCCTCAAGTTCAACCATGTGTTGCACAGTCAACTTAGTTGAACAAATATCCCTAAAAAATATTGATAATTCAGCCAACGGAACCCATACAGCAGAAGGCAACAACTCTTTCAAAGCAATGGACAGTAATCTTTCCATAAACACGTGGCAGTCATGACTCTTCATTTCCGTTAGCTTGCGTTCATTGAGATCAACGCATCTAGACAAATTCGACACATAGCCGTCGAGAAATCTTAAAGTAGATACCCACTTGCAGATTATTAATCTATCTTCCTTGCTCAATGTATATTGTGCTATCGGCTTACTTAATTGTCCAGCAGTCCCCTTTGTATCAAGTTCAGATAAGGACGCTTGCATATCTCGGCAATGTCTTGTCTTGCTTTTGGATTGTCCTTCGTCTTTCCTTTAATGTCCATGACGGTATTGAAGACATTATCGAACACATTCTTTTCGATATGCATAACATCAAGATTATGTCTTATAAGATTATCTTTCCAATAAGGCAAGTCCCAGAAGATACTCCGTTTAGTCCAGTTATGGGTTTGTCCGAACCCATCGACACGATTGTTCGATGGATCTTCCATTACAGTGGGCAAGTCCTTTACATCTTCCCAAATATCGTATCCCGACAATCTGGCAGGCGGATGAGAAAATTCTTGTTTTCCAGCTCTGAATGCGTCCTTGTTCTTTCTCCAATGATGACTCGCGGGCAGAAATTGACGATGACAATCAAAGAAAGAAGTTTTTCCTCCATGCTTAAGGCGGAACGCCTTACTATTTTGCATGCATATCGGACAAGACGGTGCCGTGAGTACTCAATCCCGACAGCATACTATATGCGAGAAAATCATTGATTGTCCACATAAGTGAAGCTCTCATCTGAAAGTTCTGTTTCCTGGAAATATCATAGGTCGTGACACCGATCTCCCACAGCTGTTTCAGCTCATCCACCAACGGCTGTAAATATATATCGATATTCTTCGTCAGATTTTTGGGACCCCGGTATGATAGCTGTCAAGAACATATAAGGAGTCTTCATACACATCCATGGTGGCAGATTGTAAGGGGTTAGAATGACCGGCCAGCAGGAGTATTGAGATCCCGACTGCCCGAAAGGGGAGAATCCATCAGAACATAGCCCTATGCGTACATTTCTAGGCTCTGCAGCAAAATCTGGATGGCGAAAATCAAAATATTTCTATGCCTCTCCATCCGAAGGATGTGACAATTTTCCATCGTCCTTTGTGCGTTCTTTGTTGTGCCACGTCATGTGTTCTGCTGTATTCTGAGATATATATATCCTCTGCAAGTGCTTCGTGATCGACAAGTAATGTATATACTTATAAGGACGTCGTTTTCTAGTTAACTTTCCTTTTCCCCTGACTTCCTTGTAACGATCCGCATTACAGAAGCTGCAACTTTCTACATCCTCGTTCTCCTTGTAGTACAACATGCATCCGTTACGACAACAATCTATCTTATCGTACCCCAGTCCCAGTTGTCGGACCATCATCTTCGACTTATAGAAGTTTTTTGGAAGCTCTTTTGATTCCTTCGGTAACACCTCCTTCATTAGTTGTGTAATCCGATCATAGCTAGTTTGTGGCAAGTTAAAATCGGACTTTATGTTCAACAACCGCATCGTCACTGACAGTACGGAATGTGGCTCACAACCAGGATATAAAGAAGTTTCAGCATCCTAAAACATATCATAGAACTCCTTCGCCTCGGGATTAGGATCCTCCGGATCAAAATTAGGCCCTACCGCATCGTACACCATATCTCGTGCAAGGTTCTGCACGTCTCCATAATCAACGGAGCATTCATCGTCATCGACGACAAAATTCGCTGCAGCATTATCATCAAAAGCAGAAGTAGCAGCATTCGCAACCTGTCTTTTCGCATATAGTTCACCTTGCGATGACCATAGGCCGTAATCATGTACGAAACCCTTACGGGTCAAATGATCTCTTACAGTCACCACTTCTTCGTAACGTCTATTGCGACAATTACGACATGAACACTTGATTTTGTTACCGTCCATAAACTAAGCTTTGCTCATGGCATACTTAAGAAACACTTCCACGCCTGCCTGAAAATCGTCACTCACACCTATTCTGCTCTCGTGTTGTCGTTTGTACATCTATGTACGATCAACGAAATAACGATCTATCACAGATTGGATATAAAAATTTGTATAGTAAGACAAACTAAACAGAATTAGTATATAATCATGTAACTGGTGGATCCGCTGGTATTCTAGCTCGAGAATACCCTGGAAAATCTAAGTACAGTTGTTACTAATAGTTCGATACCGATAGGTTGATACCGAGTTTGATACCGATAGTTCGATACCGATACCGATAGTGCGATACCGATACTGATAGTCCGATACCGATAGTGCGATACCGATGCCGATAGTGCGATAGTATGATAGTCCGCTAGCGATACCGATAGTTCGATATCGATAGTCCGATAGTTAGATACCGATACCGATACCGATAGTCCGATACCGATTCTTCGATAGTCCACTAAGTCGAAATAATTCCTCTTAAGCGTCGAGCATGTTATACACGGTTCACTTGACGGATATGGAAGCTATATCCTAAATATCTAGTCCACTTGTAGGATATGGGAGCTATATCCTAAATATCTATTCTAAAATTAACTTGGTTAGGATACTAGAGTGTCCTTACTATCTAGCAAGCACTACCTTAGTCTAGTCACACTACCATTAATTACCTATAATTCCTACCATGTATACACTCACACATTACACCCCAAGCCGTCCTGCATGCTAATAGGCATGGTAGGCCTGCCTTCATTCCTCACTCTCTAAAGCACACATACACATATATACGTATATCACAGTTAGATGTATAGATATACCACAGTTAGATGTATAAATATATACATCAATATTCAGTGACTTATGCAGATGAAGAACTCGTACTGTCCTTGACACAGTGAACATATACACCATGAACCCAAACTCCATATTCATATTTACTAATCCAAACACCACCAAACTAATGGATAACACCCAATATGGATAACACATTATTTAGCCAATATATAAACTCAGATGAATTTGAGAAGCAAAGCCCCCCGCCGCCCCCGACCAAAGCCCGCCGCCCCAAGCCTGCCGTCCAGCCCCCGACCCCCCACCCAAGCCCGCCGCCCAGCCCCCGACGCCCCCGCCCCAAGCCCGACGCCCAGCCCCGATGCCCCGCCCCAAGCCCGCCGTCTAGCCCCCGACGCCCTCGCCCCAAGCCCGCCGCCCAGCCCCTCCGCCCCCGCCCCAAGCCCACCGCCCAGCCCCTAATGCCCCCGCCCTAAGCCAGTCGCCCAGCCCCCGACGCCCCCGCCCCAAGCCCGCCGCCCAGCCCCCGACGCCACCGCCCCAAGCCAGCCGTCCAGTCCGAATGTCCCCAAACCCGCCGCCCCGCTGTCCCTACGTACACCGCGACAGAGAGAGAGATCGAAAGAGAGAGAGAGAGGGGATTACCTTCGGGAAAGAGAGAGGAGAGGACGCCGACGTCGATCACGAAGCCGCGGAAGAGAGAGAGAGAAAGAGAGAGAGAGGAGAGAGAGTGAATTTGGGGGGAAGGCGAAAAGTTTCCTCCGCCGTTTCATTTAAAGTCTGGAACTTATATTTAGCGACGGACTAGCGACGGCTTATAGCCCGTCGCCCGGTAGTCGCTATATTTGATACTTGCCGACTGAATATCGTCGCTAAGTAGTCGAAAAAATGTCCGCCAATTCTCGACATAATTCCCGCCAAATAATCGACTACGTAGCGACGACTATAGACCCGTCGCTATATCTCCGACACCCTAGCGACGGATTGCGACCTTTCCCCCCTAAAATTAAAATAAAATATATAAAGGCGTGTGGTCGGTAATTGTCGGCGAGTGGCCACGAAGCCGTCGCTAACGCCGACGAAAAATATCCGTCGCTAATCGTCCGTCGCTAATTTACTGTATTTGGTAGTGAGTTAGAGACTCAAAACTAGATCATTTTGACCCCAAACTTGAACCTAGTCTAGACTTAACCATATGAGACTAGAGAGGGGCAATTAGGACATTTCTATTATCCTAATGGACTCTTTATGACAGCCACCTTTAGGAGAGAATGATTCATTTCATTCATTACAATCTTGCCTCTTTTATTTTCTTTTTGTTCTTCCCCAATTTTAGAGAGCATTTCATTGATTTGATCTCCAAATCAAATCATTCCTTCACCAAACCTTCCTCAATCATTCCATTCTCCAAGGGAAGGGTGCTACCAAGGATTGGAAGAGGAGTGCAAGGAGGAGTGTCCACTTTGAGAGATCTTCGTATCGGAGCGTGTCCTAAAGGATTTCATTGGGATTCCACTCCCAATAGGTAAAATCCATCTCTAAATCGATTTTCTTTGCATAAATTAGTTTTGAATCCGTAGGATCCATCCTCATGCATGTGTCCCATTTAGATTCAAATTTGAGGCCATTTGTAGCTCTCTTGAGGATTTAGGTATGTGTCTTGTGTCCTACTTGATAGATCCCAAATTAGGACACCCATGTGTATGTATGTATATAATAGTTTAAATAGATATTTAAATTTAGTTTTATAATGGTTTTAAAGAGTGGATTGATCTAGTTAGGATGGTTAGAATGAGTTCATTTGGATACCTATGTTTGTATCCAAGTATCTTAGCCTATATGTGTTCTTTTGTCAAATTCGTCATAATTTTTATCCACATTTTATTTACCAAAGCAACTTAGAAATATCATAACTTTTAGCTTAGAACTCTGATTTATCTCCCGTTTTTTTAAAAGAACCGTATCGAAGTTAGCTTTCCAAATATATATTTTTATAATCCAAATTCTTTCTGTAACTTTCTGTAGAATTATTTGAGTGTCAGCTGTACGAAAGATGAACGTGTTTCGGTATTTTGCGATTCCGGGAGCTTCCGAACACGAAAATGCGATCCGTTTAAAGTTTCGGAAAGCTAACACAAAGGGCTATGACATACTTTAATCCTAGAATTTAGTGACTGCCCAATTGGTACAGTATTGGTTTTAAGTAGAAGAGTGACTACGATATATGCATTTTTGTAACCTATGAGCCTATGTAGTATGGATATTAAATAATATAGAGTATGTAATACATGATATGTTAGATGAGTGAAATGATATATAGATATATTCTCTTTATTAATGTATATATATGGTTGAATGCAAGCAGTAGAATAATTAATATAATGCATATAAGCAATGCATGAATGAAAGAATGATAACAATGTATGCATGAAAGTATATAATGAATGCTAGATATGAATGCAAGATATATGTAATGATAAATATGAATGCATAATGTATAAATATTGTAATACAATATATAATGAACATGTATGGTAATGTAGAGTATATGATGTAAGCATGAATGAATGGAGGAAATACATGTATATAGGTAGATAGAATGTAATATATGAAAGGAAGAATGATAATATATAACATGGTATGTAAGGTAATGCAACGTATGATATAATGTGTGCATATTTGTATGTCTCTATGTTAATATTGAAATGATATGAATATACAATGTATGCATATGTATAAAATATGTAGGTAATTCATGATGCATGAATGAAATGAATGTTTGCAATATGTTAATATATAATACAAGTATCTAATATGCATGAATGTAAGTATAATATAATACAAGTATACATGTATGTATCATGTAAATGTAATATACATGTATGTATGCATGTATACAAGGTAAGTATGTATGTATGTATTTCTATAAATTGAGTTAACCATAACCTTTTACACTGCATTCATACACCCTTTGACATCATGTATCCCATGTCACATACACCTACCTATCACAAAATTTGGAACATTAACACATATCCTTTCACACACATGCCAAACACACACATACTCACTTACTCTTACCTCTTTTTCTCTCATATATATATGTATGTGCTATATATTATCTAGAGTATATATATATATAGATCTGTATGTAGCTGTATACAATTATATAGAATATATAT
>JANAVB010038156.1:0-27973 GCA_029216955.1 Iris pallida
CAATGGAGGAATTCCCTATGAAGAATTTGTTCCAACCAATGACGAGTTGGATCGACTTCATCGGAAGAATGCTAATATGGTGACCGTTTTTGAAGAACTGATGTGCCACTATAAGATCTGCTCCTTGTATTACAAGAGTGGTTCCTCTGGCACTTGCTACTCGACAAAGTGGTTGCCCTATCTCTTCTCAACCACATCATAGAGAAGAAGACTAAGGAGCACGATAAGTGCAACCCTAACTTCTTCAGACCACTCAGCCATAGTGAGGTGATAGGATTGATAGAGGAGAACAAGGAGATGGACATCAAGGTTGATGATGAACTTCAATATCCTACTTTAAAGACAGGAGATATTATTGAAAGTTTTATGAGACTGGGCTATAGGCCCATGTCAAAGGAAGTCCAGCTGGCGGGTTTTCTCACCTACTGGCTTCGACGATTTGTCGTCCCTGGAGCTAGCACCGTCGATCATTCCATCGCGGCGTGCTCTTTGCTGCCGTCCGTTTAGTCTTTGGCTACCGGATGGACCTGCTATCGGCGATGACCTGCAGAGTGAACGCTGGTCTCCGTCTTTTTGTTGATTCAATGCTCAAGGGGAAAGGCGAGAAAGGGAACTTCCCTCGGCTGGAGCTTCTCTACACTTATTTGTTCCGATGGTTGCTTCTGCACTATCCTTCATTGATGAACCCCGATATGGGGGCGGTCAGCAGAAGCTTCTTGCGGAGATTCCCCAAGAGTAAATGGATATACACCAGTCTAAGAGATTGCAGACGTGCTCTGAATCTCGAGAAGGGGTAGAATTTCTACTGTGTTCCCCCTCCAACTGGCTATGAACATATGTCTACAAATCTGGTTGATCTTGGGAGGCAGCCCTTGGGTCATGCAGTATTTGATTTGCTGAAGACGATCCGGCCGTCACACCTGGTCTACAGATTTGAATATGAATGTTACTTGGAATCCTATCTTTCCAGCCATTTTGTGCGCCAATTCGGCTATGACCAATTCCACGTAGGTAACACCATAACGTGCCTGCAAAGAAAAGGTTATTTGATCGATGGCGCCCGGGCTTGGGCTTATTATAATGCTCGAGACACAAGAACAATGTTCTCGATGCCGATAAGAGCGACCATGGCCCGTGGATACTGTACACATATTTAATCTTCTACACATCGGCGAATACCTTTGCCGAGAACTTTAGTCTCGCCGACAGCTTCGCGACAGCAGCCAGATTAAAGAAGGAAGCAACTGTTGTGTTGGCTCCTGGCAACGATAAAGAGCGTGAACCGGCCGATGTACCGTTGGAAGCTTCAAGGGAAGTCAACTTCCCGGAAGAAGTCAACGAACCATTACGCATTTCTTTGAAGGTTGTCAAATCTCCAGCCAAGGAGAGGAAGAGAAGGATAGAGGAACCTTCTTCTCCTGTTGCTAAGAAGAAGCTAGTCTTGGAATCGTCAGAAAGGGTCACGAGCCGATCACAATCTCGGCAGCAGGTCGAGTCAACTCAAAGAGAAGAGGCGACAACCCCGACCTCTGTCCAAAGACCGGTAAATGTTATAGATATAGAGAGTCCAGAGAGAACTCTACACAGAAAGAAAATGCTCTTCAGAAGAAAGAAGGTAGTCACTCCTCAGCCTATGTCATCGGTCGTGGCTAGTGCCATTGCCGGAGTTACAATGTCATCTCCTACACCCGCCCCTGAACTTGAAGCTCTCAGCCCAGAGAGGTGGGATGAGGCTGTAGAGACCGTAGAAGAAGCCATGGAGAAAGAAGATAAAGTGGTACGATCTTCTACACTTGCAGTGGAGACTACCCAGCATCCGGCTACACCAAGAACACTTCGTGATGAAGAGGATCGATTAATGATCGATGCTCTGAACGATTGCGACTTCGGCCTGCATGATGATGTTGATCCGGTCGCCACAACTGACAGCGAAGAAGCACTAACTGTTGATGATACTTTAAATCCAGAAAAGGACGCAAATATCCATGTATCCTCGGAAGCTGTTGATGACACGTTGAATCCTGAAGAGGATATTGAGGTGCATGTGTCTCCAAAAAAGAATACGGGTGAAGAAGTAGCACCTGAGGAAACTACTACTGCTGATCCCAAAGGTATAATGATATTATCAACCTTCTTTTCATAGATTAAATAGCTGACATTTGCATTTTTATCCTTGCAGAACTTGAATCTTCCCCAGTTCCTCCCACATGCACTAATATAGTGCCAATAACGGTGATAGCTAGTGGTAGCCGATATTTTTCGGGCAGCTCTGAGGCAGGTAGTAGCCAGAGAGTAATGTCTGAGGCTACTTCTGCTCGGTTGGAACTCATGTCAGCAGAGGACAAACTTGTCCCTTGACCTAGCAATGGTAAGATTGCCTTTACTTTTGATCCTTTTCGATAGTTGCTAATGACAGCCAACTGATTGTGTTTGTTTAATTTTGTAGAAGAACACATGGGTGGGGCTACTAACTCTACCATGGCTCCATTATCTAGAGAGACCTCCACCCATATGCAAGAAATTGGACGTCTATCTGCACAGGCACCTGCTGTTGCTTCGACGTCTATGGGAGTAGCTGCTACTCCTGGTGCTGTTGCCACTAACAGATTCATCATCGGTTCCTTTACCAACCTTTTCTTTAGTTCACTAGGACCCTTAATAGAGAGGGTAATAGATAAAGAAGAGGTTGGTTTCACAACTGTTAGGGGTCTCACCTCCTATCTGATAGCTGCCATCTGGAATCAAGGTGATGAAGCGCAAGCTGCTTACCTTGAGCACATCCTGGATGAGCTAGAGGAGTCGGTTAAGATCTACAAAGATCTGAATCGGGGGGAGGTGGAGCCTTTGGTGCAGGCCGAGTTTGAGAGGATGTCACAAGAGGTTGCAGTTGCGAAGGTTGATCTCCAGATTATCTTGGACACTTTCACTGCCAAATCTTCAGAATATAACTCTCAAATAGAGATCATAACATCCGCTGCCGAGGAGAAGGAGAAGAAAGTTGCTGAACTAAAAGCAGAATCTGCCCGTCTTCAAAAAGAGTTAAGACTTGTTCAGCTTGCTCTGGAAGATGAGGCTACGCAACATCAAGCTACAATTCAGCAACTGGACGCCCTGACCCAAGAAAGAGATGAATATGTCACAACTCATCAGGCTAAAATCTCTCGCAGACTAGTAACCATGCCGACTTTCGACGATAAGTCTGGAATGGAGGAAGCTAGGAGGCGAGTGATGGACTCTCGTGAGGAGCGACTGCAATCTTTAAAGCAGCAGATGACTAGCTTGATGACCCCGCCAGCAGAATGAGAAAGACTTTTTGTATCTTCAATTTTTGTGACATGTAATTCTGTAATGTCTTTTAATTTTGAACAATAAAAAGACATTTTCTTTGTGGCTCTATTATTTATTGCATATCTTATTCAGATATAAATAATAGCGATAGAAAATATATTCAGAGGTGCAAGACATGATATATTTCTTGATTTTAGAAAATAACTATATTCATTATATCTGTTCAGAGGTAATGTGGACATGACAAAATATAATTTATTGAATATTACTATTTCAGTAGACAACTTAATCAAAGATGACAAGTTGCTGATATGAACGAAATGGATGAATCGACAAAATGTGTGAACGAAATAAATAGTCAGGATGAACGGGTAGACCGTCAAATGAATGGAATGAACGGATGAACCGTCATACGAATGTGATGAACGGACGAACCATCAGATGAATGTGATGAACGGACGAACCGTCGGATGAATGTGATGAACGAACGAACCGTCAGATGAATGTGATGAACGGACGAACCGTCAGATGAATGTGATGAACGGACGAACCGTCAGATGAATGTGATGAATGGACGAACCGTCAGATGAATGGCATGAACGGGCGAACCATCGGATGAATATGATGAACGGACGAACCGTCAGATGAATGTGATGAACGGACGAACCGTCAGATAAATGTGATGAACAGACGAACCGTCAGATGAATGGCATGAACGGGCGAACCATCGGATGAATATGATGAACGGGCGAACCGTCGGATGAATATGTAATGAACGGGCTAACCGTCAGATGAATGTATCGCTTCATTGCCTTACGAATCTCTGTCTATAAATAGAATAGAAAATCAGATGAAATGATCACTTTCACTTTTCAACATAAAGATGTCGATTGGTGATGCATCAAAGAAGGCTGAGATCGCCCCAAAGGTTGAAGCGGTTACTGAAGAACGTCCAATCGAGCCGGCCCAACCAAAGCAGACAGAGGTAGGCGAAGGTTCGTCTGTACCCAAGCCGCCAAGGGACATTTTGGACTTCCTTCTTGAACCAGGGATGACAGAGGAAGAAGCGGCCATAAGGATGGCTGCTTGCAAGTTCCTGGTGGGTTCAAGCAAGGATGTTCTCGACTCTTTTGTCGATCATGTTTTTTAGAAGGACGGTAGTGGTCTTCGTCCCAATTTTGAGAAGGATAATAGTGACCTTCCTTGATATTATGTACTAACATTTATGATGAAATAAAATCAAATTTTATTTATGAACTTGTCTGATGATTACAAGCAATGTCTTTTACATTTATACATAATACTTTTTAAGCAGCTTGCCATTGATGGGCATCATTGCAACTCGACCATCCAGTTCTGAGAGTTGATAGGCTCTATTTGAGAAGACTTTGCTCACGATATATGGCCCTTCCTACTTTGCATCGAACTTGCCCTTGCTCATATGAGTCATAGTCATGGGACGTCTGACTGTTAGAACGAGCTCTCCTTTCTAAAAGGCTCTGACCTTAACTTTGCGGTTGAAGGTCTTTGAGATACGGGCTTGATATAACTCAATATGCTGTTGAGCCAATAGCCGCTTCTCGTCAAGCGCTTCTAATTCTTGGAGTCGAAGAAGGTCGTTGTTCTCTGTAGTGAGCTCGTTGGCGATGGCAATCCTTAAAGATGGAATTTGAAGCTCCAGGGGTAGAACTGCTTCACAACTGTACACCAAAAGAAGGGTGTACAGCGTGTAGGGTTGCGGACCGTAGTACGTTAGGCCCAAAGACATTCCCCAAGCTTTTCACTCCAGTTTCGTTTGTTAGTAGACACAAACTTTTTGAGAAGCTTGATGATAGTTTTGTTGAAAGCTTCGGCCAAGCTATTAGCAGCAGGATTGTAAGCTGTCGAAGCGACATTGTCAATCCGGTGATCGTTACAGAACCTTGTAAACTTTTGACTGATGAACTGAGGTCCGTTGTCATGGATGATTCGTCGAGGTACACTAAATCTATAGAAGACATGGTGTTTGACAAAATTGATGATATTGCTGGTCTTGACTTCAGCCAATGGTATAGCTTCGGTCCATTTGGAGAAGTAGTCAGTTATTGCTAGTATGAACCGATGTCCTCTAGAAGAAGGAGGATTGATGGGACCTATGACATCCATGCCCCAAGCTTCAAAAGGCCAGGAAGCAGCAGTCGGATGAAGGAATTCTGATGGTTGATGAATGAAATCTGCATGGATTTGACAAGCTCGATATTTTCTTGCATATTCGATGGCATCAGATACCATAGAGGGCCAGTAGTAACCCATGCATCGGATACGGTCTTATAGGACCGGGTTGATGTGCTCCGCAGACACCGTCGTGAGCTTCATGCAATACTTGCTTTGCTTCATCACCAGCAAGACAGCGTAAGAGTAGGCCGTCATAAGTCCGTCGGTAAAGAGTTTTGGTGGTCTGATTGTAGTAGAATTGCAGAGAATGCCGACGAATACTCGTAGCTTCCTTAAGATCTTCAGAGAGTATGTCATGAACTACGAAGTCGATGAAGAAAACTCTCCAATCTTCACTGATAACGTTGGCTTCAGTAAGATTACTGAACTCAATATTACGATTGTTTTCGATGCAAAACAATTCCCGATTAGAGATAACCACCACCTGCTGTCTTTTGATAGGGATGGCTAAGACTGCTGCAAGATTAGCTAAAGCATCGGCTTCAATATTGCAAGCTCGACGGACATATTCGATGAAGAAGGCTTTGAACGATGTAGCCATGTTGATTGCCGCTTCATAGTAAGGCACTAGATCTTGATGGCGAACTTCATAGGTTCCTCTAACCTGGTTAACAACCAGCTTGGAGTCACCATAAACTTTAAGATATTCGACGTCCAGTTGTTTAGCTAACTGAAGACCAATGAGTAGAGTATTGTATTCTGCTACGTTGTTGGAACAAGGTTCATCTAAGGAGTAGGCTCTTTGAATAGTTTACCCGTCTGGAGAAACAAGGGCAACTCCAACTCCTGCGATAACGGCACCATTGGGTCCAATCCTGGATGCACCATCAAAGAATAGACGCCAAGTAGGAAATTCTTCGGAGATCATATTTGATTCCAATGTCTCGTCTGGAATTTCATCATAGAGTTTGGATGTCTCTGGAACAGGATGAGCTGCTAAAAAATCTGCCAGTGCTTGTCCTTTGACAGACTTTTGTGGAACATATACCATGTCATATTGGGCTAGCAGAATGGCCCATGTAGCCAGCCGAGAATTAAGTGTGCTGGGCTTCTTCATTAGTACCCGAAGAGGATTAACTCGGGATATGACATGAATAGTTTGGCCAATGATGTAATGCCGAGTCTTTTGAACAACAAACATAAGAGCTAGGCATTCTTTTTCGACCGGACTATAACGGTGTTCGGCACCAATCATAGTACGACTGAGGTAGTAAATAGCTTGTTCATGGCCTTCTTTGTTCTTTTGGGCAAGTAAAGCACCCAATGAATGATCCATAGCATGAACATACATTAGAATGGTATGCCTGAGGTCGGTGGCACCAAGACTGGTGGGTTCATGAGATACTTTTTTATGTCGTCAAATGTTCGTTGACATTCTTCAGTCCAAATGAAAGATACACCCTTCTTCATTAGTTGAGTAAATGGTCCGCAGCGTCCAGACAGATTCGAAATAAATCTCCTGATGTACGCAATTCGACCTTGGAATCCTCGTAGCTCTTTTAGGTTGCGTGGAGGACGCATCTCTTAAATGGCTTTGATCTTCTTAGGATCCACGTGTATACCCTTAGAGGAAATAATGAAGCCGAGAAATTTGCCACTAGAGACACCAAAGAATGACTTGGTGGGATTTATTTTGAGTTGATATTGGCGCATTAGATTGAAGATAGTTCTCAAGTCTTGGATGTGATCTTCCTTTAGGCGACTTTTCACAGCAATATCGTCAACATAGCATTCGACAGTCTTGCGGAGATGATCTCGAAAGATGGTACTCATAGCTCATTGGTAAATTGCACCAGCGTTCTTGAGACCAAATGGCATTACGGTATAGCAGTAGACTCCACGAGGAGTACGGAAAGATGTGTGTTTTTTATCTTCAGGATTCATCTGAATCTGATTGTATCCGGAGAATCCATCCATGAAAGATATTCGCTCGAACCCACAGGTGTTATCAATCATGACGTCCGTAATAGGGAGAGGAAATTCATCTTTTGGACCGGCTTCATTAAGATCCCGAAAGTCGATGCAGACTCGAACTTTGCTGGTTTTCTTCAGGACTGGAACGACGTTGGCTACCCAATCTGGACGTTGTTTTTCTTGGATAAAGCCACAAGCGATGAGCTTCTTGACTTCATCGTCGATTGCGTCCATCATTTCTGGCTTGAAGTATCGTTGTTGCTGTTTGACCAATTTTGCATTAGACAGGATATTCAATTTGTGAATAGCAACTTTGGGATCTAGACCTGGCATGTCTTCATAGCTCCAGGCAAAGACATCAATGTATTCTTGAATAAGAAGAATTAATTCTTGCTTATCTGCCTCTGGAAGGTTCTTGCTGATGAATATTGGACGAGGTGACCCACTTTCTCCTACATCAACTTAAACTAATTGATCTTCGGTAGGAGGTTCTCGTTGTTCGAATCGGAGTTCCCATTGGGTATCCATTCGTTGAGCCCAAGGATCTGTTTCGGGATTTTCTTCAACATCCTCGTTATAGCCTTCTGGAAGTTCAACGGAGACCATGTTAGAAGATACGATCAATCGATGAACTTGACCAATGCTGGTGTCAGAATCCCATGATCTGGAATCAGAAGAGCTAGAGCGCTCCTCATTATCGAATTCGGAGGCTGCTGGGGATAATACCGGAGGTAAAGAATATTCGAGACCTCTTTTGGTCCAGCTATAGTACATCTCTGACTTTCCTTTCGAAACAGCTGTACGGATAGGAGTTCTTCTACCCTTACCGTAGTTGAGGCCATTCTTGAAGTCATAATCCATCTTTCGGATGATGTCTTTTGATTGTTGACTGTAACGACGAAGTTGAAGATGCCCCGTATCGTTACTTTTACTATCATCTGTATAACTAAATTTTTGTTCTGGTCCTTTACTAAAAAGTATCGGACTCTCGCCTCTCTTTCGAGAAAGGACAACAAAGTATGAATTATCTGGTGTTCGAGTAAGACTTTTGTTTGAAGAGACTGTACAACTCCCATTGTAAATGACTGAAAGCTATCTAACATATCCAAATAGCGCTTAGCATGATAAATGACGTCAGTATACTGGAAAGTATATGCTTTTTTATTGATTTGTACATCTGTATTTACAACAGGACCTGTAGCCTTAGCAGGCTTTTTCAGATTGATTACAAGAGGGGGAGAAGAAGAACGTGGAGGAGGATTAAACTTGTTACGACGGAGGTCGATAACAAGTGGCTCAGAGGAGGTGAGCTCCCTTTTATCCTTGTTATGAGATAAATCAATAACAAGTGGCTCAGAAGAGGTGAGCTGCCTTTTTTCCTTGTTACGACGTAAGTTAATAACAAGTGGCTCAGAAGAGGTGAACTCCCTTTGATCTTGACCACCATCAGTTGGTTGCTTATTGACTGGCAAGTGAATAGCCAGTGGTTTGGAGGATTGAGGACGAGAAACACGCCCTTTGACAGGTATGACGAGAGTGTCATTAGGCACTGCTTCTTGTTCTTCTTCAGTGTCCAGAGATAGTACTACTTTCATGAACTCATCCGTGTACATACGAGCATCGTTGCAGTATGCTTCGACACCTTTGAAAGGATAGAGATCAGTAACCTCCTTTTGAACCTCTCCATTGTCATTGACATATTTGAAACATTAATGGAGAGTCGAAGGAACAATGTTATGTTCATGCAGGAATGGTCTCCCCAACAAAGTATTGTAAGAACAACCATGGTTGTCAATGATGTAGAAGGTCACCTTTGTGCGGAGATTGCCTATTTGGAGTTTTAGGCGAATCTTGCCCAGAGGTTCACTTCTTCCCTGATTGAACCCAAGGATGGTTGTGATTGTACTGGAAAGACTATGCACTGGGATCTTCAATGCATCTAACATTGTCTTCGGCATGATGCTGAGAGCAGACCCTGGATCTATCAGAATACAATCGACTTTTATCGAGTCGAAATATCCTGTATAGTATAGAGGCCGGTCATGCCTATTGTCTTCCATCAACATGTCATCCTGTGTGAAGGTAATGTTTAGAATTAATTCCAAAACACTATGACAATGGAGACAAGAGACAGGCTCTATCTTTGGCTTCTTTAGAAGGGCTAGACAGGTTTCTGCCTACATGAGAGCTTCACTCAGAGTTTTCCGAGTTTCTTTGGAGAGACGCAAGAGCTCGAAGATTGACAGCCTGGCCGGTGTAATGGCTAATTGAGCTAAAATATCAAAGTTATAAGGCTTTTCAAGTCCAAAAGGAGATGACTTCTTCAAAGGCTTGTCGAAGCGGACTTATTGTTTGCCTTTGTCGACTACCGTCGGCTTGGGATGAGTGGGTTCTACAACCTGTGAGGATGCAGTAGGAATATCCTCAGTGGAAGCAGGTTGCACTGGAGCGGGCTCAGAAGAAGAAGCAGGATTCTCCTGAGCTTCGGGATAATCCTTTAGATAGGCTTTCCCTGATCTGGTGCCCAGTAGGATTTCCTCTTCAACTATGGGGTCAAAAGACACCATATTATAGATCTTTGTTTTGCCTTTTGAGCGTCCTTTCTTCTTGGAAGAAGAGGGAACTTCGAATTCTGAAGCAAGATCAGAGTGAATCCACAAAATCTCGCCATTGTCAAGAGACAAGGGGATGAGACCTTCACTTCATGGAGGAGGAAGATTCTCGATCTCAAGAGTAGCTTTAGGGATAGGGATGATACCGTGTTGTACCATCTGCGGAGGGAAGTCACCAAACTGAACTGAGACCATGTTCGCGGTAACAGTCTTCTCGTCTTGCTACAAAGTGACAACACCAGCGTTGACTAGCTCCTGAATCTTGCCTTTGAGCACATAATATGCTCGAGTGGGATGCCCAATGAACCTGTGATAGACACAGTACTTAGGATGATCAGTCTTACTGACCTCATCAGGCTTCTTCGGGTCTGGGAGTTGGAGCTTATTGCTTTTGATCAAGCAATCAAAGATGCTCACGGTGTCATTCTCGTCAAATGAGTACTCTACTTTCGGACGAGGTTCCCTTGGTGGAGGTGCAGAATGAGTAGAAGTAGACGTAGGTGGAGCTACATTGACCGCCAGAGATTCTTTATTCTTCAAGTTGATGTTCAAAGTTTCTTTTTCCTTGCGGTTGTTCTGGCGATTACCACCACTCGATGTCTGGTGTTCATCCCGGTCGGGGTTAGACATGTGTACCCCTAGCTGCTTGAATTTGTCAGCACTAACTTCAGCTGCTTTAGCGTTGACAATGAAGGATGGCCAATCTTGGAACTGAATTGACCCCGTCCACATGCTGATGATAGGCAAAAGATTTGCCTTGCAGGTGTATATGGTGATAGCGGCCGGAGTTCCAGGAGGCATTTTTAAAGCTTGTCGGCAGAACCTTTCAATGAAACTCTCAGCAGTTTCATTATGCCTTTGTTTGATTTTATTAAGGGATGATATGGTCATGTCATTGATCCCCTCATAAAATCGTTCCAAGAAGATTTGTTTTAGACCTGAGAAAGAGGTGATACAGCCATCGGGCAAACTTCTGTACCAATCGTATACTACACCGACTAAACAGCCGACGAACACCCTGGTAAGAAGAGCGTCATTTGGCTGAGGTTGGACAGTCATTACCTCAAAGTGATTAATGAACTGACTAGGAGAAGTTCTGCCATCAAACAGAGAGATTGTTGGAATCTTATACTTTGGAGGGAATGGGACTTCCTTCCACTCAACTGGGTAGGGTTGTTTGATCCCCAACCTCTGTAAGTTGTCCTTCTCTTTGAAGGCCTCGAATTGAGTGTGCAGGAGTTTGACAGCTTCATTAGCATCCTCCAATGATGACGAAGGAGCAGGCTGAATCAGAGTGATAGGGGGAGGAACAGCGTGGTAAGCACTACCCCCAGCATCTGACTGACTGGGTGTAGGTTGAATCTGTACAGGAGGTATTTGAGGAGATACTACCCCCAGCCCTGCATTGACAGGCACCGACAATGCTATGATCTCAGGATTTACAGCAGGTACAGTCGGTGGTACTGTATGTTGGGCCACGATGATAGAATGCATACTTGTAACCATTTCAGCCATGGTCTTCAACTTGTCTTCTAGTGCAGCTATTCGCTGTTCTTGACTTGCTGAACTGGAAGCATCTGGATCTTCAGTAACAACATAAGCTATCACTTCTCTAGGTACAGTGGAGGACACTGTCTGTTCAGAACTTTTGCTGTATGCATCATAGTCGGAGAAAGAATCATCTTCTGAGTGAGAAAGAAGGAGATGACCGGAAGGATCTTGAAGATTCCTTTGACCGATTATGTCTCGGCTTCGGGATCTGGTATGTCGAAATACTCCTTTAGAAGATTCTTGAAGTGGATCTAAATACCGCTGGCTGGGCTTGCGAGGCTTGCCATGCTTGGAGCACTTTCTACCCCCAGTGTCTCGGGAAGTCATATTGACGGAAGCGTACAAAACTTCGTCTTCATCTTCTGACATAGGTTCAGAGTTTGCAAAATTCAAGCGATTGAAGACAAATCGTTTTATTGTCTGGCAACAACACTTGATGACAACCTTGTGATTACAATAGTGTCCAAGTGGTTGAACTGGAGGTGTTGAGAAGTTGTCCTGTTTTTGTTTGAGGTGCTCTCGGAGATCGGGAACAATGACGGGACAAGAAGAAGTATGAGGGATATGTTCTTTGACAACATTCGGAACATGATTTCGGTTCTTCAAATGTTTTGTCCCATGAGTGTACAGGAAAGTACTTATTTTATTAGCATAGGTGTCAGGATTTTTGATTCTGGAAGTTTGCCTCTGATGCTGGTTGGTCATCGGCATTGGCTGTTTGAGTTTCGCCGAAGTTGGTCTATTGAGTTAAGTTCTTAGATCAGTAAATTTACCCCCAGGGGTTTCTGTCTGAGACACCAACAATTTTCTCTGTTTTGAACGGGATATCCTGAGAGTTGGGAGATCTTGGAATTCTGCTACCAGAGTAGGCAGAATACCTCTTTGATCAGTACACTTCCCTTTGGCAAGGAGGGAAGAAGAATTCTTGTTTGAGAGAGTTCTTGTACTGACTGGTGCCGAGGCACGTTCAGATTAATCTTCTACGGTAAAAATTGAAGAAGACTGAGAAAAGACCAAAGGGCCTTTTCCTTTGTTTTGTAAGGAAGGGTTAGCTAAAGAGTTTTTCCCTCTGTTGTCTTCCAAGTCGTGGGACGAGAAAGTTTAAGAAAAGACCAACGGGCCTTTTCCTTTGTTCTGAGGAGGAGGAATAGTCAACAGACTACCCCCAGTGGATTGCGCTGGAGCAATAGGGTGCTTGGGAAGAGGAGCAGAGTTTGTCCCCTTTGTGTGAGAAGAAGGGAGATTAGCCAAAGGGCTGTCCCTCACAGACTGTGCTGGCACAGTTTGCGCAGAGGTTGAAGTGGCTGTTGGCGCATTGGCTGGTTGCGCATGAGGAGCTTTGACAGATGGCCTTTTGGCCACAGTCACAGCAGCTTGCGCAGTAGGAGTCTTAATTTCAGAGTGCTTGAATTGCATTCTGGTTGCTGGAATGGTGGACTGTGCAGGAAGAGTTGCAGCCAACTGCTCCAGGGGAAGGGGAGTCTTGCACTTTGACAGAGCAGCATAGGAAGTGGTTTGTGCACTGGCAAAAGGAGCAGCATACTGCGTATGGGCAGTAGCAGCAGACTGCGCAGCAGTTTTGGGAGCAAAGACAGCAGACTGCGCAGCTGAGACTGCAGGCAGCGCAGAGGGTTGTGTAGAGGACTTTGGAATCCACACTGAGCAGACTTTGCTCTTGGCAGAAGTCGCAGTACGACGAGTAGTCCCGGAGTTGATCATCGCCTCGTAGGCCGTCTGGTTAACCTTTACAACTAGCGTCTTCTGCGTCTTTCCGATAGACGCAATGTCACATTGAGTTGTCACTTCCTCGTCGGAGGAGAAAGTCGTCCCCAGCAGAGTCGTCATTTTGTTTGCAAAAAACAAAAGTATTCTTTATTTCACAAACTTTATAAGAAGATTACAAGAATTCTGGAAAAGTACAACTATAGGAATCCGATCTGAAGACGATGTTTTATCCCTTGGACGATGTAAATTTTGAAGACGGTAGCCTCTGAATAATGCAGCAGCACTTTGGCAAGAACTTCTGATCTCTGGTGATTACTTGAATGATCTCTGATCTGATCTGGGGCTGATAATGAAATACTTGAAACTCTATTTATAGAGTTCTAGAAATAACTAATTTTTAGTTATTCTGGATTACGCAGGATGGATTGCGCAGACATTGGACTGCGCAAGCAGCGAACTGTGCTGGCAGTTACTCGATCGTGGACCAACTATATGAGACGCGTGGCATTGTTTGATTGAAATGCGCTTGGTCGTGTACAGACGGTTGCCACGTGGTGAGCAATTGATGGCATGTAGGCCACGTGTAAATTGTCAGTTGTCTTGATGGAGTGCGCCACATGAACTGCGCTGGCTTCAGACTGTGCTAGGATTGAATTACGCTGTAGAGAGTCTGGCAGATTGTGCTTCGGTTGGGCTGGTAGCTTGCGCTGGCTGTACAGCTGTCCTCGAGCGCTGTGCTGCACGAGAAATGAACAGTTTCCTCGTTCTTCGGGCTGTCAGCTGTCAGAAGATCTGATTTTCTATCAGATAATGATGACGCGGCCACGTCAGCTAGCGCGCTTGGATGTGTGCGTAGTTCAGCTTGTGCAGTTGAGTTGTTGCGCAATCTGTTTCCTGCACAGTTCACTTGAAGGATGCACAACTTGATTTTCTTTACTTTTTTGATGGGTGCAACTTGATTTTTAGGACCTACACCTATAGACATAGAATAGTGGGTACATCGTCCAGGAGAGAAATGTACCCTATAGATATATACAAGGTGCAACACTCGACGGTGCGCTGGAAGTGTGCTCATTATGACAGATAGCTCCAAATCCATTCAGGTTGGGGCCGAGACAAAGGGCTTGCAAGTAACTGGGAAAATCTTCCCTCCCAATGATCTAGATAATCAAGCTAGTTATTTAGTCCTTAACATTTTCTTGTTCAATTTTGGGTGTGGTATTCCGCAGAATCCATCCTAGACATGATATGCAAGACTGGACAATACAAGAAAGTGCACTATAACAAGCCACAACAAGAAAATATAATAAGCTGGAAGCTAGGAGTGCGCTACGACGAGCCTCCATAGAGAAAATAGGAAGTACACCATGACAGGCCACTATCATGTAAGCAAGGAAAGACATGTACAAGAGTGCACCACGACGGGTCACTATTTTGTACGCAAAAAAGACATGTAATATGAGTGCGCCATGATGGGCCACTATCTAGTAAGCAAAGAAGACATGTAACATGGATACGCCACGACGCGCCATAACAAAGAAATTCTAGACATGGCATAGACTGCAAAGTACAATAAATCCGGGAAGGCATGGCAATACATATCATAGCATATGAGAAAGAATCGAAAGAAAAGACATATCATGGCATGTGAGAAGGAATAAAAGTGAGTACGTATGCTAGTGTCAAGTGTACATAGGCTGTACAATTACTATCTAACTGTACAAGATCATCAAGATGAGATCATGTTGTCATGTTCAAGTTAATTACATTATTAACAAGTTATCAAGTTGGGTCGTCGTATTTTATGTCAAATATAGAAGACATGCAAAGAAGATCAAAAACCGTAATTAAAATTATCAGTTGCGTATAAACTCCAATTAAAGTAAAATAAGAAGATTCTTGAAGCCATGACAAAGATCTACAACCTTCATGTTTTGCGTTTTTCAAGATTCTAGCTACAAAACAGCTTAAACATGCAAAAACAGCCGAAAACAACAATTCTGGCGCATGGACAATTCTGGGCAAATCGAGCACATCGGAATTCCTGCACATCCGCGTATTGGAAATTCCTGCAAATCCGTGCATGGGAATTCCTGCACATCAGCGTATGGGAAATTCCTGTACATTCGCGCATGGGAAATTCATGCACATCAGCGCATGGGAAATTCCTGCACATTCGTGCATAGAAAATTCCTGCACATCCGTGCATGAGAAATTCCTACACATCCGTGCATGGGAATTCCTGCACATCAGTGCATGAGAAATTCTTGCACATCCGCGCATGGAAAATTCATGTACATCCGCACATGGAAAAACTAACATTGCGTCTTTAGTACATGCGCGTAAGGAACCTGCGTGCATGACACACTCGGAGTCAAAGGATGCATTGCTGGGACTTCACGGCGTATGGCCTTCCGGGGGCATGGGGGTTTTGGTGCATGTGGGTCGTCGTCCCTAAACAGCAAGTTCAGCCATGGAAGTTCCAAAAACTTGCCATGGCCATAACTTCCTCACCGACTCAAAATAAAATAAAATAAAGGCCAAAACTGCATGAAATCAAATTCTCCACAACATGGAACCACTAGTTTTTGGAAATATCAAGTTTTTAGAGATCAAAACCAAGAAAAACAAAAAGAAGCTTAAAACTTATATCCATAAAAATATAACCATCAAAATCGAAAACTCCAAGTTATAAAGATGCTTAGAATCATTAAAGGAAGAGAATAGAACAAACAAAAATAATATTGTTCAATATTTGGCAAGATGTACTTGCCTTAGTTTGGAGGAGAAAATGAAGAGGAAGAAGATGAAAGGAAATAAAATAATGGAGGAGAGAGAGAGGAGTTGGGTTTTATACAAAACCCTCTCATCTCAAACCAGACTAAACAAAACCAAGCCCAAGCCAAGCTGAACTAAACCAAATTAAACCAAGTCAAGATTAAACCAAGTAAAGGCCAAGAAAGACAAGTCAAAACACGGGACACTAGACAAATGTTATAATTCTGTACACGTATACTGAAAATATGTATAACGAAAAATGGAAGTGACAGGTATGCCGTCAGTATACACTGGTATACTGGCGGTATGCCGATCAAGGAGAAAATCTATAAGTTGAAAAAAATTTAAAGCACCCTGAAAACCAAGAAAATATGAAATACAGTACATAATACGTATCTTTATATAAATATCGATATAGTGAGACGAGTCTCACAACTCTCCCATCCTTAGAAAAATTTTGTCTTCAGAATTTTCTAAAGTTAGTCGAGCATGAAATCCAAATCAGAAGCAAAATTACGATAAATCAAACAAAGCACGGTATGTAAATAATTGAAGGCAACTGTAATGTAAATAAATGTGTAAGCAGTAACACAACCACATTCAAGCAGGGATGGAGGCATATGAATAAATATGTCTCCTAAGTCAGTTGAGTAGGAGCAGGCCTACGCTGACTCTCAAAATGGATAAGGATCAAGTCTTAAAGTAAGTCGGTACCAATGACTTAGTCTAAAAAATAACTCTACCCAGGACGTATCATCGTAGTCGAGACACGTGATAGATATCATGCATCTCAAGATACGAAGACAGAAGAGTGGAACAAGAAACTCTCATCTACTCACCGAATAAGTCACGCCGACCATTGAACTCCTGATATAGGTAAAATACAAGATCGCCGACAAGAACCCAAGATATACTGCCACAACCTGGCCTGCTACCAAAGAATAAACCAAAAGGACATAACTCAAAGAAGACCATAAAGATGGTACCTGAGACTCCTACGGTATCATCTTTATGCTGATACTACAGCTGCTCCTGGTACTGCGCATTCAATCACGCTCTGAGCTGCCTAACCCTCCGAGCTCACAATGGTGGAGGATACTGTGCCAATGGCTGAACATCTAGTATTGGCCCTAATTGCTCATCCACTGCTAGGGTGATGACTGATGCGACTGAAAGGACTGAGGTGGTGGTGTAGCTGGTCATCTTCGAGATGTCAGATAGGGACAAGTGCCAACTGAATGATCCTCCGCTCCATAACAGAAGCATCATCTATTGGCCGTCCAATAAACTAATCTGAGATGCCCTATCTTCCCATAATAGGTACATCATACTTGTTCTGTCTGATACTGCTAGTCTCTCTGCCTCTGAGCATGCGTCTGCATATACTGCTGAGACCCCTCCTGCTTGAATACATGGGAATGTGTCGATGAAGGCCTCTGAGCTCGCTTCTGCTGAACTGGTATTGGTACCCAGAACTGTGGAACTACAGGCTGGAAGGATGAAGAGCCAGCTGATATCCTCCTGGAATAAATTGCTATCATGTAGTATGGTGATCCACATGACAAACATAGAAAGTTGGCCCTTCGACAAGTAAAATGAGTGTCCCCTTTCCACAGAAGGAACATACAACTAGAAACTCTTGGTGCTGGTATGGATGTTGATATGTTGGTACTGGTGAGTGATATCAAGGTAAAAAGCCTGACACGGGTGCATGGTATCTCTTACGACCCTCAGTTCTGGATATGGTCCTCCTGGCTATATGCTCGTGCTCTCGTACTGCCTCTACAGTTGGTCGAGCTCGATATGCTGATCGACTAGATAACTGGTACTGCCTGGCTCCACCTTCTGGCTGCAAGTCCTCGGCTTGAAATACCTTTGGTATTCCGTGCCCACTACGGTCTATCAACATCTGGATACTCAGCTGGAGAATAAGATCTCGTTATTGCTGTGACTCCATCATTTTCTTGATGATCCCTATAAGTACAGGTACAATAGGCTAATCTAAAAATACCTCTGCTCGGACTGCTGACTATACAGGCACAGTTGGCTGATCGGGATGGACTGGCATCTCTGCCCTCGAGTCAACTCTCGACTCTACGTCTGAATGCTGAGACTGATCCTACATAACTGGCCTAACAGAAGATTGCTGACCAGCCATCGACAGAACCCAAATAAGATGATCGGAAGGATTAGGAACAGTGCCCCTAAAAGTTAAAGGACATAAGGATAAAATTGAGGGAACAGGAAAGATCAACGGTCGAGGCAGATATCAGGTCAAAGAATCAGAGATATAAACTAATATGAAGGATATCAATAAAGGAGAATTGTCACTGAAATAACTATACATCATTAACCCCCACATATCTGATAAATCAGACCTGCATGGGCTACCACTAAAACCTATGTCACGCCCAGAACCAGAATACTGGCAAGTGAGGACAAACCAGGCTAGCTACGTAATACCAAAGTACTCCAGTACTCTGAAATAAAGTATAAGCTATCAAGACATAGGGGTTACTACTACATGCCATCAGTCAATCCTAGGTCAAACGATACTAGGTATTTCAACCACAGGCAAATATACAAAGTGCAAGAAGTATGATCATCAGACATACAATAGTAAAGCATCCTAAACCATATATATATATGGATGATCATGAAGCCAGTCATATAAAATAGAGAACTAGCAAGAGTAATAGTCATACATGATAAGCTCTAGCTATAGTCTAGAATACGCAAATCATGTTTAGGCCCATAGGCTACATGTCAAGATCCAAAACACGAGCTAAACACATGCTCGGAGGCTAAACGCCACAAAAGAATAATGTACATAACTAGTGGAAGAATGATATAAGAAACCCACTAAGGTACTCTGGTGCTCCGGGTAGTCACCGTCAAGTAGATGGTACGAAAGATCTTCTGGAATCCTCTATCAGATCTGGACAAACAAAACTAGTAGGGTCAGACCCTCAAATAGCAAGTACCACCAAGGAAGCTAAACTTATGAACTAAAACTAGCAATAACTATCATAACAATTTATAGAGACAGAAATAAGTAATATGGATAGAGACTCGTGCACTACCAATGCACTTATCCCGATAATAGAAAAGATAATAAGCAAAACAACATGGAACATAAGGTAAATAACAAGTGACATAATATAAAGTGTAGCCATGTTAAGTAAATAGAAGCATGTGATCACATAAGACAAACTGGATATGTGAGCATGTGAGATATTTAAACATGTGAGCATGTGAGATAACTGGACATGTGAGCATGGGAGACAACTGGGACATGTAACATATAGGGTAACTGGGACATATTGGCATGTTAGAGAAATGGTACATATGAGCATATAAGAACTATATAGAATGACCAATGATAAGATGACTTAGGAACTATTCCAGAATCCAAGTCACAACCCGTAAACCAAACAAGGACCGGGGTTGTAATCCTTCTCCTGAACAAAACTTAGTCTCTAATCATTTATCGGCAAAAGTAAAGCATAGACAACAATGTACTAAAATAAACAATCCGGATACTGCCTAGACAAAAATAGACTAGACTATACTCCATCCATCAATCACGGCCAAGCAATGAGTACGGCTTGATACGTTAGCTAACTAGGGCTATCACTAGCCTAGTTACTAACAAAATGCACTTTTGAGAAATCCAATCCAGTTACCTGCCCTGCAGACTACCCGACTTATCCAGGCCACTATCATGTAAGCAAGAAAAGATATATACAAGAGTGCACCATGACGAATCACTATTTAGTAAGCAAAGAAGACATGTAACATAAGTGCGCCACGAGAGGCCACTATCTAGTAAGCAAAGAAGACATGTAACATGGATACGCCACGACGGGCCATAACAAAAAAATTCTAGACATGGCATAGACTGCAAAGTACAATAAATCCGGAAAGGCATGGCAATACATATCATATCATAACAGAAAGAATCGAAAGAAAAGACATGTCATGGCATGTGAGAAGGAATAAAAGTGAGTACGTGTGCTAGTGTCAAGTGTACATAGGTTGTACAATTATTATCTAACCATGCAAGATCAACAAGATGAGATCATGTTGTTAAGTTCAAGTTAAGTACAATATTAACAACTTATCAAGTTGGGTCGTCGCATTTTAGGTCAAATATAGAAGACATGCAAAGAAGATCAAAAACTGTAATTAAAATTATCAATTGCGTATAAACTCTAATTAAAGTAAAACAAGAAAATTTTTGAAGCCAAGACAAAGATTTACAACTTTCATATTTTGAGTTTTTCAAGATTCTAGCTACAAAATAGCTTAAACAGCCAAAAACAGCAATTCCGACGCATGGATAATTCTGGATAAATCTAGCACATGGGAATTCCTGTATATCCGTGCATGGGAATTCATACACATCTGCGCATGGAAAATTTTTGCACACCCGGGCATGAGAAATTCCTGCACATCCGTGCATGGAAATTCATGCACATCAGCACATGGGAAATTACTGCACATCAGCGCATGGAAAATTCCTGCACATCCACGAATGAAAAATTCCTGCACATAAGCGCATGAGAAATTACAGCACATCTGTGTATGGAAAATTCATGTACATTCGCGCATGAGAAATTCTTGCACATCTGCGCATAGAAATTCTTACACATCAGCACATGGGAAATTCCTACACATCTGTGCATGAGAAATTCCTACACATCCACGTATGAGAAATTCCTACATATTCGTGCATGGGAAAACTCATGTTGCGTCTTCAGTACATGCGCGTAGGGAACCTACACGCATGACACGCTCACAGTCAAAGGATGCGTTGTTGGGACTTCATGACGCATGGCCTCTCGGCGCATAGCCTCCCGGGCGCATGGGGGTTTCGGCACATGGGGGTCATCGTCCCCAAATAGCAAGTTCAGCCATAGAAGTTCCAAAAACTTGCCATGGCCATAACTTCCTCACCCGAACTCGATATCAAACGAAATAAAGGCCAAAACTGCATGAAATCAAATTCTCTACAACATGGAACCACTAGTTTTAGGAAATACCATGTTTTTAGAGATCAAATCCAAGAAAAATAAAAAGAAGCTTAAAACTTAGATCCACAAAAATATAACTATCAAAACCGAAAACTCTAAGTTCTAAAGATGCTTTGAATCATGAAAGAAAGAGAATAGAACAAACAAAAATAACATTGTTCAAGATTTGGCAAGATGTACTTGCCTTAGTTGGAGGAGAAAATAAGAGGAAGAAGATGAAAGGAAATAAAATAATAGAGGAGAGAGAGAGGAGTTGGGTTTTATACAAAACCCTCTCATCTCAAACCAAACTAAACCAAACCAAGCCCAAGCCAAGTTGAAGTAGACCAAATTAAACCAAGTCAAGATTAAACCAAGTAAAAGCTAAGAAAGACAAGTCAAAACACGGGTCACCTGACAAATGTCAGAATTTCGTACATGTAAACTGAAAATACATATAACAAAAAATGGGAGTGACAGGTATGCCATCGATATACACTGGTGTACTGGCGGTATGCCCATCAAGGAAAAATCTATAAGTTAGAAAATTTCTAAAGCACTCTAAAAACCAAGAAAATATGAAATACAGTACATAAATATGTATCCATATATAGGTATCGATACAGTGAGACGAGTCTCACGTTGGAGGAGCCTAGGAGGTAGATGGCTCAGTGCACTAGTGGAGGAGGCTATTGGCTAGGAGTTCGTATTGAAATCGTGTTCAATGGACTTTGCATTGGAGATCCGTCTCCCAATAGGTTAAATTTTAAAGTCTTCCTTTAATTAGGTTCTATTTGTGCCATTTGATCATTAGGAACCCACATATGGAATAGAAATACCTATAGGAAGAAGAATTGGCTTCTAGGGACCCCTATTGTGGAAGTTATATTGAGTTTTGTGTACAATTTAGGGAAAATCCAAGATTGGTGCACCAAGTGTTTGTCATTTGGTAATTTATATCTATTTAGACTTGATTTGGTTGTATGTGGCTAGATCCGTATCCATAATTGGATACGAGTGGGGAAAATTCAAAATTGGTGTACCAAGTATTTGTCATTTTATAGTTTAGATCTATTTAGACTTGATTTGGTTGTATGTGGCTAGATTCGTGTCCACAATTAGATACGAGTAGGCCATATCATGCTACAGTATAATATGAGTCATTTTGGGGGTTTTGCCTTCGACATAATGTACATGTCATATTTTGCCACAAATACTGGATTAGCTATCTATTACTCCTATTCGTATTTAATTATAATATTTGACTTGCTCTTATGATTTTGGTAGAGTCGAACAATGTTTGGTATAGGTAGCTTGGGCGTATTATGAGAGTTTCATAGAATTGGTGTGATACTCGTATGATGCACCAAGTGTTTATCATATTGCCATGGGATGATATATACATTGTATATGGTGTGTGTGCTAGTGTAGAGAAAGGGAACCCGTGGAGTGAGTGTAAGCATACATGTAGGTGTGTGTATTCATGTGGGTGTATATTCATGTGTGTAACCTCCTTTAATCGAATTTTAATATTCTCCCAAATTTTAAAATTTTCTACATTTCTAAATTTTCCTAAAACTTTAAAATCATGATTTTCGATTTCCTTTCATTATCTCTATGGAATATAGACTACAGATTTCATGATCAGGGTTACTGGGTCATTGATTTTTACGAAGTAGCTTTATGGATTCTTATCATATATAAATTCTCTTGGACTTCAAAAGATTTTGGGCCTAGACAGCCTAATAAATAAAATTAATTATTTTTGAAAATTTATTTATATATCAGCTTAGGCTCATTAATGTAATTATTCTATATAAAGGTTATTTTTGGGCCAGAATTAAATTATACATAAAAATACTTTTGGTTTGTGATTAGATATATATATATATATGAATGGACTTTTCCTTGGGCTTGGTTCTTGTTGGGTGACTGGCCTAACCTACCATGAAAGAGCTTCTTGGAAGCATCTTCTCACATGCTCGGGAACATGTCTTCATCTACATATAGTAGGCTATTCCTATACCTCGACCACACCATTCCTCAATGCATTCCAAGTGTCTGTGCATCGTGTCCATGTCCATTTACTTCCATTATTTTACATTTATATTTACACTTTCTGATCCCATGTTTGACACATCGGACACCAAATTGAATCCCGTGTCCGTGTCAAAAAGCCGACATTGACCTCTCACTCGCACACCCGACTCCAGCTCCCCTTTCTGTCTTCTCCTCGCTGTCATCGGAGCAGCCCCCACCGACTTTCTTTCAACCGTAGCCACCGCCACAACATCCTTGCCTGATTCTCCTCTGTCGTAGCCTCCCTGGCCGACCCATTCAGGCCAACCTCCGCCAGTGCCACCTCCATCATGCCCAGATATGACATCTCCACCACCGCCTGGCCAGCCACCGGAGCGCTGTGGTGTGCTCTCTCCTCTGCTCCTCTCTTCCTTCTTCATCTTCTTCATCGTCCCTTTAATTTCCTGGTTTTGTTGCCTCTCTCCTCGAGGAGAGTGGGTTTTGGGGGAAAAAGGCTGAGCCATGCCAGGTGTGGGTCTGTGTTGGGCTCAACTTTACGGGCTCTTTAAAATAAAAACGAAAAAATGGTATATATTAACTATGGACCGAGCTTGGGCCAAGCTCAAGACCGGGCTGAGGTCAAAATTTTCCCTTTTTACCATTAATAAATTGCCTTGGGCCGATTGTTGGGCTATATATGTAAGTGTAAGAAATATAAAGTATTGATATGGGTTTATAGCAGTGAAATTAGAAATAAGTTGGGTAATGGGCTTGGGCTCATAGCCCTGGGATTTTTAACCTATGTAGGTTGGGCTGATGGCTGATTTAAGTTGTAAATTTATTTGGGGTTTGGTTTTGTTGGAGGTAATAATACTTGGGATGTTATTTTTTCAATAGATATATATATTTATTATTGCAGGTAGTATTATTATATTTATTATTATTTTACATTGTTAAAATTATAATGTTAAGTGCTATTATTATCTTACTAGTATTAGTATTTATATCATATTATTTATCATTGATACTATTATTAGTTTTATCATTATTAATAGTACTATATATTTGGAATTTGTATAAAAATATTTCTAAAATATTATTATCAAGTTTTGACCTAAAATTATATTTGACAAATTGGAGATTTAGTACTAGAAAGATTTTCTATATTTTTAAATTTATATCTAAAAATACTATGATTAATAAAAATATAGTTTCTAAATATTATAAATAATTTTCAAAATAAGTTATATGTATTTGGTTATGCTTTTTTCTTTTAAATCCTAAATCATGACTAATATAGTCGTTTTCTATTCCTTGATTATCTTGCCAACTCTGAACCTGTATTACTATATGCCAATTTGGGCTATTTGGACTATTCTTTACTTAATGGAACTGTCTGTGTCATTATTTGGGACCATCTTGTGGAGCACAGTATCGATACCTATTTCGTGTCGCCACGTTTATGTCGCACACGTCGACTCCAGCTAACTGAGACGAGTAGATTCTCTGATAGTTTTCATTATCTTGATAATTTCTATGATATCAGTTTGTAGTATTATACTTGATTCCTAACACGAGAGTACACATATTAGTATATCTTAGATCCCGTCATGAGATGTTATTCCTTATTTATCCTGGTGTACTGGTGCTGGCCTTATTATTGTTCTTGTAATTATATGGACACCGATTCCTAAGGGGATTAACTACCGTCTGAGAGAATCTCGTGTCGTAATGTACCATTGTTGGATCTACTAAACTTGTCGGAGGATGGGGAGGTATTAGGAGATTATATGATCATACCCAAACTACTTGAGCATAACTCACCCTCACCTTAAGCATGATGTAGCCTTTTTTTATATTACTTGTGCATAACTTTTCATGTATGGTCGGCCTGATCCATTACTATTCTTGTGCATAGCAGGTCATATAGAATATCCTGATCCTGTCCCAAGCCGATCACATAATAAAATAATGCCTCAAGGCATTGTTAGTATTACATGCGCCATGCTAGATATTACCTACTGATACACCGTACTCATGATTACTTATATTACATAGTTACCATGATATGCTTACATATTTTCCCTACTTTCTCATTGTTCAGTATTGCTTATCCATCATGTATTTTCATTGCTTACTGTTACTTATAGATTTTGTCAATTTAATGGAACTGCTGTTAGTTTAGGTATTTCGCTCCAATCCTGACTGGATAAATATATTTTTAGGAGTTGTTATGCCCCACATTCTCGGACCACCTGATGATGCTAGCTGAGACAGATCACGATGTTCCATTGACCGTGAGTTGACCTCTGGGAGCTCTAGGCCAATATTCTTTATTAGATTTATGTTTCGCTTATCAGATTTATCTCCGGTACATTCCTTGTATGTATGATCATTTATATTTTCTGGATGGTTTAGTGTTACGGATATATTTGTTATTCATATCTTCCTTAGTTGTATGTGATTTGAGTACATGTTGATAAAGTAGATCATATAAATATTGAGATATTTTTATTGGGTACTTGACGTCGTTCTACTACCAATACCTCGGCGTAGGCTGGGCGTTGCCCACGTACTCATGCCCGAATATCCGAGTGCAGGTCGTGACACATTTTTATAGTGGCCCATGCAAGTCAGTCTTTGCAACTAGTACGAAGTCGTGGTAGTACTTAGGCTTAGTCGTACTGCTGCGAGCCTGTAATAGGATAGGATTTATGGATTAAGGAATGAAGAGTACTCGATCACATATTCGGATCTTTTGGTAGATTCTAGGGATGACCTCTGAGAATCTTACATAGAACCCTGTATAAACTTATTTCCACTTACTTTTGCTCTCCTTTATTTTTGAATATATGTCTATTGTTGAACCCTATTCTTGCATTAAGATGAGTTTTATGGACCCTAGAAGGAACAAGAGAGTAGAAGTTGAACTTACAACCATTCGGATTGAGAAGAGATGATGATTAGCCAAATCTTATACAAGATGGTTGAGAATAATTTTTAGGTTATTTTGAAAAAACTTTGAATCTTGACCAAGATAGTACATTTGGGGCTTGAGAGTTTATTGAAATAGGTTTGAGAAATAAACGAGAGGCCACAAAAGAATTCAGGGAAACAAAAGAAGGATTACATAATCAGGTTGGAAATTACTCATAGACGTGGGTTATAATTTTGAAGATTGAGAGAATAGTACTGTATGGCCTTGTGGCAAGGAAAAATATTAAAGAGGGGTAATATAATTCTATACTGGTAAGGGCCATTAAGAAAAATGTTAAATTATCTTTCTTGCTTGAGTAGTCAAAAAAGTGGCATAAGATGAGATCATTCTACAAGGAATAAAATTTCTAATATTACAAGGAATCAGTGAGACAAAAATAGTAGAAGGAAGAGAATAATAAATTTATAGGAGTGATGACTAAGAAGTCGATTAGGGGTATTTAGAGGTTACAACTTATTTGGAAGATTTGACAAAACGAGAGGGTCATACAAGACTTGGAACCAATTATGACACAAGAAATTCTATGAAATTTTTTTACGGAAGAATTATTCAACAAGTGATTCTAATCCTTATGAACAATATTAGAACTTGCTTGTTTCTATGATTTTATTATTAGGAAATTCCAATGACACGGAGTTAACAATAGTGGATGATAAGAGCGATAGAAAATTTTTGATATTAGAAGACTTTAACAATTTAGACGTAAAGGTCTAAAAGAATTTATATTGATACAAATAGAATGAAGAACGTTAGGGATGAAGATTAGGCAAAAATTTATTAGTAGTAGATAACTAGTGACTTGGAGTCACGAAGAGGGTTTGGTGAGAGAGAGTTTGATTATTAAACAAAAGAGAACAACTTGGAGGTTGAAAAAAAATTGCTTTTATTGATTTTGGACAAGTATAAGAAAAATGGAAGGACAACGATTTCGTTATGACCAGATAAACAAGGCAAATTTCTATCATCATTTTCTTTGTCTTATTATCTCTGTCTTACTTACATCCATCAAACTATCTCATATCTAAATATGTTAGCTACGCTCTGAAATATCTTTAATTTTTGTATCCTTTTATTTGGGAAAGGTCGAGGAAGTATCATAATCATCTAGCTCGAAAAAAAGGAATTTGCTATCATGTGGTGATCCTGGTAGAAATATGGAATGTTGGATATTGAGATATAATTAGTGGGAAAAGGATATGACTGAGAATGGAAACAAAATTAGGGGACCAGTAGTATCAATTTGAAAATGATTACGTTCAAGGAATTCTTCTGGGTACGAAATATTTCATGTAAGAAAGGGGTAGGAGGATTTCGAGAAAGAAGAACAGTAGAATATACATTAATGGTGAGAACTGAAATGTTTTGGAGTTTTATTCTTAGAACTGATAAGAATATTCAAGAAAGATTTGATTTTGAGAGAATTAGATGTTTTAAGTTACTAACTCTCGAGATATGTTAATGTTGAATTAAGGCTAGGATACTAAATTTAGGAATCCAAAATATATGGAAAGATGCTATAACTACATGAGGTGATGATACGAAATTGAATAAAGGATTGGTAGGAGAATGACTAAGAACTGGTGGAACACAAAAATTTTAAATTACATAGAATTAAGAAACGTTTGTGTGACTTCCAAATTTTAAGAAGGATAACATTTATAAGATTGCAGGATATGTGAAAAAGAAATAAATTTTGGAGTACGATGATGACATTTAGACCCAAGGGGTATGAATTTGAACCCTGATCAAGGATTTTATAGACGTAACACCCAATTCAGGAATTACAGAACCAAATAAAAATAAGATGGAGAAATTTTAATTTCTTTTTAAGGATGACTGAGTCCGAAAATGGATAGCAA
>JANAVB010038157.1:0-33687 GCA_029216955.1 Iris pallida
GACCGAACGACTTTGATCATCTCTTCTATCGTACTCGTATCCTGGGTCATACTCAATTGAATTAAATTTAATTCTAATCTGGATTTCCATTCTCGGATGCTCGTGCTCAGACTTCGATGATCTTATACTCCATCTTGCCCAAATCCTGATTCACTCGAATTGATCAACTTAGATTGTATTGAAGCTAATTTTCTTATTATTATTGAATTTCATGCTATTACTACTCGTGCTATAACTTTTGATTTTGAACCTGTTTGGATTTTAAATACTTGTGCCTAAACTCCTTTCGACCCTGATTTAATTTTCTGATTATATCTGAACTCATTGTGCTTAGTCGTACCCAGATGACCTGGCGTGACTAAGTCGACTTGAATCCTTTAATCGTGATTTTAACAGTCATAATTATACATATTACCTTGCCTCTTGATCGTGCCTAAATGACTTGGGTTTCTTCCAAATCGTGCTAAAGATCTTGAAACTCTAATCGACTGTGTCGGAATAGATTTTCTTTCATACCTAAATTTTGATTCTCTAGTCACTTGTGCTCAGGTTTTATTCCTGGTCATGACTAGGTTGTGATTTTTGTCGCTTTATTCTACATCGTGCCTAAGTGGTTAATTATTTCAAAATTCTCGAACACGTCTGGGTCTTGATTTTACTCATGACCAGATGGTTAAATTTTTGATCAATGTTCGTGCTAAGCATCGTTTATTCCTAACAATGCCTAATCATATCATTTTCATCTTGATCGTGTCGGTCTACCCTAAATCTAATTTCTTCGACCTGGATCATATTTATCGATGTTTTGACCTGAATCTAACTTGTGCATAATCGAACGATTCTTGATTTTTCTAGTCGCGGCTTCGTGCTTACCTACAAGCTGTGACTATAAATCCCAATCATACCAAACCTTATTTTGGTCATGGTTAGCTTTTCATCTTGATCGGACCCGTGCGACTTTCAGGTTAGTTTTCCATCAACCTAAGTCCTACAGATCACCCCGTACTTGAACTTCATTTATATCTTTAATTGTCACTCCCCGTTCCCAGAATACGTATTTTTATACATGTACAACTCATGAGTATTTATTTAATATTTATCATGTATTATCCTGTATTTAAATTCCTTTAATTTCATGTTAATCAATTAATCTGCTCTTTAATTTTTATGTTAATTTATTTCCTGCAATTTTATTTCTGCATTTTATTTATCTGTATTTTATTCCTGCTTTTATTCCCTACCTTAGTCTTGCTTAGTTTGGTTCGGGTTGGCCTTGGTTGGATCCCCTACAACCCAACCCATTGGACCCGGCCCAACTCCCACCTACCACCCCCTTTTCTATTTAAAGCTTACATCTCTTTCTCTCTCCTCATAAACTCACATTCTCACCATTACTCCTCTTCTTCTTCTTCTTCATTACTCTCTCCACCTACCAAACCGTAGGCAAGTACAACTTGCTCCACATGAGAACCCATGTTTTTATGGTTCATTTATCTTCCTCTCGTGATCCTAAGAGAGTTTAGAACTTGGCATTTTTTATTTCGCAGTCTTAATTTTTGTAGATCTAGAAATGAGTTATTTTCGGAGTTTGGTGGTTTTGATCTATCAAACATCTTTGTTTTCAAGTTTTGATGGTTCTATGTTGTAGAGAGTTTTATTCTACCCAATTTTGACCTTTGGAAAGTTGGATTGGACTTGTTTTGACCAAGTTATGGACCTTTGAAGCTTTGGGGTACAATCATGGAAGTTCTTGCTGTTTGGAGAAGACAGTGAGCAGTGTACGCTAGCTTTTTAGTTTGCGTCACTGAGCTGTGCGCGCTCTTTAGCGCAGCGCAGTCTGGAGTTCATACGCTACCTTTTGGAAGCGTATATCGTATGGAGTTCATACGCTATCTTTTGGAAGCGTATGTCGTATGGAGTTCATACGCTACCTTTTGGGAGCGTATGACTTGCATACGCTGACTTGAATGGTCAGGAGTCGTATGGAGTTCATACGCTACCTTTTGGGAGCGTATGACTTGCATACGCTGACTTGAATGGTCAGGAGTCGTATGGAGTTCATACGCTACCTTTTGGGAGCGTATGACTTGCATACGCTGACTTGAATGGTTAGGAGTCGTATGGAGTCCATACGCTGCCTTTGGGGAGCGTATGACTTGCATACGCTCACTTGGATGGTGAGGAGTCGTATGGAGCCCATATGCTGCCTCTTTGACCTGAGCGTACGCTGACTTGAGCGTACGCTGACCTTACTTACCCTGATCTTCTATAGCCCTGTATATTAATATTTTATTAGATATTTAACGTCCATTTTATATCCTTATGCCTTTTTGGCATAAACTCGATAAAATTATGATATGATAATATTGTTAATATCAATTGTTATGTGGAATGTGCCTTGTGAACCGATTGATTTTTGGGATACCCAGTATGACTGTGACTTGACCATGAGAGTTATAGACTCGACCCCCGTTTAATGCTAATTGACTTTCATGCCTTGTCACCATTGATAATAATGGTTATCTTGACTAAATTAATCATGGCGTTCCTAGTTGGAACTAAGAGACTGGCTAGTCGTCTTATTGAATTAAATGAATGAGACACGTTCATGTTATGGACTATTGTAATCGACTGGCTGATCCCGAATATTGACTTACATGCACATGCAGGCTTCAATCTATTTATTTATTTATTTACTTATTTATTTTCTACAAAAGAAGCATGTGTACTTTATGGTCAAGGCATGATTACCGTGGTTAGATTTGATTGTTGCATTACGCTATGTAAGACCTGCAACCTAACCGCACTGGTATCGTTGTAGAGGTTGTGCATATCGTACCCCGTACGAAAGTACTCATTTGAATGACCATGATCCACGGCATGGGATTTCACTCAACGTAGGGACTATTAAGTTGAATAAAATAATGATGGCATGGAAAGAATGGATTCCCGAGTTCTTACATGGCAGCCCCCTTGGGACAAGTAATACCCGACGGGCCAGCTGGTTCCCACAGATACTGTAAAACTGCCACACGGGCAGGGAACAGTATCTGCTTTTATTATTATTGTATATTGTATATTGACGGGCGTCCTGCTAGGACTCGTCTAATTCATGCATGGCGCACATGATTGACTAGATAGACTAGCCTTGCTTGCACATAGTAAGAACTACGGAATCCCTAATTGCATAATTCTAGGATAACTTGGGACTCAAAATAGCAAGCCGTAGGATTTGATTGGCCGTTCAAAAATGATTTGTTTGTGCACTGTACCTACTCTGTTACCTAACTGGGATGATCAGAATATCAGGACATGACGGGCCAACTTCTGTCCTTGTTTGGTTGGGAGGTTGGTTCGAAGTGTCGTGATGTGATGTGAATCCTAGTGGAAAACAGAGGTCTATTATTATATTTCTCATTACTGGTTTTAGTTCTCATGTCGTGCTTCCTTGTGGTACTTGCTATTAGAGGTCTAACCTCTCTGGTTTTGCATGGCCAGATTTAGAGCCGGTCCCCGAGGATCCAGCTTACTTTTACCTCCAAGATGGTCAACACTAGAGGGATGATCGTAGGAGGACTCGACTGGGTTCCTTACTTCACCACTCATTTTGTCACTTACTTTATACTTGGCCGTTTGGCACCGACATGTTAGTCGGATTGTCTTATACTTACTTTTACATAATTGTAATTAAAGTCAGACTGCAGCTGATAACAATTGTGTATACTTTTGCTACATCAATCTGGCTATGTTTTGTAAAGCCAGATATCAAGAACATTTGACAGAGCATTTGGGACGCCTTACTGCTTTATCTTACATGTTCTCTATTACTGTTTCTTGTTTGAATGATTGAGACAATAGATGTGAAGAGACCATAGTGAGACTTTCATGTAGTATGCACCCCCTCGTCTTTTAGACAACATTGATCGTATTATACGGTATTCATCTACCCGTAATACGTAGCTGGCTGAGTCATTCTCCCGCTCTCCAGTATTCTGGTTCTGGGGCGTGACAAGGTTTTAGTGGTGGCCCATGCAGGTCTGATTTCAGACTTGTGGGGTGTTTAATAGGATGTCTCAATCACACATGTTTCCCCTTGATCTCATGATTCGTCAATTCTCAACTCTAGCTTGACATTCCAGTATCCTTTGACTTCATTGATCCTTCATGTCCGGTCATTTGATTGTTCTCATGTCCCTTTTCTTAGGGGCACCTCGTCCGTATCTGTCAGAGCTGGACAGCAACAACATAGACAACAGCATGGACAACCTGACCAGGTTGGTCAGCAACAAGGGTCTGAACCACTTCATGAGGCTATTCAAGAAGAAGTGATAGTAGAAGCAGCAGCTGGATCGCAGTATCCCGATGTTCTACCACCACCAACAGTTCCACCTACCCCTACGGAGATGGACACACCAGCCCTTCTGGAGATCATGAGAGGGATGATGGCTACTCAGCAACACCAGATGTTAGCCCAGCAGCGCATGCACGCTCAGTTGCAAGAGCAGAATGTACTACTCAACCAAGGATTACAGATGGCATTAGAAAGAGGGACGGGGCCAGATTCTGGAGCGTCAACCAAGTTTTGCAAGTACAACCCTCGCCGTTTTGAAGGAACGGAGGATGCTATTTCAGTAGATGCATGGCTTAAGGATATTGAGGCTATTCTGACAGCCGCTAAGGTGCCGGCAGAAGAGCGTGTGGATCTAGTGAAGTTGTTACTTCAGGATCTCGCACGTGATTGGTGGGAATCAGAAGAAGTGGGCATCAGGCGTCCTGTTGCTTGGGACGATTTTACTGTAAGGTTCAAGATGAAGTATTATGGAGTTGTGGTGCAGTTTGAGCTACAACAGAAGTTTATCAACCTCAGACAGGCTGGCAAGACTGTAGATGCTTATGCAGCGGAGTTCTACAGATTGAGTAGGTTTGCTCCAGAGATGGTAGCAACGGAGCGCCAGAGGGCGATGAGGTTCCAGCAAGGGTTTCATCTTGAGCTCTTGCAATTGATAGAGGGGCACAATTACCAGACTTTTGATGAAAAATTGACGGCAACCCGAAGGCATGAGATCACCATTCAGAGGCTTACGGCAAGGACTGGGGGTCAGAAGAGATCCCACAGTTAGATTGAAGGGGAGGGGGAGCAGCGCCCCGAACAACAGCACCATCCCCTGGCATTCGTATCCACGATGTGGCGATACGGGGGCCAGTACCACCACCCAGGCAGCAGCAACAGCAACAGAGGAAGAACCAGCAACCCCCGGCGGGCTGTACTTATTGTAGGAAGATGGGACACACTAGAGATGTGTGTCGGACATTGAATGGACTATGTCTGATATGTGGAAATCTAGACCATCGGGTTACCACATGTCCCATGAATTCGAGGTCAGGAGGACTAGTGCAGCAGTTTCCTGCTCTGCCAGCACCAGGGGCAGGGCAGTATCTAGGACCAGCGGTAGCAGGGAGGCCGTTGGCACAGCGTCCGTTAGTACCGCAGGCTCAGATGTTTCGGCAGCAGGGACCGCCGATGCAGCAACACCAGCATAGACCACCCCAGTATCATCAAGGCAGGGGCCAGCAGCAGCACCAGGCTAGGCCGCAACATAGGAACCAGCAAGGAGGTCGAGGGCAGGCATTCACTCTGTCCTTGGAAGAGGCATTAGCATCGGGAGATGTTGTGGCAGGTAACATTCTCGTTGCCTCATATCCCGCAGTAGCATTGTTTGATTCGGGAGCATCGCACTCATTTATATCTGCACGATTTACGACACGGCTAGGAATGGAGTTCGAGGCATTGCCAGGAAGGTTGAATATACTCACTGGTAATGGGCTCGTAGGATTTAGTAGAGTTATTCTAGCGTGTAGTGTTGTAGTTTGCGGGCATTCCTTACCCGTCCAGTTGATAGAATTTCCTGTTGGAAATTTTGACGTTATCTTAGGCATGGACTGGCTGAAAGACAGTCATGCGACAATAGATTGTCGTAGTGGGAGTGTAGCTTTTGATATTCCAGGCATGAAGAAATTCACCTTAGTCAGATCAGAGGCACCTCAGCAAGAGCAGGGAGTAATAACAGCAATGGAAGAAGTTCAAGTTCCGAAGGTAGTTGAAGAATTTTTAGACGTGTTTCCCAAAGAACTTCTCGGTCTGCCACCGGTTAGAGATATTGAGTTCAGTATAGAATTGGCACCTGGAACTAAACCGATATCAGATCGGGTTTACAGAATGGAGGATTCGGAGCAGGCCAAGGTATATCAGCATATAGAGGAATTGAAGGAGAAGAAGTTTATCCAAGCTAGCGTATCGCCGTGGGCAGCACCAGTGGTACTTGTGGGGAAGAAGGATGGATCATCCAGATTGTGCATCGATTACAGGAAGCTTAACGCGGCAACAGTGAAGAACAAGTACCCACTACCAAGGATCGACGACTTATTTGATCAGTTAAGCAAGGCTAGAGTTTTCTCCAAGATAGATCTTCGTTCAGGGTATCACCAAGTGAGGGTTCGGAAGGAAGACATTCCCAAGATAGCATTCAGGTCGAAGTATGGGCATTATGAATTCTTGGTAATGCCGTTTGGTTTGACCAATGCTCCAGCAATATTCATGGATTTGATGAACCACATCTTTATGCCGTATTTAGATCAATTTGTCGTAGTATTTCTCGACGACATTCTTGTGTACTCTGCTAGTGAAGAGGAGCATGAAGACCACCTCAGGAAGGTATTGCAGGTTCTGAGAGAGAACCAGTTGTATGCCAAGCTCAGCAAGTGTGAGTTCTGGACGGATCATATTTCATTTTTGGGTCATATTGTATCAGGAGCTGGAGTAGCAGTGGATCCCAAAAAGGTAGAAGCAGTAGAGAGTTGGCCAGTACCCAAGACCGTAGCAGATGTACGGAGTTTTTTGGGATTGGCAGGATATTACAGAAGATTTGTGTCAGATTTTGCAAGACTCCCAGCACCCATGACCCGCTTGACACGAAAGGATGTACCATTCGTCTGGTCGGCAGAATGTCAATCATCGTTTGAGAATTTGAAGCAGAAGTTGATATCAGCACCTATTCTTACATTGCCAGTTGGACCCGGAGGTTTTACTGTATATTGTGATGCGTCAGGTAAAGGACTTGGATGTGTCCTCATGCAGTACGGGAAGGTGATAGCATATGCATCTAGGCAGCTTCGGGACCATGAGAAGAATTATCCAACTTATGATTTAGAGTTGGCGGCAGTAGTATTTGCTTTGAAGCTATGGAGGTATTACTTATATGGTGACCGAGTAGACATGTACACAGACCACAAAAGTCTGAAGTACATCTTTACTCAGAAGGAGCTGAACATGAGACAGAGAAGATGGTTAGAACTGATCAAGGATTATGACGTGGAGCTTCAGTATCATCCAGGTAAGGCTAATGTTGTAGCAGATGCTCTTAATAGAAGAGGCGGCGCATTTATGTTAACAACGCAGAAGCACATCTTAGAAGACCTTCAGGAGATGGGCATCGAAGTTATACTTCCTAATGATATAGGAATTCTGGCGAATCTATAAGTTCAATCCGACTTGGTAGGCAGGATCAAGGCAGCTCAGGCACAGGACCCAAGGATTCAGAAGCTTAGGGCAGAATGTGAGTCAGGGCTCAGGAAAGAGATGCAAATTCATGAAGACGGTACACTTAGGTTTGGATCACGTCTATGTGTGCCTAGTGGAGATATCAGACAGGAAGTTATGGCAGAAGCTCACAGTTCTCAGTATTCTATACATCCTGGAGGGACCAAGATGTACCAAGATATCAAGCAGCACTTCTGGTAGAATGGGATGAAGAGGGAGATAGCTAGGTTTGTTTTCCGTTGCTTAATATGTCAGCAAGTAAAGGCAGAATAGCAGAGGCCAGCTGGATTATTGCAACCGCTTCCTATCCCGGAATGGAAGTGGGAACACATCACAATGGACTTTGTGACCGGTTTACCGAGATCACCAAGTAGTAAAGATGCTATTTGGGTGATAGTGGACCGGCTTACAAAGGTAGCACACTTTCTTTCTTTCAGGGTAGGGCAATCTACAGAAAAGTTGGCAGAGTTGTATATGCAACAGATGGTCAGGCAGCATGGAGTCCCTGTCAGTATTGTGTCAGACAGAGATACCCGTTTTACATCATATTTCTGGAAGAGCTTGCATCATAGTCTGGGTACCAAGTTAAGATTTAGCACGGCTTACCATCCGCAGACGGATGGGCAATCAGAAAGGACAATTCAGACCTTGGAAGATATGTTGCGAGCTTGCACTCTGGATTTTGGAGGATCTTAGGAAAGCCACCTGCACTTAGTTGAGTTTTTATACAACAACAGTTATCAAGCCAGTATCCAGATGGCGCCATTTGAGGCACTATATGGTAAGAAGTGTAGATCGCCGCTTGCATGGGATGATATCGGGGAGAGGAAGATGCTAGGCCCAGAAATGATTATCCAGACGGTTGAAGTGATTAAGGGAATTAGAGAACGACTTCGTGTTGCGCAGGATCGGCATCGTCAATGGGCGGACCAGCATCGTAGGCCGCTAGAGTTTTCTGTTGGGGACCACGTGTTCTTGCGGATCTCACCTACCCGTAGGGTCATTAGATTTGGCGTTCGCGGGAAGTTGAGTCCACGATACGTAGGCCCATTTGTTATTCTTGATAGGGTAGGCGATGTTGCTTATCGATTGTCCCTTCCACCTTCGTTACGAGAGGTGCATGACGTGTTTCATGTATCTCAATTGCGAAGGTATGTATCGGACTCCAGCCATATCCTCGATCATTCAGAACTGGTTGTTGGTACCAACCTGTCTTACGAGGAGCAGCCTATGTCCATCTTGGACCGAAGAGAGAAGATACTCAAGAACCGAACAATTAACCTTGTCCGGGTTGCTTGGGGTCATCACTCTTTGGGAGAGTCAACGTGGGAACGTGAGGATGATATCCGATCACGGTATCCACACCTGTTTGACTCATAAGGTATATCTTTTTCTGTGTACCTTGATTGTCTTGATTCCTCATGCTTATCACCTTATGGGTAGAATTGCTTGATATCGTAAATTGATGTATTTACATATATGTTACTTGCTATGGACATTGTAAAATGATTGCTTGATTAAATTGCTTGTACTTAGATTAGTTTAGCCCCGATATTTCTATCCTGCTTAGGGTTTGAAATTCCGAGGACGAAATTTTTCTAAGGAGGGTAGAGATGTCACTCCCCGTTCCCAGAATACGTATTTTTATACATGTACAACTCATGAGTATTTATTTAATATTTATCATGTATTATCCTGTATTTAAATTCCTTTAATTTTATGTTAATCAATTAATCTGCTCTTTAATTTTTATGTTAATTTATTTCCTGCAATTTTATTTCTGTATTTTATTTATCTGTATTTTATTTCTGCTTTTATTCCCTACCTTAGTCTTGCTTAGTTTGGTTCGGGTTGGCCTTGGTTGGATCCCCTACAACCTAACCCATTGGACCCGGCCCAACTCCCACCTACCACCCCCTTTTCTATTTAAAGCTTACATCTCTTTTTCTCTCCTCATAAACTCACATTCTCACCATTACTCCTCTTCTTCTTCTTCATTACTCTCTCCACCTACCAAACCGTAGGTAAGTACAACTTGCTCCACATGAGAACCCATGTTTTTATGGTTCATTTATCTTCCTCTCGTGATCCTAAGAGAGTTTAAAACTTGGCATTTTTCATTTCGAAGTCTTAATTTTTGTAGATCTAGAAATGAGTTATTTTCGGAGTTTGGTGGTTTTGATCTATCAAACTTCTTTGTTTTCAAGTTTTGATGGTTCTATGTTATAGAGAGTTTTATTCTACCCAATTTTGACCTTTGGAAAGTTGGATTTGGACTTGTTTTGACCAAGTTATGGACCTTTGAAGCTTTGGGGTGCAACCATGGAAGTTCTTGCTGTTTGGAGAAGACAGTGAGCAGTGTACGCTAGATTTTTAGCTTGCGTCACTGAGATGTGCGCGCTCTTTAGCGCAGCGCAGTCTGGAGTTCATACGCTACCTTTTGGAAGCGTATATCGTATGGAGTTCATACGCTATCTTTTGGAAGCGTATGTCGTATGGAGTTCATACGCTACCTTTTGGGAGCGTATGACTTGCATACGCTGACTTGAATGGTCAGGAGTCGTATGGAGTTCATACGCTACCTTTTGGGAGCGTATGACTTGCATACGCTGACTTGAATGGTCAGGAGTCGTATGGAGTTCATACGCTACCTTTTGGGAGCGTATGACTTGCATACGCTGACTTGAATGGTCAGGAGTCGTATGGAGTTCATACGCTACCTTTTGGGAACGTATGACTTGCATACGCTGACTTGAATGGTCAGGAGTCGTATGGAGTCCATACGCTGCCTTTGGGGAGCGTATGACTTGCATACGCTCACTTGGATGGTGAGGAGTCGTATGGAGCCCATACGCTGCCTCTTTGACCTGAGCGTACGCTGACTTGAGCGTAGCCTGACTTGAGCGTACGCTGACCTTACTTACCCTGATCTTCTATAGCCTGTATATTGATATTTTATTAGATATTTAACGTCCAATTTATATCCTTACGCCTTTTTGGCATAAACTCGATAAAATCATGATATGATAATATTGTTAATATCAATTGTTATGTGGAATGTGCCTTGTGTCCTGATTGATTTTTGGGATACCCAGTATGACTGTGACTTGACCATGAGAGTTATAGACTCGACCCCCGTTTAATGCTAATTGACTTTTATGCCTTGTCACCATTGATAATAATGGTTATCTTGACTAAATTAATCATGCGTTCCTAGTCGGAACTAAGAGACTGGCTAGTCGTCTTATTGAATTAAATGAATGAGACACGTTCATGTTATGGACTATTGTAATCGACTGGCTGATCCCGAATATTGACTTACATGCACATGCAGGCTTCAATCTATTTATTTATTTATTTACTTATTTATTTTCTACAAAAGAAGCATGTGTACTTTATGGTCAAGGCATGATTACCGTGGTTAGATTTGATTGTTGCATTACGCTATGTAAGACCTGCAACCTAACCGCACTGGTATCGTTGTAGAGTTGTGCATATCGTACCCCGTACGAAAGTACTCATTTGAATGACCATGATCTACGGCATGGGATTTCACTCAACGTAGGGACTATTAAGTTGAATAAAATAATGATGGCATGGAGAGAATGGATTCCCGAGTTCTTACATGGCAGCCCCCTTGGGACAAGTAATACCCGACGGGCCGGCTGGTTCCCACAGATACTGTAAAACTGCCACACGGGCAGGGAACAGTATCTGCTTTTATTATTATTGTATATTGTATATTGACGGGCGTCCTGCTAGGACTCGTCTAATTCATGCATGGCACACGTGATTGACTGGATAGACTAGCCTTGCTTGCACATAGTAAGAACTACGGAATCCCTAATTGCATAATTCCAGGATAACTTGGGACTCAAAATAGCAAGCCGTAGGATTTGATTGGTCGTTCAAAAATGATTTGTTTGTGCAATGTACCTACTCTGTTACCTAACTGGGATGATCAGAATATCAGGACATGACGGGCCAACTTTTGTCCTTGTTTGGTTGGGAGGTTGGTTCGAAGTGTCGTGATGTGATGTGAATCCTAGTAGAAAGCAGAGATCTATTATTATATTTCTCATTACTGGTTTTAGTTCTCATGTCGTGCTTCCTTGTGGTACTTGCTATTAGAGGTGCATGGCCAGATTTAGAGCCGGTCCCCGAGGATCCAGCTTACTTCTACCTCCAAGATGGTCAACACTAGAGGGATGATCGCAGGAGGACTCGAGTGGGTTCCTTACTTCACCACTCGTTTTGTCACTTACTTTATACTTGGCCGTTTGGCACCGACATGTTAGTCGGATTGTCTTGTACTTACTTTTACATAATTGTAATTAAAGTCAAACTGCAGCTGATAACAATTGTGTATACTTTTGCTACATCAATCTGGCTATGTTTTGTAAAGCCAGATATCAAGAACATTTGACAGAGCGTTTGGGACGCCTTACTGCTTTATCTTACATGTTCTCTATTACTGTTTCTTGTTTGAATGATTGAGACAATAGATGTGAAGAGACCATAGTGAGACTTTCATGTAGTATGCACCCTCTCGTCTTTTAGACAGCATTGATCGTATTATACGGATTCATCTACCCGTAATACGTAGCTGGCTGAGTCATTCTCCCGCTCTCCAGTATTCTGGTTCTGGGGCGTGACATTAATTCTCCTAATCGTCTCTAAAATTGTGCCCCAATGACTTGACTTATTTCTGAAATCGTGCACATATGATTTTGTTCGTATCATGATTCTATCATGCCAAAATCCATCATCGTGCCTGAACAATTTTGAATTGATTATCTTGATCGTACAAAACTCGTCATTCTTGGATCGTGCCTAAAATATTGCCTAAATCTTCATCATGTTTTAACCCCACTACCAACCTTTAATTTCGAGGACGAAATTGTTATAAGGTGGGTAGGATGTAAGCACCCTGAATTTTCGGGATTTATTTTTGAATTTTCTAAATAAATTATTTTCGATAATTCATTTTTATTTGATTAATTTTGATCATTAAATACTCTTTACCGTGACTTTGATTTCTAGAGTATCAGGGATGCCAGTCTCTGGAAACTTTCTTCTTGGAGTTTGTAGTAGACAAGATTATCTTTAATTTGATATATCATGTCCCACTCAAACTTGTTCCCTTGTGCTCCATTTGCTTCGTGCAACTTTCGGGTCAATTTAGACCAATTTCTCGTCTGCCCTAATTCGTGGCTTAACTTTCAACTTAATTTTCTGGCCCGATATCGGTCCAATCCAGTCGACCCAATATATGGCCCTGTCCTGTTTTGAATCTACTATGCACGTGCCACTTGCGTGCCACCAAATTGATCTCTCTTGTGCTCCCATTTCATCCATGATTTTAATTGGTTTAAAATTGTTATTTTAATTAAATCTTGGCCCAAAGCTTGTCCAAACTTGACCCAACAACCAACCCAAATTGGTGCGACCCTACCATGACTACCAGTACACCCCACTGATATTTTTCCCTTTTCTTCCTACTCAAAATATCTCTATTTCTCTTATATTATATATATATATATATATATATATATATATATATATATATATATAAAATATATATATATATATATATATATATATATATATATATATTTTTTTTTTTGCGCACAACGCGGCAAGAGCAAAAGAAAGGACACTGCACAAATAACGCACAAAAGGGGAGCCGGGTCTCGACTCAGTCGGAAGGAGCACGAGAACCCGAGAAAAACTAAGTAAGGGCCTCTCAGAGAGAGTTGGAGGCATGGGAGCATCACCTCTTAGCTTTTATAATTTGTCTGATAACCTCTCTGTACAACTGAGGAGGGGGAGTTGGCGGCCTTCATATCTGAATTTGTTCCTGTTCATCCATAAGACCCAGATACCAGCGGCTACGATATATATATATATATATTTTATATATATATATATATATATTTTATATATATATATATAACTCTCTCTCTCTCTCACCTCACATCACACCCCCTCTTGTACCCGAGCAGCAGCCACCCTCTCTCTATTCTCTCCTTTAACTTTCTCTCTCTTTCTCTCTCTTAATATCTCTCTCTCTCTTTATATAATATATACACACACATATATTATATATACATATATCACTCTCTTCTCTCTCTCTCTTTTCATCACAGCCACACCACCACCACACCATCACCACCACCCCGAGCAACACCTCAGCCACCTCTCCTCTTTCCTAGGCCGAGCTCTCCCTCCTCCTATTCTTTTTCACCACCACCATCATCAACACCATCATCAACACCATCACTTAACACCATCACCATTGTCGTCTCTACCACCACCTCCACTCTCCTCATCCTCTCTCCCCCTGGGCCGCCGCCGCCGTACCGTACCGCCGCCGCCACTGGCCGCACAGCAGCAGCAGCAGCTAGCAATAGCAGTTGCAGCAGCTGCAGTTCATCGCCGCCGACGGCAGCATACCACCATGCGCCACCGCGTACTACCGTGCGTCACCGTCGTGGTCGGCCTCCCTTGGCCGGGCGTACCCCCGGGCAGGCCTCCGTGGCGTGCTCCCTCTTTTCCTGCACGAGAAATGCCAGATTCGTGCGTTTTGCAAGGAATCCCGTCGACGCCCGCACGGACGGATTTCAGAGTGTGCGCTTCGTCGCAACCACTTCATGCGTGTATTCTGGGAAATTTGCCCGTTGGATCGTCGAATCGTTTTTTTCATCTCAATCTAGGTATATACCCCTTCACCCCTCTCAAGTTTCATCCGTTAATTTCGTCGTTTGATAGATCAAAATCAGCCACCAATTTGACGCTTTAAATTGTGTTATTTTTGGACAGTTTTGTGGAGCCAACTTCGTCGACTCGTAACTCTGCCCTCGCAGCTCCGTTTGGCATGCTTCTAGTTCCTGTGCACAGCTGGTATAACCCTCTTCCTGCCATTTCAATTTTATTTCATTGTGAGCTTGTTTGGTTGGTTGAATTCGACGCCAAAGTTGGCCGTCCGAATTCATAATTTCCAAGTTGTAAAATCCCAATTTTGAACCCGAGACTCCGGATTAAATTTCTGACACCGCCAGTAGACTCGTGGCGTCGTTCTGGCACGATTTCATATAAAGTTTGTTAGGTTTGGAGGATGTGGGCCCCGACACGTATTTCGGTACAAGGCGGTCCCCACAGTCCAAGTCAACGGGTCTTTTTGAGATCGGCTCATCGAAATCCAATTCTGGATATACCATTGAGGTTGTATCGATATTCTGGACTCGTTGACATATAATTTGTTGAGTTTTGTGGACATTGGCTCCGACACGCATTTTCGTGTAAATCAGATTCAATATCCGGGTCAACGGGATATTTTGAGATCAGCTCATCGGAATCCAATTCCGGATATACCGTTGAGTTCGTATCGTCATTCTGGATTCGTGGACATATAATTTGTTAGGTTTAGTGCACTTTTATTCTGGCCCTTTTTTCGGTACAAGGTGGGTCCGACATGGACACCATTTTGATCCGAAATTACTTTTTTGCCCTTGTGTCCAAATTGGACTTATGGATAGGCTATCCTAACTAATTTGACCATTCTGGACACGTTGGTGATGGTTGTTTCACCATCCGATAACATCTGTAGGTTTTCATCCTATCTATCACACTATTATTATAATCTTTCTCCTTTAGTTTGTATTTTGAGATCCATCGATTCAGTGATTTCACAATCACTGAAATTGATATATTGACCATGTAGATGTTTATAGAGACTACCTTTGATCCAGTTTGCCTTATTTGACCCAGTTTGTCTGAGTTGTCTTAGATTGACTTAGTTGGACCTAGATTTCATAGCATACACTATTTGAACCCTAATTGACTCTTGTATATCTCATCCTTAGGTCTGTGGCTTCACTCTGAGCCTCGATTCATATTGACAGCAGGACCCCAGGCGATTATATTATTTGATAACTTTTCCAATTTATGATAATTGTTATAATTCATGTACTTAGTGTAGATATACTTATTCTTGACACATTGTTCACACGGATTGGTATTTGTCTGGATCCCGGCATGAGATGTTATTCCTTGTTTTTCTTGGTATATATTGTATAAGTCTTGCCTTGTTCCTTATGCATTGTGTAGACACGATTCTCGAAGAGACTTGGTATCTTCTCGGAGAATCTTGTGTCATGACGTGTCATGTTTGGATCCACTATACTAGTCAGGGACGAGGAGTATTAGTGTAGATATGTGGTCAATTCCTATTGTGCACCCATTGTGTATCGATTGATTGTGAGTGTTGATCATACATTCCACGTATGATTAGCTAGGCCTGTTACTATTGTGTAAGTTCCCAAGCCGGCCACATGTTGTAGCTATTACTCACACACTTAGATAGATGATTCTTGATTCTTGTACATGCCATGATCAGTTTTACTTGCCTTGTTCTCGCTCTAGATTTACAGCTTACCTTGCCATGATACTCACATGTACATTTCATGATTTCTTGTATATACTCTCTATTTACAGTCTTGTAGCTTTTGTCATATCTTATGAACTATTGTTAGTTGATGTGCTCGTTCCCATCCTGACTGGATACGTTGACAAATATTAGGATTGTTATGTCCTACATTATTGGACTACAGGATGATGCTAGCTGTGGCAGATGTCGAGGTTCCATTTATAGTGAGCTGTTTCTGGGAACTCTCGGCCATTCTTTCTTATTTAGATTCATATTTCATTGTTGGTTTATGCCTCCGACACATTCATGTTATTTATGATCTTGTAGAGTCTAGTTGTTCTAGTGATATTGTTATTATTTTTTGTCTTATATTCCTTAGCTATTGTGATGTGATATGAGTACCTTTATGGTTATGGATCTTTTAGATGTTGTAGTTAGTATCGGGTACTTGACAGCGCTCTACCGCCGATACTGCGATGTAGGCTGGGCGTGGCCCATGTATTCGTACCCGTATATCCGGGTGCGGGTCGTGACAGATTGCAACATTCTTTTATTGATATTTAGTTGAAAATGTTATTGAAGCTAACTAATATGGCCCAAAATTTCTAACTTACTAATAGTTTCTGGCTGCAAAACAGGTCCGTAAAATGCTGCCAAAGCAACAAGAGGTCCTTCCAAGTTGCTTTAGCTCATCTAGGCAACTGGTCCTAGAGAGGTAACTTTACCTACTACATAATTCTCATCAACTCATGTAACTGGCCCTAGTTAGGCAAAAAACCTTACTTACAGTATCTTATTAAGGTTATTCCATGAAGTTTCAAGGTCCAGTATACTGATAGTTCCAAGTATTTGGCTCAATCACTCTTGGCAGGCAAGCATACACACTCTTCCCAGCCTGCATGATAAAATACCATCTTATCTTGCAAAATATAGGATGAAGAGATCAACATATATTACCTTACAGGCAAGCATACACACTTTGCAACTGGAAGAAGATGAGTGTACAAAATGACTCATTTATGAAGAAATTGACATCTCCAATATCTTCCAGGTTGTAACAAACAAATTCTTTCTAAAGAATAAATAAAATATGAATCATTAAGTGTAAAATACATTAGTCAAGTTTCATAAGATGGCAATTGGTGCAAACTAGAACACAATGCTCAATAAGAGATGCTCTAGGCTTTTAAGGGACGACTGAGAAAATGTCATAAAGATTCAACAAAAACTCATGTCCATCTTTCAATTAGAAAAAATAAAATATCATAAGAGGACACTCATCCTCCTTAAGCTTTATGTGCCAAAAACAGGGAGAAATATTATGAGAATCCTAAACTTAAGCAGTTGTATATTGTACATAAAATCAAGAAAACTAAGAAGGAACCATCTTCCCTCAATTATAACTTATCACCATTCCATGTTTCTCAACAATAATAGAGGGCTTTCTCAAGAAAGCAACGAATCAAGCAAGGCCATCTCCTGCTCTTCTACCACTTGTTGATAGCGGATGGAGATGTGTCTAGGCTGGTCATTAAAACTGCAGAACCCATTCATAAATATATATAGTTTTTTCTCAAATTTGTATTCATAAAGAACACGCCTTTTGTTGAATGATATTAGCAGGGGTCAACATTTCAAAAGAGTAAAATGAGGATAAGGGGTTAATAAACTTAAGATGATGGGATAAGAGACTTCAACCTGTCTTTATCCATGGTTAACATCTACAGATACTTCAATACATGTATTGTATTCGTATTCGTGTCATATATTATGAAATCCAACAATATAAAATAAGGATAAGGGGTTAATTGAGGCAACATCATATAGAGATAACAATCCAAATTGCAATAGCATGTAGCCAAAGTTGTAGAGGCAGCAACATGTAGCCAAGATATAGAGACAACAACATATATCCAAAATAACTAATTCCAGAACCAAGCAGCAGACCCATAGTAATTCCAGAACCAAGCAACACATCCAAGCAGTAAATACCCAAGCAGCATACTCGCAAAGCTGCTAGATTATGTGCATTAAAACTCATCATAGCCCAGTGATACAAACCACCAAAAAGAACACATGACAGTATCAGAAAATAAAATGCAGCATTATGAAATCTAGCAATGAAGACTCAAAAAATTGGTGGCATGAATCAATGAATGAGAATAAGTAGAATATCACTCATGAACCTGAGGAAAGAACACATTGATGTAAGATGGATCCTTGAGAGTACACATTGATGTAATTTGTAGGAATTATATCTTACACACAACTAGCATGAAACAAGAAGCTGTAAAATGGACTGAAAATAAGTATCATAAAACACATAACACAGAGATACAATAAATCCAACAAAAATCAACCAATGCTAAATGAAACAAGAAGCAGTATTATAGAAAGACAGTAATATACTGATACTAAAAAGATCGATAGCCAAAGAACTGATACTATTCCAAATTGATACTGACCCAGCCCCAAAACTTGATACTCACTTAGCCAACATAGCCCAAAAAACTTGTTATATGTAAACCGATACTCATATGTGAACTCAAATATGCACAAGAATAAAACTGCATAGGAAGAAAACTTGTGATACTCAAAATTGCACAATAAGAATACTTCAAAATTTACTCATTCACCAAATCGATACTGCAAAATATTCACATTTACTGCAGATATACTGAAGCTTTTATTGTCAATTGATAGTCACAAATAAGAAAATAAAATCAGGGGCAACACTTTTTTGCTTCTTGTTCGAACTTATCAATATAAGTGTTGCTAAACCAAGTAAACCGAGTCTACTCTACATAGCTTAGCTAGAGACCTGAGTCTACTCCTAATAGAGTGCAAAATGTTTTAGAACATCTGTGCATTTTCTATATGGTTGTAGATTAGGCATAAATAGGAAACTCTAGGCAAGGATATGCATATATAATGGAAATTCTTCATTCCCATTTTGGCTTAGAGAAATAAATTATTTCAAGGGGATTTCAACCCAATTTTGATCTCATATATAAATTTTCATATTTCATAAGCTACGGTCTGAACCCATCTAGGAAACCATCTCTTAATGCAATTACATTGCAAATTGCATATTTTTATTTCTCATCATGGCCTACGTACTGGGGAGGGACATATTGAGGGGAGGCTCATGGGATGAATGACATATTGGAGGGACATATTCGGGGAAGGACATGTCATCTCTAGGGTTTATCTCTGCTTCTTATTGACCAACTATAATATTTCGTAGGGCATAGTCGTTGATTCTGTGTATGCTTTCAAGCATACCCAAGTATCTATTGCATGTCCCAAAATGACATGGTAACACCAATTTCAGTTTGTAAAAATTACCCAATAAGTCGATTTCAACCAATTATCCAGCCAACTTTCATTATTTAGGATTTCTTTGCTCATGTTAAAAACATCAAAAACTTTTAAGCACAGACCCATAGAAACTGTCAAGTATGTCACAGAACCAACAAAAAGTTTTATACTTAGGTTTATATCTTCCAAAAAATATTCATAAACAAGTAGTTACTGAACCAGAAGCCGTAAAAAAGATTCAACAAAAATTAAGACAGGACCATAGAGCAAGAACCAGCAAATATGCAAGCATATTCATATAAAAAATAAAATTGCAAGCAGACTAGTATACTCAAAACAAAATATTCGAAGAGTAGAAAGTAGGGTTCTCCCAAAAATTCGAAAAATCTAGCAATTTTGATCGATATCAACCATATTCCAGTAGATATGTACTAGATCTTGGTAGATCTGTACTTTGATCTATAAAAACTCTCAAAATTGAAATCATATCCCCCAAATTTTGCATCGAAAACTATCAAAAAAGTAGACCGAATCTGTGAACCAAACAACATTTAGGGCTCGGGATGAGTAAACATTAAGAAAATCAAGTAAAGCCCAAAATTTTCTTTTTGGCTTAGCCCTAAAAATTAAGAAAATCAAGTGAAGCGCTAACCAAAGGAAAAAAAAACCTTTTTTGGCCCGGGATAAGGAAATAACCCTAGCCTATTAGGGTTTTACCTTTAGAGAGAGAACTTGAGGTTAGAGTTTTACCTTTGGTGCTCCAGGAGAAGAGAAGAAGAGGTGAGTAGGAGACATGGCAGATCGGAGTCATAGTCGTGGTGGAGACATGGCAGTTCGAGCTGCTCCTCTCCAAGAGAAGAGATGAAGAGGAATAGAGGCAATGAGAGGAGAGTTGTTTTTGAGAGGATTTTTTTCAAGATCGGGCTGCTCCTCTCCATAAAAAAGAACTACACCTGTCAAGAGATATAAAAAGTTTTAAAAATTATTATAATGGCAGCCGAAAAAATTGTCCAATTTTTTGCACGTACATCAATTGACGATTGTCACCAATCCGTCAATAAATCTTTTTGTATTTCATGACGGATTATCTAAAACCGTCAACTTATATGGTATTTGCTAAATTAACATAAAACTTGTCTTATCTTGACGTAAGCCTAAATCCGTCAAGATAACCACTATTTTTTATGGTTTTCGACGACCATCAACTTATAAACCGTCAAGAATCGTCATTTTTTTTGTAGTAAAATTTAATGTTAAAGTGATCATGTTTACTTGTGAGAGAGTCGGGAGGGGGAGTACAACTAGTATACATGTGGTGTACGCAATGTACAAGTTTTTCACAATGTCAATGTTAGTAGCAGTCGTTGTACCTCACATACCGACTGCCAGACGTCCTAACCCATCCACATGCGGAACACTTGTATTCTAAAACACACAGTACACATGACCTGATTCGTGTTGACATATTGTCCAGTGGTTTGTCTCATATTAGTCGTGCTCTCATATTGTTTTCATGTCTTAATTGTACCTTCAACTGTTCCATGTCATAGTTGTACTCTCAAATTATTTCCAAGATATAGTAGTACTCTTTTTGTATTATATTAAGCTTTTCTTTACTATTATTCTGTATGCTTGTATATTATACTGTGTAGTGTAGTGTTATGGTGACTTGCTCCATTCCTGACTGGAAACTTATTTTTCAGATTAGTTGCTTGCTATGTATTGGATCCTTGGGAGGGATATGGACATATTTTGAAGACCAATCCTAGAGACTAGTTAGATAGATGAGTTGAATAATTAGTTGCTTTCTATTTTGTGAGATACTGTATTTTAATCAAATGTAATCTTAATGATTTAGTTATTGTGAATGAGCAAACAAAATTAATTATGAGTAAATATTTTGACTTTGATCATTGAGGTCTAGACAATATTCTACCGCCGATACCGCGGCGTAGGCTGGACTTGTCTATGAAACTCACATCCCAAAAAGCGAGTACTGGTCGTGACACCTACCTATAAATAGAATAAGTCTTCCTTCATTTAGTATCTTTTTCGACTGCTTCTTGATTGGCAAACCCATATCATCCACTCAGATGCAATCAGAGAGTCAGAGTAAGTTATTCTCGTTAGATTGTCAACGGAGTAAAGGAACTGCTACAGTGTTCGATCTCTATCGTCACACTTTTCCAGAATCAAATTATACTTAGATTTCCTGTTTAGGATATCTTTTGTACTTTCTTTTGTTTGTAATACAAAAAGTTCTTCAACTTTTTTCCATGGCAAACAAGGGAAACCATCTCCAAGATCTGAAGACTGTGTTCGATCTAATGCGAACGTACCAGCTAAAGATGAATCCGGCTAAATCCTTCTTAGGGGTCTCCAGTGGCAAGTTCTTGGGTTTCATCATAACCGCTCAAGGCATCGATATTGACCCTGAAAAGACGAAAGCTATCCTTGACATGCGCCCACCGGAGAATTTCAGAGAGCTTTGCGACCTTCAAGGACGTCTTGCATACATCAGGAGATTTATATCAAAATCTCTCTGGGTGATGCCAACCCTTCACCAAATTGATGAACAAGGGAGTCTCCTTTGTCTGGATCGAGGAATGTTAACATGCATTCAACAATATCAAGGCGTACCTCACAAATCCTCCAGTTCTAGTAGCTCAGTCGTGGTAAACCATTTTTGCTTTACCTTCATGCAATGGACCACAAACTTGGTGCCCTGCTGGCCCAAAATAATGATGCGGGCTACTAACAAGCCATATACTACCTTAGTAGGATGATGATTGGCGTCGAGCATTGGTATAATCTCGTTGAAAAGGAATGCTTAGCCTTGGTCTTCGCCATTCAGAAGACTCGCCATTATGTGACACGGCAGACAATCCACGTCATCTCTAGGGTCAACCCCCTCAAAGTACTCATGGCCAAACCGAAAGTGCTGAACTCTTGCCTTGCCACATGGGCAATACTATTGACGCCATACGACATGGTATTTGTCCCTCAGAAGGCAGTCAAGGGCCAAGCAATGGCCGACTTCCTAGCAGAACATCCAATCCCGAAAATGTCAAAGCTCTATAACGGCATCCCAGACGATGTGCTAGAATCCAACCTATCAGCAGAAGAGTCCATCTGGCGAATGTTCTTCGACGGCATTTCAAGAATAGGGCCTAAGGGACAAATCGTTGCATGAGTGGAAGTAGTCTTGGTTACCCCTGAGGGCTTGGACATTCAGCATGCTTACTCCCTCATGGAGCCGCGCTCCAACAATGTGGCAGAGTACAATACCCTCATCATTGGACTCCAACTGGCTAAACAGTTGAGAGTTAATGTAACGCCCCAGTCCCAAAATACATAGGACTAGAAAAGTAAACATGCCAGTCGTATAATAAATATACGTAAGCAGTAAATGCAGTATAATCACGGCTCACTAACTCATCCCCAAAATAAAAGAAATAAGATATTATAAAGTCAAATATGAATTGTCATTATACAAGTAGTTGGGTGGAGACAAATCCTCTACCAAACATTTTAAAGGAGAATTAATAATAACGAATGAAAAGAATTTGTCACAACGTCAAAGGACGATCCAAGAGCAAGTCATCTTCGATAGAAAAGAGAAGACCACAATCTTGGCTAGAACTCCTATGGAAAGTCAAAAACACATACACCTGGAGAGATCACCATGTCCTCAGAGGGAAGTAAAAAGATATAGAAAAATATGCCATATAAACTGAATATAAAATATGTCACAAAGTCACAAGCAAAAGTAAAATGGTCCAAATAATAACAAGGCCCAGTATCCAATTATCGAAACAGTGGAGTGCCCCCTACAACCAAACAAGGATAAGAGGTAGCACATTATTCCGTGATATGACACTGCCCTCATGCCATGGTTGGAACGGAGTGTGACAAGACATACTAAGGTTACCTAACCATTATACTGTGAACATATAGTTAAGAACAAATCTTCAACGCATGGACCCTCTGGCTATATGGGATTGGCATAGTCTCTAATTGGGCACCAGGGGCCTACGTCTGTAACGCTCCGTGAACATCAGAGGAAATCAGTAACAGTAGGAAAAATTTTACTTGCATCTCTGGCGGAGCTCACAGGTTACAAAAGGGGAAGTACGTACTTGGCCCATAATCTAAGGAACTGTCCTCCCACCCGATGCACTTATCTATGTCGTATACACGACACGGTACCTCTACTAACTTCCAAGTCTCCTAGTATGCCTCTATTTAGCAGTTAGACCTAACACATATGCACGGGTGATTAGCCAACATGTAAGTTACCTCTATATGCTACTCACAAATTACACACAGCTCGTGGCACATTCGTGTCGAAGTTTAGGAAATTGCACCATATAATTAGTAGTCCCTTAACTCTAGGTCCACATGCATAATTTAAAGATAAGTATGAAAATATGACTAACAATTTGCACCATGTATAACTTGAAGTGCAGTAGGCAAACCATAAACAGTAAACAGAGATGCAACTAGAATTAAACAAACAGTAAGTATGTAGTATCTAAACAGTAAAGATACATAATATATAAAAGTAGTAATTATGACAGAGTATCTTGCCTGGTGGTGTGCGATATTCTGACAATGTCCCGATTTGTCCAATAGCCAAAGTCGATGTGTTAGGGTCTAAATTTGCGGGATAAATGGAGTGCACGATTAGTCATGATCAGCGATGATAATAAGAGAAAATATATGGAGAGTAAATACTTATACTATTTTAAAAAATATTTTAATATTTAAAAACTATATATTTTATTAATTGAAATATTTTAGATATCTAGAAAATTATTTTAAAAAGATTCAAATAATTAATAATATATATTTAGGGTTTAAAACTATATAGGAACAATATAAAGATTCAAATATATATATATATATTTTATATATATATATATATATATATATATATATATATATATATATATTTATATATATATATTTTATATATATATATATATATATATATATATATATTAAAACTATATATTAAAAAAATATATATTAAAACTATATATTATAAGTGATATAATAAAATGTATAGAAATATTCTAAATCAAACCTATGAGAATAATCATAATAGTAATTAACAAAAGGATATCACTTATATTAATGCTAATAACAGTAACAAAAATCATTGTATATATATATATATATATATATATATATATATATATATATATATATATATATATATATATATATATATATATATATATATATATATATATATATAGTATGCATTATGCATGAGGCTAAGGTAAAATCATATACATATTTCATACAAAATATTTATTAAAGCCCAAAATTAGTTTTTATTAATATTTTAAAAGACTAAATATATACCTATAAAAATTTTATAAAATTATTATAAAACCCATTAGTTTAAAAGCCCTCAACCTAAATTTTCCATTAGTCAAATAAATAATAATAATAATAATAATAATAATAATAATAATAATAATAATAATAATAATAATAATAATAATAATAATAAAGCCAGTCCAAATAAATAAATTTATAATAAAAAAACCTGAAATTTATATTTATAATTACATATACATATGGGCCTTCACCAAGAAAATTAAGATTTTTTAAAGACCCGGCCCAATTGGGCCCATCTAAAACTAGCCTAATCACCCAGAGTGGGTCTTTTTTTAAAGACCCGACCCAACTTTGAGCCATATTACCTCTCTCTGTGGGGAGAGAGAGAGGTTATTAAAACAAAACAAAAAAATTGAAAGAAGGAAGAGGTAGAGGAAGGAGGAGAGTGAGGGAGAGAGAGTATTGAGAAAGAAGGAGAGAAGGAGGAGGCTCACCCAAGTCGGTGGAGCGGCTCACCGAAGATGGCTCCGGTGCTGAGCTATAGAAGCGGTCGCATGCTGGTGGCGGTCGCGACGGCACAGATCAGGAAGAGGCGTTGCCCTGGCTTTGGCACACGGTGGAGCTTCATCGCGGAAGGGATCTATATGTCGGTAGCGTGGGCGGTTTGACTGTGGGAATAGCGGTGTTGGTGTGGCGACCGCCGGGGGTGTTCAAGGCCAGCCGGATCTGAGGGATCGGTGGACTGGGCGACAAGAAGTGATGGTCACCTGTGGTAAGGATTTGTCAGAGCGGATCTGGAGAGTTTGGCAGGAGGAGGGGTTAGGTAGCTTTGGCGAGGAGATGGCGATGGACATAGTGGTGGTGACTGGGTCAATTTTGGAGTCACGGTGGATGGTCGAAAGGTGGCATTGGTGGAGTCGACCCGGTGTTCGAAGTGTGGAGAAGGAGGAGGAAGCTCGGCGGTGTCTGGCCACTGGCCGGAGATGGCCAGGGTAACGGCTGCAGGGAGTCGACGCAACGGAGAATTTCGGCTGGGGAGTGGCGGAGTTTCGGGGTGGCGCAGGTGAAAGAGTGTGAGGGTTAGGTTTAGGGTTTGTGATTGGTGTCGTATCCTGTGAGACACGGACATATAGGTCAGTTTTTGGTGTTGGATTTGGGTCTGGGACTGATGGATACGAAAGAGAGGAGGGTTTTGGTTTGTATTGGACACGTGTCCGTTGTACCGAGCACGGAGGGTGTGGTTTGGATGTATATGTAAAATACACTATAGTGGAAAGACAACCGGGGTCGGACTGAGGCAGGTTAACACGGAGAAGGTGGACACGGACACGATGTACGGATACTAATTTGGTGATGACAGAAAATTGGGTTATAAAATTATTAGGAAAAAGAGCAAGGGAGCTCTCCTTACATAGGAGGGGGGTCCTAGTTAGATAAGGATTATGACTCCTTTAAAATCCCATTAGATAAATCACAGATTTAATTTAAATTAATTTAAAACCAATTCAATAAAATCTAATCCAAATTTAAACCTAGATAAATCTCGGCTTTAATTTAAAACTATCTAGAACCTATTCCAATAAAATCTAATCCCAATTTAAATTACAACAAATAAATTTAAATTATATTTTTATAAATTTAAAAATAATTTCCAAATAAATTTCAAAAATCAAAATGTACATGAATTTATTTTTATGTACCTCGCATAAACATAGTATATTTACATAAAACATTATTTTCTAATATAGTACATATTTTTTTATATAGAAATTATTTTCTAAATTATTACATATACTTGTATAGCAAATAAATAGCCTTTACATAAAATAAAAATCAAGTTTGACAAATCTATGGCGACATATTTTATAATCAAAACAAATAAACAAAAATCTCCTTACCGTATATATAAATGGAAACCAAAATAATTATTTTCTATATCAAAAGTAAATATTTCGTATTTACTCACTCGACGTATAATACAAAAATAAATTAAATAACAACAAAAATTATAGAAAAACTTTAGGGGGTTTATAGACGACTATCTAGAGGTCTTCGGCGACTCGAAGCTGATAAATTAGATTAGAGGCCAGTATGAGGTCCGACATGAGGACTTGCTCCCTTACCACTAGGCGACGGTCGACCTAATCTCTACTTTTTACGATTTCTTCATAGAATACTTCACCCGGCTACAAAAACCTAGAGGCTGACGCCCTCGCGGGTCTCGCCGCTTCCTTGGCAGCCCCAGTTTGGACCCAAAATTTCGTTACAGTGATATCCCATGAACAATTTATGTATGTGTCTGAACTACTTCCTGGAGACAAACGCTAATATCATTGTCAGAGATTGTCAATTTTCGTTCATAGATTATGCAGTCTACAGGATAATCCCGATGATCCGAAGGAAGCCGCTTATGTTAGCAGACACTCTCGTCGGTTCTATTACGATATAGCCACTAAAATGATGTATCATCGTTCTTATGACGGACTCCTCCTTCGATGCTTATCGGATACCGAGGTGAAGCAGGCACTCGGTAAAGCACATGACGGTACTTGCGGGGCTCACCAACCGGGTCCTAAGTTGCAGGATCAACTCCGACGCATGGGCTACTATTGGCCTATAATGATGGAATATGCTGTTGACTATGCCAAGAAGTGTAGAGCATGTCAGATACATGCTAATTTCATCCATCAACTCTCCGAGTGCCTGTACCCTACGGCTGCATCATGGTCATTTGAGGAATGGGGCATGGACGTCATTGGATTGATCAGTCCTTCGTCATCTAAAGGACATCGGTTCATCCTCGCCATCACCGAATACTTCTTTAAGTGGACGGAGGTGATACTACTTGTCGAAGTGAAAACCTCAAACGTGATCAGCTTTGTTAAGCATCACGTTATCCACTATTTCGAGGTACCACGAAGGATCATCCACGACAGAGACCCTCAGTTTGTAAGTCATGCTTTCCATCAATTTTACGATAAAAATTGAATCTAGAACGTAGCTTTGAACATACGACCTAGCAGCGAATGGATTGGCGGAGGCATTCAAAAGAAAATCATCAAGCTTCTCAAGCAAGTCATTTCGTCTAACAAGTACGACATGAATGAAAAGTTGGACGAATGTCTTTGGGCATATCGTACTACGTTCCGGACCCCAACTGACAATATGCTATTTTGCTTGGTTTACAGGAGTAAAACGGTCCTTTCCCTGAAAATCTTGATCCCCTCTCGAAGGGTAGCTATTACCGATCAGCTGACGGACGACGACAATCAATGTTGCAGATTGTAAGAGTTAAAGGCGCTCGATAAAAAATGACTTCTAGCTCAATAGTTCATTGAGTTATATCAGGCACGAATTTTTGGAACCTTCAACAAAAAGGTCAAGGAAAGTGTAATCCAAATTGGTGACCTTCTATTATTTGTAAGAAGGCCGATGGTCATGACTAACATGACAACCGAAAAATTTTAGCCCAAGTGGGAAGGCCCATTCATGATAGAATCAGTATATTCTCATGGCTCCTACGGCTCGCAAAACCTAGCTCAGACTTGCGAATGATGTCGATTGTAATCCCTCTTCCCAAAATTTTGAAATATATATATTTATTATTTATTTGACTTAAATAGGGATTTATAAATATTTTTCTAAAGTAATTATTATAGAAATGTCTTAGTTATGGTTAAGTTTTGGAGTGCAAGATAACTAGGAATGATGGCACAGATAATGTAGACGTGTGCTTTGACTAATGTTTTAGCCATGGTAGGGAAGGTCGAGCCATATGTGTGTTCTAACTAGGAAAATCCATCAAAGTTGCGACTTAGCCCCTATACATGATTTAATTATTTATTACTTAGATTATTGACTTTTAGGAGACCCGGTTATACCAATTTAGCCTGGACTTGACCCAACAAAACCCAAGCCTAGGTAGTCATGTGATGCGTCCAAAGACGTCCATACAAACATATATTGAATATAATTATATTGGTATTTATGTTAATGGTCTAGATAGTATATTTTAATATAATGTTTAAATATATTAAATATGTTATTTCTATTTAAATGATATTTTACATTGAAAATAGGATAATAATTTTCTTAGAATATCTTTGTGGATTTTTGGAGATTTTAGGCTACACATATTTGCGTGCATATAAGGGTATACAAGGTACGCACAATTAGGCTATATATATATATATATATATATATATATATATATATATATATATATATATATATATATATATATATATATAGATATATATATATATAGCATATATATATATATAAAATATATATATATATATATATTATACCTTAAAAAATATATATATTTATATATATATATATATATATATATATATATATATATATATATATGTACATGATTTTTTGGCCACAATTTTAGAATATTTTGGTATAAATCTATTACTAGCAATCTCCCATATTTGTACATATCATACTTAGATAGGTTTATATGTATTTATATATATAGTAAATATTATGTAGGATTTTCTTTAGATTGTTTTAAAAAAAAGAACAAATAGCACCGTCCAGGCACTGGCAAGGCCACGCACGACATCAAGGAGCAGTAGCAGCTCGAAGGCAACAGACAATAGCACCGTCAGGCCTATGTTCAAGCCAATCTTTCTTCTTCGTCGATGAACGATTTTCCCATCCACCTTCACAGGTTTGAACACAACCCTACCCTCTTGAAACGCTTTCAACTAGTTAAATTCTAATAGGTTAGATTGATGGGAAATTCCCTACAAAAATCACGAGAAAAACTGTTCGAAATGCCTCATTTGGAAGGCGAATTACAGCAAATCCTGAGAGAATTTTCGAAATCCATTAAAAAAATTCAAAGGAAACCTAACCAAGATGGAAACCCCGTTGTTAGTTTTAGCTCTAGTTGTTTATATAGTAAAAGAAATTACTAGGAAAATCGAGAAAAATATTGAAAAACTGTTTCCAAAAAACTAGAATTTTTTTCGATACAGAGTACGTCCCGTTAAACCGGGCATCATGGTCATGATCCATGAGCATCGAAAGACGTGTATGGATGTTGTCGACCTGTGGGATTCGACGAAACTCGATTTCGCTGTGTGCACGCGACAAAATCGAGGCTTATCCGTCAAGATACCTCGTATCGGCCACTTTACAAACTAGCCCACAACTTCGTGCACGTTCGTCATATCGAGACAAAACTTGTGCCAATAGGATCGTGTCATTTTTTGGGTCCTATATGCCATGTTTGGTCCGATTCTGAGAAAGTCGACCGGAACGCTATTTTGGCGGGCCCGTAACCCGATCTAATGAGCGAATTCGTGCACAGCCCATCGGAATCCAACTTTGGACATACGGTTAGATTTTTATCGTCAAACCGGACCTATGGACATATAGTTTGATGATGTCACGACCCGCACCCTTATGAGGGGCACGAGCACGTGATTACGTCCAGCCTACGCCACAGTATCGGCGATAGAACGCTGTATATAGGGTCTGTAAATACTACGACTAAAACAGATAAAGGTACCTGTACAGCATATACTCTCCGAATGGAGGTGACATAACAATACAGTCTCAATCACAGAATAAAACTAAGGTAGATAACACAGAAGGAAACATATGATAGATGAAAAGGGAATAAGTCCAAGATCCAACACAAGCCCAGATATATATACAACATCACAGGGTCTCAAAATATAACATAGAAAGCTACAGTCTGATAATACTAGCTGGATCACAGTCCAGTCAAACCTAGCTAACCTACACTACTCTGGGAGAACGAAGTCTAGTGGCTCTACTATAAGGCCACGGTCCTGGACTACTCCATCTAGCTCGAGCCCATAATAGGTTGAGCAGTCTGCCTCAGAGTCATCTGTAATATATCATAACGGTATCCTATCAAGAAAATGAGCAAGTACAAGCACTAACAGCAGTTCCATGTAAATTGACAAATTCTATAAGAGACAGTATAATGAACTACAAGACAAAGATATATGAAGACTTGGGAACCGTTCGGAAGCTGAGCTACAACTCTTAAACCAAACAAGGACCGGGGTTGTAACCCTTCTCTCGAGCAGAACTTAGTCTCCAATCAAGGTACAATATAAAGGCATGTAGAACATGTGAGTAACTGAATATCATAACATGGTGAGAAAGTACTGGATGTAGAACAGAACAGGATATATGATAAGATAAGTAAATATAAAATGTGCCTTGAATTATTAGAGCATTATGTGATCGGTAAGGGAAACATGGTAGGGTTATCCACTTGGCCCGGCAATCCGCGGTGACCTCAACGGAAATTCATGCCGGCTAATCTGGATAACATGGACATGGAGGTATCTGCTACACCCTACGTGAAGTGAGAGTGGCGCAAGCAAAATAGTGACATGGGGCTTTGATCACATAATCCCTAATAATTCCCCATCCCCGAGTAGTATAATGGACCTGGACATGACACATCATGACACGGGATTCCCTAAGAGGATAGCTACTCCCACTCAGGAATTGGTGTCTATACAAGTACAGGGAACAAGACAAGAAATATACATATATACCAAGAAAATCTAAGAACAACATCTCATGTCATGATCCAACGTATACTAGTCCGTGAACTATCGTGACTGGAATCAAGTAAGACACTACAACTGAATCGGATATAGCAGATATCAAGACAATAAAAACTATCAGTGAATGTACTCGCCTGCTGTCCTGAGCTGTAGGGTATATCAATGCTCAGAGTGGTAATCAGAGACCTAAAGATGAGATATCGCATGTTAATTTAGGTTTAACAAAGTTAAGCATGATTCACAATAAATGATATGAAATCTAGGTCAAACTAGGTCTCACTGAGTCACACTAAGTCCTGTCAAGTCAAATCTAGGTCAAATCAGTCATCGCAAGTCAAACAAGTCGAAGAAAGTCAAACGGGGTCAAGAGTTGGCCTACCCACAAAAATCTAATTTATATAATCTAAGTCTCATCCAATTTTGGGCGCGTTCCGACACTCGAAACTCAATTTCACCCTTTCACTAAATTCGACTCACTCACAAACTCTCTCTAATTTGATTTCCTACATTCCTTTCTCCTTATTCTCCGTCTCCTTCTCCTTATTCTTCGTCTTATTCTTCTTATTCTCCGTCTGCTTCTCCTTATTCTCCGTCTCTTATTCCTTATTCTCCGTCTCCTTCTCCTTATTCTCCGTCTCTTATTTCTCATTCTCCGTCTCCTTCTTATTACCACTGCTGCTCTTAATGCCTAAACTGCTGCTGCTGCTACTGGGCTTATGCTGCTGCTGCCACTTTCTACTGCTGCTGCTGCTCTACTTCCTACTGCTGCTGCTATTTCTTATTCCTTCTTCTTCTACTTCTATTCCTATCTTCCAAACTCTCATTCTCTTCCTCTAAAATCACACACACATATATAGAAATATATATATATACACATATATATATATTTCTCTTTAAAAAGGAAAACCCCTAATAAATCCTTAAACTAGGTTTTTGGAAAACCTATAAAAGCTATGGTCATTAAGTAGAGAATGGTCTCCTCCACATTTATTGTGAAGGAATAAATGCAAGAGAGAAAATTTATGGGGGTTAATGAGCATACCTAGAATTAGTTTTCCTTGAGGAAGAAGAAGCTTCAAAAGAAAAGAATAAAATGAAGAGAGAGAGTTTACTTTGGAGTGAAGTAAAGGGAGGGGGTTTTGCCTATACATGGCCGGCCATGGGGGTCTTAATGGGTTTGGGTGGAGACCCATTAGGCCTCCAAAACCCATTAGACTTAGTTTGGTTTAAGTCCAAATTGACTAATTAAGCCTCTAAATGACTAGTTATGCCATGGAAGTATTAGTTTATGGTTTCTAGCCTAGTTAGGATGGCATGTGGGCCAAGCCCAGCTAGTATGTGGGTCCTACTAGTGTCTAGACTACCCGGGTCTCCAACTTAAGTCCAAATTGGATAAAATTCAAACTAAATCAACCAATTCCCTAAAAATCCTATAAAATCAAATAAAATTCCCAAAAATTATAAAACTTCAAAAATAACGAAAAATACCCATAATTCAAAAACTGGGGGTGACAAATCTACCCACCTTAAAAGAATTTCGTCCTCGAAATTGAAACCAAACAATAGTAAAATATCAAAATCACATGTCATGGCTTAAAATTTAAAATGATTAAAATCTCAAAAATCAAAGCATGAATTAAATGACTAAAATTATAAAATTTTAAATTACTCTCAAATAGAAACTGGGTGCTATAAGTCTATCCACCTTAAAAGAATCATCCTCAAAAATTAAAGCAAGTAAACACAAAAATCATGCAAATCGATAATCGTATGCGTCTGTCCAATCATCATGATACTCAGAATCTATGTCATGCCAGTGAGCAAGGCTACGATAATCACAGAGTCCTCAACTACGGTACATACATCTAGAATTATGGTATTTAAAATTTTCGTATTGCCGCATGCTTGGTAGCGAAAACCTTAAATTCTCACACCCGAGAAATACGACCATAATCTGACTATACGTCCTCACTATGCCTGCTAGCATGACCCTAGAGTATTCTAAAATCTCATAATCGAGGCGACCTAGCCCATACGACTTATCTTAGAAGGAATCACATCACAAGAACAATTTTCATCCAACGATCAAAAACAGATAGAATCGAAGTTCAAGGCAGTTTATAAGAAGGCAATGCGAAAGGAGATTCAAAATATCGGAACCTGCTATCTGCTCTACTACTGCCTGAGTGGGCTCAACTGTCATGGCGAAAGCACGCCCTGCTGGCCTCCTCTAGCCTGCTATACTCTGTCCTAGTCTCTTCGGATTCCACTAGCGTGGCAATCCCTCAGCTGGTGGTCAGGCGCCCCACAGTATAGACAGACGCCCAACCTCTTCCTACAAGCCTCTCTAGTGTGCCCGACTTTACACAGAAGTCGTACGGGATAGCCGGTCTCTGGCCATGTCCCTGGTGCTGCTG
>JANAVB010038158.1:0-273896 GCA_029216955.1 Iris pallida
AATACCCGTCCATGAAGGACATGCGTTCAAAGCCACATGTGTTGTCGATCATTACATCGGTGATTGGGAGCGGAATTCATCCTTCGGGCAAGCAGAGTTGAGATCCTGAAGTCGATACAGACTCGTATCTTCCGTTCTTTGGTGACAGGGACGACGTTGGCTACCCAGTCCGGGTGTTGTTCCTCACGGATGAAGCCACTGGTCAAGAGTTTGTCCACCTCCTGATCGATGGCGTTCATGATGTCCGGACGGAAGCGTCGCTGTTGTTGTTTGATAGGTTTGGCATCTGGTAAGTGTCAACCTATGCATCGCGATCTGTGGATCGAGACCGGCATGTCTTCGTAGCTCAGGCGAAGACGCGATATACTCCTTAGCGAGTTGGACTAAAGATTTCGGTCTTCTCCTTCCAAGCTTTTGCTGATAAAGATGGGTTTAGAAGAAGACCCATCCCCGAGGTCGATTTGCTCGACTTCGTCTTCGGTGGGAGGTTCTCGTAACTCAAACGAGACTCCCATTGTTCTCCTAGGCGTTGAGCCCAGGGTTCCTCTTCGAAGGGTTCCGGCAGTTGGTCTTCGCCTTCATCTTTCTGAGGTTGCGCCGATGTCATGTTAGCTGACAGCACTTTCCTGAAGACTGACCCGATACTGGTATCGGAATCCCACGTCGATGCTTCTGATGAGTGGGAATGTTCTATGTCTTCTGCGTCTGAACTCTCTGGAGTTGATGGCGGCGTGACATAGCCTAACCCCCGTCGAGTCCGATTATAGTAATCCTGTGGCTTTCCATTGGGCATCGAAAGCCGGACAGGGAGATGCCGACCCTTGCCGTAGTTTAGGCCTTTGTTGCTTTTCAGGTCGTAGCCCATCTTTTGGATGATGTGCTTAGCCGCATCCGTGTATCGATAGACTTGTACTCTGCCGGTATCAGGTTCGGGCTCGATCGACGGGAGGTTCCGACGACGCTCGATTTTGCCCGAGATGATGGTGCCTTCGTCTCGGCTTCGTGGAGGGACTATGAAGACTCCTTGAGACGGGACTATTTGATTATGGTAGACGGTCGTTACTTGTGTTTGCAACGACCGTAGAGCGTTGTCTAATGTATACATGGCATTCCAGTGTGGAAGACAAGAATAATTGAAAGACACTCTATTATTGATAAAGTACGAGATTTTATCCCGTGGGATTACATTGTCGAAGGAGGGTGCGTCTACATCGGCAGAGATATATTCGCCAAGCTCCTCGTCTGTAAGCACTGGGGCCGGATCAGGAGAGTCCTCCACCGCTCCGACTTTGGGGTCTGAGAGGGTTATGTGAGCCCTCTCCGGCATCTTGGATGACTGCGGCGGCTTGCCTTTAAGACGCACCTTGAGGGGTGCCTCGGTTGCGCCTTCGATGAGTGGCGCCTTCCCTTGTAATTTTACCACTAGGGGAGCCGCTGTTTGTGGTGGCTTCCCTTGAGGCGTATCTTCAGGGGGGCTTCGCGAGCTGGCGCTTTTCCTGATAGCTTGATGCTCATTGGAGGCGCCTTCTGGGGTGGTCTCCCTTTCAGACGGATTTTCAAGGGGGCGTCAGGAGTCGATTCGGGTTCCAAGTCCGGCTCTGTTGCCGTCTCTGCTTCATCATCGGCGTCGTTGGCTTCCTCCTCGTCAAGTGGCTTGTACAAGTCGGAATCGGTGAAGTAGGCCTCAATCCCTTTGAAGGGATCGATATCCGCAAACTCCGTCCGGATGACGCCGTTGGTGGATACATATTTCATGCATTGGTGGAGCGTGGAGGGCACCACCATGTACTCATGTAACCATGGTCGTCCGAGTAAGATGTTGTAGTTGACCTCGGCATCCACCACATAACAAGTCACCTCAGTTTTGAGGCTGCCGATGTGACACTTCAGCCGGATCTTGCCCAGTGGCTCGCTCTTGCTGGCGTTGAAGCCGCTGATGGTCGTATTGGAGGGCGCTAGCCGGTACATTGGGATCCCCAACTTTGATAGCAGCGCCTTTGGAATGATGCTTAGGGAAGACCCCGGATCGATCTGAATCCTGCTCACCTTTACCGAACCGATGTACCCTGTGTAATACAACGGTCGGTTATGTCGGTGATGCTTGAGCAGCATGTCTTGTTGGGTGAAGGTTATGTTTGGGATAACTTCATCCGCACAATGACAGTGTGCACAAGTAGTTGGGAGGTCTTCAGGCTGCTTGACCTGACTGAGAAAGGATTCGGCATCCTTCAGAGCTTCGCAAAGAGCTTCTCGGGAGTCCTTGGAGAGACGCAGGAGCTCGAACAGAGACAAGCGTGCAGGAGTACTGGCCAGTTGTGCCAGAATGTCAAAATTGTGGGGCTTGGCTAGCCCCGAAGCATTTTCTTTCCGCAGAGGTCTGTCGAAACGGGCCTCCACTTGCTTTTGTTTATTGGCTGCTGAGGGCTTGGATGGACCCTCCTCAGGGATGGTGCCAGGAGGCACCACTTCGGCGGCAGCTTCACCGGGCTGGGAGTTCTGTTGTGCACGCGTCTGCACAGGAAGCGCCTCTTCCGTTGAAGAAGAGACCGTGCGGCAAGACTTGATCTTCCTGCCTTTTGCTTTGGAGGTAGGGCGTACCTCCGGTTGAGTTACCTCGGAGACGAGGTCGGGGTGAACCCAGAGGACCTCTCCTCGAGATGTGGTGAGTGGGACAAGTCCACTCACATTGTCACGGGTGGGTGGCAAATTCACCACCTCCATTGTCGTCTTAGGGATGGGGACGACGCCATCTTGTGTGGTAGTTGGCGGCAAGGTGCCGAACTGAAGTGACACCACATTAGCTGACACCGTCTTCTCTTCGTAATCGACGGAGATTACATCCGCATTGATCATGCGCTGGATGTAATTTTTGAGGACGTAGCAGTCCTTAGTCGGGTGTCCGACAAACCGATGGTAGTGACAGTACCTTGGGTTGTCCACCTTCCCGACTTCATCGGGCCGCTTCGGGTCCGGAAGCTTGATCTTGTCACCCTGCTTCAGTATCTCAAAGAGTTGCAGGGTGTCATCATCATTGAATGAATAAACCTCCTTGGGTCTCGGTGCCAATGGAGGCTTTTGAGTAGGCGCAGATGCGCCCTTCGAGGCATTAACTGTCAATGCCTGTTTCCCCTTTGTTTCTCGTCCGGAATTGTTGGTTGCGGACTTTTTCCCCTTATCGTCAAAGGCGGGGAAGCTGACACCCAGAAGACGTGCATTGGCCGCCTTCTTCTCTGCAGCTTCAGCTTCAATAATTAGGGAGCTCCAATCGGGAGGGGGAGTAGAGTTAAGCCAGAGCTTTACTGCAGGCAGCATGTTCATACTGCAAGTGGAGAGAAGCGCATGTTCTGGCATGCCTGGATGTAACCTGAAGCAGGCCTGACGGAAGCGTTCGATGAATGCCCGAACCGTTTCCTTGTCCTTCTGACGTATCTCAATGAGAGACGCCATCGTCATGTCCTTTCCACCGTCGTAGAAGCGGTCGAGGAAGAGGCGTGTCAGGTCGTCGAAGGACGATATGGAATTATCGGGGAGGCTGCAGTACCAGTCATACGCCACCCCTTTCAGGGCCCCAACAAAGATGCTGGTGAGGAGTGCGTCCTCCTTCGGAAGATGCCCTGTCTGCGACTGGAAGTACGTCAGGTACCGTCGTGGAGAGTCCTTCCCGTCATACAGCGTGAGTGTTTGTGGTTTATACTTTGGGGGATAGACCACCTTGTTCCACTCAAGGGGATAAGGCTGGGGAATGCCCATCTTCTGGCGTTCTTTCTGCCTGTTCTTGGACTCGAAGCGCTCCCGCAGATCTTTGATCATTTCGACCACGTCCTCCGTAGAGCTAGGAGCCGGGGAAGGAGGTACCACCTGGAGTGGAGCGTTTGAGGGCTCCGATGTCCGGGGTGCTTCTGTGTCCGAGGGTGTCCGCTGGAGGGGCACACTCGACTCTCCATTAGCTCCTGGGTCGGGACCATTTGAAGGCGTCCTGATCAAGGCCGACCGCATCTCAAACACTGCTTGAGTCAGTGCTTGCATTGAGGCAGAGAGGGTTTTGAGTCCTCCCTCTAACGAGTCTATGCGCTGGACAATGTCCTGTGGCGGCGCATCAGTCTCAAGATCACCCCCGGTCATGTATACTGTCATGACACGGCCGGAAGTGGATAGATTAGTTGAGGCTTCGCTCTCAGCCTCGCTCTCATGTGGGGGAGTTACTTCTCCTGGTGTTTGGCCACCCCCAGCCACATTCTGGAGTTGGTCTTCGACAGGCGCATCTACAAGGGCCTGACTGCCCTCAGCTCTGTCTTGAAGGGCCTCTTCATTTTCAGCGCTACCCCCGGCGGTGTCCTGGAGGACATCGTCATTTTGAGGGGCTTCAGGGAGGCCATCTTCGCTTTGATGAAGATCCGCCGCAGCTGTGCTTTGGACATCTTCGTCTTCGGAAGGAGGCTCGACAAGGGTCTGGCTACCCCCAGCTTCCTCCAAGGACTTCTTCCTCGACCGAGTGCCTTCGAACACTCCAGAGGTCGTGACAGCTGCCTTGGTTTTCCTCGGCTGGCTTTTGGATGAAGACGAGGAATTGGCAGTCGTCTTCCGGACAGATGAGGAATTGGAGATCACGTTGCATGACGCAATCTTTAGTTCCTCTTTTGCTGACACCTTCGTCCCAAGGCGATGTCGGAGGGGTGTCGATGATTGTAGCCGTTGGAAGACCGACTGCATTGGCGGTACTGCCGTCTTGCAACAGCAGTTGATGGTGACCACTGCACAAGTGTGCCCCGTGAGAGACGCATCGTGCTTGTTGGTCAACTCTCCTGACCGGCGCTTGTGAGTGATCACGTTGCGCAAGTCGTTGGAGGAGAGTGCTACCCTCACACCCCTCTCAGGCGCATGGCAGGGCCAAGCGCCGGGGTGGTCGGGTGAGTGCTGTGCCCCCTGATCTAATACCAAGCAGGCATCACGATCAGTAGTGGGGGAACCACAGCATTTGAAGTGACTTGAACGGACCTCAAACGCACAACCAGATGAGGCGCGGGAGTTCAAGACCACTGAGTTTGCCTTTCTCGGCTTGGTTGTGCACGCAGTGAATGCGCCCAAGTGAGATGAGGACTTTGAAGGTCGACTCGTTGTCAGTGCGGGAGCACTTGAGTCAACCTTGTACAGCTTGCCATCGGCAGCGCGCGTGATTGTAAGCGCGTGTCTCTGGCCGGCTGCTGGCATAGCACGTTTGTGGCGCGTGGCCCGTGCCGCCTTGGATTTCTTCGTACCAGCCCGCTGGGGCGCATAGTACTCAGCATCCAAATTCTCCTCGCCATTACAGCGAGTGAGTCTGTCGAAGACAGAGGCTCGTTGTGGCGCATCAGAAGTAATGCGCGGGGCATTGGCTGCGCCCCTGCTCCGTCGACGTATCTTCCTCGCCTGAGAGGAAGATGGCTGGGGAACGTGGTCAGCCGCACGCTTCCCCGAGAGATGCGCTGCATCAGCGGGCGCACCTTGACTGCTGAGGACGTCAGCAGGAAGGGAAGGCTGGATGGGCGCATCCCCTTCAACGGTGGTGCCCGAGGCGTCGACTTTGCGCACCCAGACTGCGCGGGTCTTCTTCGGCTTCGACAGCCGCTTCGAAGGACTCGCACTTCCTTCAGAAATGAACTCCTCGTACGCCTGTTGATTGAGGCGCACTACCAGCATCTTGTGGGAGGAGCCCACCTTCACGTCGTCGGCCTGTGACACGACTTTCTCGGTAGAGGAGAAAGAGGTCCCCAGCAGAGTCGCCAGCTTGTTTGCCATTAAAATTATTTTGATTGAAATCTTAATACAAACAGAACAGTGATACAATATAGGACTTAGATGTAGTCCTAGGAGTACACTTTTGTTTAAGCTGGGTCCTTAGTGCCAATGGAGCGAGTGGTAATGCGTTGACTCCGTTGACCGGCTGACGGCGGTTATCGGTTCTCTGAAGGTGTTGATTACTCTGGGTGCTGGAGCTTGCTGAGAGGAGGAAGACGTTGAGTGTCTAGAACTGTCTCTCCGGTGATTCTCTGTTGTGGATTCTTTTTGTGAGTCTTATGTTCTGAGTCTCTGTGTGTGTGTGAAGGAGATGACCCTTCTATTTATAGTTTTGCAGGCTGGCTGCTCATGCGCGCATGTAGGATGCGCCGGTGTGGGAACGCCACGTGGAGGTTGCTGATGGAGGCGCATGGATGCTGCGTCCTGATCGAGGGGGAGAACTCTTCATACTGCTGTTGTGAGTCGGCACGTAGCAGGGAGAAGATCTTTCCGTTGCTGAAATCTTGGACGAGTTGAGTCAAAAGACACGTGTCGTCGACTCATGGTTCGAAGATCTAGGATTTGGTGGAGAGGAGTGATCTGGTGGGCTGTGCCTTGGATTGGGCGCAGGAGGAGGCTGCGGCTCATAACCTTTAGGAGTTACAAACCATTTGGGGCGCATGGCTTTTGAGGCGCATGCAGGCGACTTTCCTTCTGTCTTTCGGGATCAGAGAGCAGTCTGAGGCGCATGGCTTTTGAGGCGCATGCTGATTTGGACGCATGGCCGTAGAGGCGCATGCTGATTTGGACGCATGGCCGTAGAGGCGTATGCGGGTTTGGACGCATGGCCGTAGAGGCGCATGCGGGTGTGGACGCATGGCCGTAGAGGCGTATGCGGGTGGCCACGTGGCAGTAGCCGTCGGAAGTCATGATGATGCTGACGTTGCCGACGCTTCGTTTTCTGAATAAAGTTGTCAACTGTTCAGACTTTGGGAGGCGTGCTGCCAACTCTGTCAGTTCAGCATTTAATGTTGGTGACGTTCGACGGACAGCTGAGTGGGCGCGTCGGTTGGCGTTCCACTCGGTATGGAGATGTGTGGGGGCGCACCCTCTATAATGCGTCGAGTACTGTAGGGCGCGTCTGTGTGATGCGCCTGATGCCGAAGGGCGCGTCCGTGTGATGCGCTGTCTGGCTGGCGCATCGGACATGTCTTTTAATGATGCGGCTGTCTCGCTCTTCGAGTGCTATAAATAGCCGTTTGGCTGAATTCGAGGCGTCCGGTTCATCCATTTAATGTAAATTCATTGCACGGAATTCGGAGGGCCATCCACTTGGCGCGTGGGTTTGATCTGCCCGGCCTATAAATAGTGGCATGGAGAGAAGATTTGCTTCTCATTCCCTCACGTACTTCCAATATGACTTTGAACATACGGGTGCATTCTGCTGACGAAGTGCTCCCGAGGGTGAAGATGAGACGCTGTGTTGTCTTTGATGCACTTGAAGGTGACTGTTACATCCAAAAGACGGAGTCGAGGGCTTCTGAGGCAGGCGGAAGGTGCCTGTTGCATCCAAAGATAAGGATGCTCGAGCCTCGTCTCCGTTATTCCGGAAGAGCCGTAGATCGGAATGGCGGTGCAAGGCTCTCTCTTCCTGCAAAGTGGGGTTTCCCCACTTTGATCGTGTCGAAAGCTGCTCCTTTAGCCGTGGTTTCGATCACGGTCTTCCTTCGGCTTTGGAGGCTCTTTCGAAGCCTCCCCTGGCCACAGCATTTGTGGTGCTCTTCTCTTCCTTGGTTCCAGCCAGAGGGTTAAATGCTTTGTGTCGAAGCATTTATCGGGCGAGCCTGGTTGGAAGAGCGGCACATAACTGGGCTCTGCTCGGCCAGGTGAGCCTGGCTGGAAGAATTTGGCTGAAGGGATGCACATAACTGAGCTGCTGAAGAGATGATGGGATGCGCCTGGATGGAGGCGCATGATATCTGCTGCGCTTTACTGGTGGCGCATAGTGATGCTGCGCCTATCTGGAGACGCATGGTGGCCGCTGCCCTTATCTGAAGGCGCATGATGGCCGCTGGCTGTAGACTTAGGCTCTTTCCTTTGTAGAAATTCTCCTTTGTACAACCTTTTCTAGACATGTAATAGACTTTTATATATAAATAAAAAGTCCTTCTTCAAATGTCTATAGTTATTGACTTTGCTGTGAAGTTCTTCATCTGAGTTCTGGCGCATGTAGTGTCTGGCGCATGGGCTTTCTGGTTGTGAAATTCCATGCTTCTACACTTATCATACTTGTTGGATTGTATCTCGTTTCCGGTTGAACCCTCAAAGAGGGTGACATGGAGTTGGTAATTTAGTCAACATCGAATAAGAGGTGGGATTATGAGGTGTAGATAATTAAAATTGGTTCAAAGACGTATAGATTCAGTCTAATAACGTACCTTATGAAGTAATGAAATTCGGATCACATCGTATTTCCAACTATGGTTCTCTCTAGAAAAACACTAAAATACTCCCTCATGGGTCTCTCCAATAAAACACTAAGGGGGCGTTTGGTACGCAGTATTTTTTTTTATTCCCGAAAAAATTTAAGATGGGAATCTATTACCATGTTTGTTTGGCTTATAAAAAAAATTATTTCCGGAAATTATAAATATCCGGGTAAATAGTTTACCCACAAAACATGGGAATTCTATCCCTTGAGAATAGGTGGGTATTTTTTTTTTTTTTTTTTGCCCGGGCAAAAAAAAAAAATTGTCTAAATTTTTTCTTCTTTTTTGATCAATTTTGATTATTTTTGAACATTTTTTTCTTTTTTTGTCATTTTTATCGTTTTTTTTTGTCATTTTTTGTCTTTTTTACCAATTTTTTGTCGTTTTAAGCAATTTTTTTCGTTTTTACCCATTTTTTGTCTTCTTTGTCACTTTTTGATTATTTTTTGTCGTTTTTACCCAAAATTTGTCCTTTTTTTGCTTTTTTCAATTTTTGTCGTTTTAAATAATTTTTATCATTTTTGTAGCTTTTTTGGTTGTTTTTACCGATTTTTAGTCATTTTTGTCGCTTTTTGGTCATTTTTACTAATTTTATATCGTTTTTGTCATTTTTGTCGCTTTTTTTTTGTCGCTTTTATCGATTTTTTTGTCGCTTTTGTCGCTTTTTGGTTATTTTTTGTCGTTTTAACTGATTTTTTGTCGTTTTAACCGATTTTTTTGTCATTTTTTGTCGTTTTTATCGATTATTTTTTGTTTTTGTCACTTTTTGGTTTTTTTTGTCGTTTTAACCGATTTTTTGTTGTTTTTAACCGATTTTTTGTCGTTTTTTATCGATTTTTTGTCAATTTTTTGTCGTTTTAACCGATTTTTTTTTTTGTTTTCGTTTTTGCCGTTATTTTGGTTTTTTTTTGTCTTTTTTACCGATTTTATGTCGTTTTTGTCGTGTTTTGGTTATTTTTGTCGTTTTTACCATTTTTTTTATTTTTTGTCGTTTATACATTTTTTCCGCTTTTTGGTCATTTTTGTCGTTTTAATCGATTTTTTTATCGTTTTTACTGATTTTTTTTTTATTTGTTCATTTTTTTCGTTATTATTATTTTTTTTTATTTTTTTCCCGGAAATATTTATATTTTCACCAAACATGGGAATGTAATTTTCCAGAAAATTTAATTCCTTGAAATATGATTTCCGAAAATATAGAATTTTTGACTATATAGTATTCTGCATACCAAACGTCCCCGAATACTCGCTCACATTGGCAAAAATTAAAGATGGTCAATAAAACTTTATTTTCTTGTTTTCAAGAAAGGAGAGTTATGGCAACAGGATAGCTAGGTCTTTAGCCCTTTGCCCAGAACCCAAAGCATGGAATTATTTGTTATTTATCATCACTCAAAAAAGTAGTTAGAAGAGGATGTGTGCTTTACCTTTACTTTAGTTTCATTCAAACATCTTCATTGAGAATGGTGTAGAATGTAAGGGTGTGAATGTTGGTGGGAGATTGGACAGACATTTTTATGGGAGCTTTGGTAAGAGAATAAAGGTTGTTTCAGTGCCTGGTATTGGCACTTATTCTGTCTGTCCCAGTGTCCCTCCCCATTCTTGCACTTACGATTTTTTATTCTTTACTCTATTTCATTTTAGCATTTGTGACACTTTAATTTTTTTATTGTATAATTTTAGTATCCCAGCTTTACAAAATATTTCTTTTTAAGCACAAATTTAATAGCAAATAAGAGTTCACCACGAAAAAAATATTGTTATTTATTTTTTTATAAAAATTAATACATCATCCAACAATAAAAACAACTATTAAAATTAAAAAAAACTACGAAAGATGCTTTAAAAGAATAATTTATAATATTGGAATGTCAAAATCAAACATTAAAAAGTACATAAAGTGTCAAAAATGTCCAAATACTGTAGTTAAAATGTCACTAGAATAATATAGTATTTTATCCCAAACATAAGGAAAAGGATTGAGTCAAATGTTTTTCTTCATTTTGGATTGAAGTTTCCTAAAATTGTGTTATTTATTTTGGAACACAAATGAACATTTTCAAAACATTGGACCAAAAAGTATTTCGAATATGAAACGTTTGAGTAAAAGAATGAAATATAAATGCAATTTCAACTACGTTTAAGTTCTCTAAGACACTAGTATGTTTGAATGTTGTATTGAAGGTCTATCATGTTTAAAGAGGTATGGTATTCTAAAAGCGTACTTAACCGCAAAGCAAATCAAAGTGTATAGAACTAAAGTAAATCATACTCTATAATGACAAAACTATATTGAGTAAACCATGTTAAAAATTAAATTAATTTGTCTTAACCACTAGAAGAAGAAAATATACTTAGTAGTTAAGTCGTGATTTGGAGAAAAATGTTGTTGATATGGCATTTTTAAGTCTGATTTGGGATTGTCGTTTCTTATAAAAGAAATAGGCATCATAAATAACTTTTGATAGTGCTTTCTCAACCACTTTCAAAAGTTATCCTAAAATTAAATTAACTTTTCAAAAAAATAAATTGATAAAAAGTTGTTAGTGTCTACCATGTTTCTGAAACAACATAGATAAACATTTTAGAAAGTTTACAAAGAACACTCTCACTAAAAAGGGTTTACAATGAATCCTAAGAACTATGATCTAAAACATTGTGTCGATAAAGGTTTGGTCAGCATACGACTACTTTGTTTCGTTGACGATCTAACGATGAGACGTGACTTTCCTTCTTCCTTGCTTGCAGGGGCGGAGCATAAGTTGGACTTTCCCGAGTTGTAGTCCGGACTTAAAAAGAAATAAATAATAAGAGCTACCTATGTGTTACCACATGGAAGTTCTAGCTGAGGTGGCTGAGCCCTATGTGTTACCACATGGAAGTTATAGCTGAGGTGGCTGAGCGCTTGGGTGGTAATAAGAAACGTCCATGGTTTGATTCCTGTTGGGGTTGAGGGGTGTAGATTTTATAAAAAAATAAAAAAATCATCCATGTTCATCCCTTGGCTCCATCGTTACTTGCTTGTGAGGTGACAATCGACGGATTCTGGTCGGATGCTTTGGAATCCTTGTAGTTAATATAGTTTGCACCATATCATCTTTACAAAATCGCCAAATCATAACATATCTAAAAACTAAATCATTTGACTCCCCCCCCCCCCCCAAAACCGAAGTGAATAGTCTAATTCAATTCAATTAGGTTTAGTTTACGATTTTTAACCGCATACTCGTCACCCTTTACTTTCAAGTTATCCATTTGCAGTAGTCTTTATTGCAATGCAAATGCATCAACTTAACTCAAAGATTAAGGATTCAACACTAAAGCTTGCTTCGAAATTGTTGTTGTTTTTCGATAGCTCACATCATAAACAACTTTTGGCAACATGAAAAGCAGCTGTCAAAAGCTAGCATAAAACTGAACTGGTTTCTAAAAAAGGTCGATACCAAATAATTTTGAACGGTTTCAACAAGTAATTCCAAACTCAAGTTTAATTTACGACTCATGACGTTATATTCGGATTCACCTTGCAATTGAGCTTGCGTGAATCGGAACTTATATTCGATGTTGCGAGACGGACAAGTTTATAATTTGGTTAGAAATTTCCTACTCGAGGAAAATCGAACGTAAGACGCGTCGTAAAGACCTTCGTGCTAAGGCGATCGTTGCCTTGAGCATTGTCGACTTAAAATAAACTTTGTATTGGATAGATTGTGGCCTTTGTGCAATGTCAATTTAAAGTTGCGTCGGAAGAATTTAAGCACGGTAATTAGGTAAGTCACCTAGAGGACGTAGTCCTGAATGTTGATGTTTTTGCATGTCAACAAAAGAGAATCATGTCGAGATAAGTTACAAAGTGAAACTTTAGAAATAGTTGGGTAGCGACGTCGAACGCAAGGCGTTACGGATACTCGTTGTGATCAGATGCGCGACGGCTTGATGCGACGCATAGAATTGATAGTCCCGATAAAACTTACAAAGTGAGAAATAAGATTTTTGAATCGCATCGTATACCTTGACTTTTGTTGGATGATCGCGTATGTATCAATATGCATATGCAATAGAATTACGAGAACATAGGCTAGAGCCCAAGTCTGATCGAGAGTACGAGATGACAAGTAATTGAGAATAAGAAGTTACATGTTAGCATTGTTCTGATATTCTACAACTGAGTTTGGCTGAAATGCATATATTGGTGGGACGCCTAAAATATGTGTATGATTCGAAACTAAGTTGTATGATCCTAACGATAGTGAGACGAGATCGTGGAACGATCTAGTAAAACCTTTGGAAATTTAGTGTTGGTTTCGGTTTGAGGACGAACCTTATTTTGAGTGGTATATTATGTAATGTCCCGCTCCGCACGGTGCATTATACTGAGTCGTTGACTCGAAGAGTTGCGTTGACCCAATTACGTATCGATGTGAATCGATACAAAGAGTTACGTTGTCCCGAGAGGATGCATCGTGTCGGATAGTTACATTGACCCGAGGAACGCATCGAGTAAAATCGATGCAAGTGTTAAGTTGGCCCGAGGGAAAGCAGTGAGTCGGTTCGAAGATTCTAAGAAATCGAATTGACGCAAGACAATTGACCGATTCGAATAAGTATTGATTTTAGTTGGTTTCGTGTGCAGGTTATACGTTTACGCTGAAATATTAGAGGTCGACATTTTGCATTATTCAGAAAGGTGTCCGCAAAACCAATCGTCGTCTCGCAACGGACTGAGGCGTTGGCATGGTAAGCCAAATCGATCGTATAATTCAATGAAGCACGAAGTGCCCAAATGGCTAATTCATGAGAGTTGGCTGTGCAACGAAGTTATGAAATCGAGCCGCATCGACTCGGCGAAACGACAAGGCGTATCGGCTCAAGGTGGGGGGACATTGACTTCTCTTTCCTACTCCTTCATGCCTAAGTAAAATATATATCATTGCATGCTGAGTTGACCTTGTTTGCCATTAAAATTGTTTTGATTGAAATCTTAATACAAACAGAACAGTGATACAATATAGGACTTAGATGTAGTCCTAGGAGTACACTTTTGTTTAAGCTGGGTCCTTAGTGCCAATGGAGCGAGTGGTAATGCGTTGACTCCATTGACCGGCTGACGGCGGTTATCGGTTCTCTGAAGGTGTTGATTACTCTGGGTGCTGGAGCTTGCTGAGAGGAGGAAGACGTTGAGTGTCTAGAACTGCCTCTCCGGTGATTCTCTGTTGTAGATTCTCTGTGAGTCTTATGTTCTGAGTCTCTGTGTGTGTGTGTGAAGGAGATGATCCTTCTATTTATAGTTTTGCAGGCTGGCTGCTCATGCGCGCATGTAGGATGCGCCGGTGTGGGAACGCCACGTGGAGGTTGCTGATGGAGGCGCATGGATGCTGCGCCCTGATCGAGGGGGAGAACTCTTCATACTGCTGTTGTGAGCCGGCACGTAGCAGGGGAAAGATCTTTCCGTTGCTGAAATCTTGGACGAGTTGAGTCAAAAGACATGTGTCGTCGACTCATGGTTCGAAGATCTCGGATTTGGTGGAGAGGAGTAATCTGGTGGGCTGTGCCTTGGATTGGGCGCAGGAGGAGGCTGCGGCTCATAACCTTTAGGAGTTACAAACCATTTGGGGCGCATGGCTTTTGAGGCGCATGCAGGCGACTTTCCTTCTGTCTTTCGGGATCAGAGATTAGTCTGGGGCGCATGGCTTTTGAGGCGCATGCAGGCGACTTTCCTTCTGTCTTTCGGGATCAGAGATCAGTCTGGGGCGCATGGCTTTTGAGGCGCATGCAGGCGACTTTCCTTCTGTCTTTCGGGATCAGAGATCAGTCTGGGGCGCATGGCTTTTGAGGCGCATGCAAAACTTCAACTGGAGACTCTTCTCTGTATATCAGTGAAGGGTCTGAGGCGCATGGCTTTTGAGGCGCATGCTGGTTTGGACGCATGGCCGTAGAGGCACATGCGGGTGGCCACGTGGCAGTAGCCGTCGGAATAGAGTCATGATGATGCTGACGTTGCCGACGCTTCGTTTTCTGAATAAAGCTGTCAACTGTTCAGACTTTGGGAGGCGTGCTGCCAACTCTGTCAGTTCAGCATTTAATGTTGGTGACGTTCGATGGACAGCTGAGTGGGCGCGTCGGTTGGCGTTCCACTCGGTATGGAGATGTGTGGGGGCGCACCCTCTATAATGCGCCGAGTACTGTAGGGCGCGTCTGTGTGATGCGCCTAATGCCGAAGGGCGCGTCCGTGTGATGCGCTGTCTGGCTGGCGCATCGGACATGTCTTTTAATGATGCGGCTGTCTCGCTCTTCGAGTGCTATAAATAGCCGTTTGGCTGAATTCGAGGCGTCCGGTTCATCCATTTAATGTAAATTCATTGCACGGAATTCGGAGGGCCATCCACTTGGCGCGTGGGTTTGATCTGCCCGGCCTATAAATAGTGGCATGGAGAGAAGATTTGATTCTCATTCCCTCACGTACTTCCAATATGAACTTGAACATACGGGTGCATTCTGCTGACGAAGTGCTCCCGAGGGTGAAGATGAGACGCTGTGTTGTCTTTGATACACTTGAAGGTGACTGTTACAAAAGACGGAGTCGAGGGCTTCTGAGGCAGGCGGAAGGTGCCTGTTGCATCCAAAGATAGGGATGCTCGAGCGTCGTCTCCGTTATTCCGGAAGAGCCGTAGATCGGAATGGCGGTGCAAGGCTCTCTCTTCCTGTAAAGTGGGGTTTCCCCACTTTGATCGTGTCGAAAGCTGCTCCTTTAGCCGTGGTTTCGATCACGGTCTTCCTTCGGCTTTGGAGGCTCTTTCGAAGCCTCCCCTGGCCACAGCATTTGCGGTGCTCTTCTCTTCCTTGGTTCCAGCCAGAGGGTTAAATGCTTTGTGTCGAAGCATTTATCGGGCGAGCCTGGTTGGAAGAGCGGCACATAACTGGGCTCTGCTCGGCCAGGTGAGCCTGGCTGGAAGAATTTGGCTGAAGGGATGCACATAACTGAGGTGCTGAAGAGATGATGGGATACGCCTGGATGGAGGCGCATGATATCTGCTGCGCCTCACTGGTGGCGCATAGTGATGCTGCGCCTATCTGGAGACGCATGGTGGCCGCTGCGCTTATCTGAAGGCGCATGGTGGCCGCTGGCTGTAGACTTAGGCTCTTTCCTTTGTAGAAATTCTCCTTTGTACAACCTTTTCTAGACATGTAATAGACTTTTATATATATAAATAAAAAGTCCTTCTTCAAATGTCTATAGTTATTGACTTTGCTGTGAAGTTCTTCGTCTGAGTTCTGGCGCATGTAGTGTCTGGCGCATGGGCTTTCTGGTTGTGAAATTCCATGCTTCTACAAGACCCCCTTCAAAGTTTTCAAAACTTTTGAATAAGTTTTGGAATACTTTGAAATAAGAAGCATGGAGGTCAGGGCGCATGATTTCTGGGCGCATGCTTGTTCGGGCGCATGCTCTTCTCAGTTAATGATGATGGTGCCTCGGTAACCGAAAAGATTTAATGATGATCTTTTGGTTTTATTTGCTGCTATCCTTGCACAGAACCCGAGGCGACGGCTGAGATCACACGTCATCTGTTCACGCGTGCGACCATGCCCTATAAATAGGTAAGAGTCAGAGAGAGAAAGAGTTCTTCTTCTCTGTGCCTCTGCTTCTTTAGAGTTTCTTCTTCAAAACCCTGACTTCTCCTTCTTCGAGAGAATGGCTCCCAAGACTCCTCGCGGCGCTGCCGGCAAGGGGAAGGAGAAAGCGAAGGAGCCCGCGGCAGTTGCGGCGGCTATCGTTCCTCGTCGGCCTGTCGAAGTTCGGCCGGAGGTGGTTGGTAAGTCTCATTGTCCGTACGCCAACGCACATAGGCCTTGAGTCTTTAATGATGTGCCGCGGTCTTTGCCCGCCGACGCGCATGGGTTTAAACCCTGGTGATGCGCTGAGGCTATACTGCTGACGCGCATGGGTTCAAACCCTGATGATGCGCCGAGGCTATACTGCTGACGCGCATGGGTTTAAACCCTGGTGATGCGCCGCAGTTTTCTCCTTTAGACACATTTGTGTGTTCTCTTCTGACTTTTTTCTGATTTTTTACTAGTGTCGATGGCAATCCCGCCTTTGAGTGAAGTTTTCTTGGAGGCTGCCTTCAACCAAATGGGAGTAGAGCATAACGAGGAAGTGATAAACCTTGTTCAAGATGCTCTTATGCTGGATCAGCCTCCTGAGAGAATGACCCTAATCCGTGAACAGCAGTATTGGTTCCTCAAACGGATGATGGAGCGCGGAGTCATTAAACCCTTCACATCTGATAAAGTGACCTTCCTGAAGCCTGAGTTCCTGTTTGGAGACCGTCTCACTTCTACTGATTCGTCAGTACTGAAGGTCAAGGAGGACTGGTTCTTTACTGCGAATGGAGTGCATATGACTGTTAAGCAACTTGAACGTCAGTGGCCTTTGACGTCCTTCTGTCGCCTTGTTTCCCAGAGGAGAATGTCTTGGGAGCTTACCCCTTCTCAGGGGGGAGCGATGACTGGTGTCATCCAAATTGATTCTACTTCCGACCAAAGGGATGCTTTGACCGTTGTACGGTCTGGGTCTTCTTACACTTGGCGGACTTTACGTCCTGGGAGCCTCTTCAGTGATGTACCCATTGATACGTTTGCTTATAGTGCTTCGACTTTTACACATCGTATGTTTTTGATGGAACGTTCCTACCCGACAGGAGAGTTTCGGGTGGAGGGTTGGTGCCATTACGTCTCCAAATGGGATAAACTGACGCTCTGGATCTTGTCGCGGTTTCAGACTGAGCTCCGAGAGATCGGGTTGACTGCCGCGATCCGTGCTACCCAGGCAGGTGTTGACCTTAATAGGCACATGTTCCTCGCAATCCTGGAGATGTTTGATATCCATACCGGGACCTTCTTTAACCCATTGGGGGAATTAGGGTTCGTACTTCATGAGATGTACGAGGTGTCAAAACTCCCTTGGGGGTCGGAACCCTATGAAGAGTACTTTCCCACCAACGAGGAACTTCAAATCCTGGAAGACAGGGCTGAGGAGATGACGGCCGTCTTCAAGGAAGTGGCGAGTCATCATTACTATATGCAGAGACGGGATAGGAACGGGACGCAGCCTCATGTGACCGCTTGGAGAGATCATGTCTTTAGACAAGACAAGGAGGATCCCTCACAATTTTCCACTCCACCGGCGCTCTCTCGTAGCGAAGTGTTGTCCGAAATGAGCAGGTTAGGGGAGAAAAATCCCCGAGGAAATGAGGATCAGCAGTCAGATGCACGCTCCTACAGCTGCTTCTGGCATCTTGCTTATCGGATGTCACCCAAGGCGGTGTTGGCATCCTACCTGATGATATGGCTCCGGGATTGCGTATTTGCGGGCGGATCCGGTACCGTAGAGAGGGTAACCCGAAACTTAATCCTGCCAGCCGTGAAGCTGGTTTTCGGTCGGCGTTTGGCTCTTCTCCCCGCAATGGTATGTAACCTGCAGCGAGGTTTGAGAGAGTTTGCTGGAAATGTGATTCATGACAGAGGCCGAAACAATAACTTCCCGCGCGCCGAACTGCCGTTTCACTATTTGATGGGATGGCTGATTCTGCATCATCCCAGTGTGATGAGCCCAGGCTCGGAAGGAGATTATAAGGCTGGAGATGCATTCCTTCGTCGTTTCCATCGGAGGAGCTGGTCGCATACTGGTGTCCCGGTTTGTAGAAAGGTTTTATCCCGTCTTCAGGGTTGGGAGATCACCAAAGTTGGTCCCATCTATTTGGGTTTTGAGGCCAACGAGGATTTACGGGACCTGGGCGAAGGTACTACCACTCTGCCTCAATGGGGATTCCGCTGGTTGTAAAATATCCGGCCGTCCCATCTGGTGTACCGGAACCGGAATCAGTGCTACCTGGAACCGTACTTGCCGAGCCGTTTTGCGCGGCAATTTGATTATGCTCAGATGATGTTGGATAACCCCAGTAATACCTTGGGGTATGTTGGAAGTTTGTTGGACGGTGCACGAGCTTGGCATTACTATAATGCCGGATGTACCGGAGCTCATTTTACGTTGCCCGTCCCCGATCCGCGGCCGCCCATTCTTTACTCGGCCGCCAAATTTTACTGTGTTATGGCTGCCCCGCCCTCCGGATATGACAGGGAGACCAGCCTTATCGCAGGCACCCAGTTAGCAGCGACTGGGGATACGCCAGGGAAGGCTCGGCCGCATCGTCCGTCAGGGGTGGGTCAACGGAGTGCCCCCTCCGCATCACAAGCAAAACCCTCGGGCGATCGACCGAAACGATGTGCAGATACAGGGGCTGAATCTCTTGTGTCGAAGAAGCAGAAGAAGGCATCGTTACCGACGGTGTCATCGGATTCGGCGTCCGAAGAGGTAAGGACATCCTACTAAATCTGATTTTGGTTCCGCCACTTACGAGATCCCATCTTCTTTTGTAGGAGCCGCTAAAAAGAAAACCTCGTACTCCAAAGTCGGGTGGGAGTAGGCGAGAAGAGATGGCGAGCTCGTCTGGAGTGCGTATCCCGCCGACAATGATGTCTCTCATGGAGGAAGATCCGGAGGATACTGTTATCGTGGAGGTTCCGGTCAGGAGGGAACCTGAGGGTGCAGCAGCTTCCGAGGTGGCGAAGGCCACAGCGGAGGCTTCACATATCGAAGGTTTAGCAAGTGCGCAGCTTCCTGGTGATGAAGAGGAATGGAGTTCATCATCTTCCGATGACACCGCTCCGGAGCTGCAGGAGTCTGTTGCGGGGGCAGCAGAAGCAGTGGGGATAGAGGAGAGGGTTAATTCCCCTCCTGGTCATGATGAAGGGAGGTCGGCTGAATCATTGCCGAATCCTTCCTTGGCTTCAACCATGGACATAGAGATGGCTACCGATCAGGTGGTAGCGACAGATTCTGTCCCTGTAGAGGGACTTGAGAAGAATGAGACTCTTCTGCCGGTCTTGTCTCCTGGGGCTGGCCAGGAGATAAATGTTGACCTCCCCGTTTTGCCGGGGGAGGTGGCTGATGCTGATAGAATGTCGGGGGAAGAGGTAGCCGTTGACGTCGGTGATTTCTCCGGGCTTGAGAAGGGTAAGGGTGTGGAACCCTCTGTTGCTCCTTCTACTTGGGGTACTATCACGACGCATGCGCCGGCTCCTTCTGTTGCTTCGGCTCCTCGGGCTAGCAGTCTGGGCCCTGTTGATGAAGAGCCTATTGCTGCCGAGATTCAAACCTCTCAGATCGAGGTCGGCGGATCTTCCTCCGGTTCGCAAACTGTAGTAGCTCCCTCAACTCCTGCTATGACGCCGCAGGTGCTGGCGGAAGCCGACGGGTATGTGAAATTCCTCGTCGAGGGAGTGTACAAAATGCTGGAGAAAGGTGTATCTGCAGTGGTAGATGCCAAGGGGAGCTTTGCGGCGGCAAAAGCTTTGGCAATGCCTTGTATCGAGCTAATCCGCATTCACCAGGGCCATGACCATATGGCCGAAATTCTGGAGGTTTCGGTGATGGAGCTGGACGAGCGGCTCGCGGAACTGCAGCGCATCCAACGAAATGACCTCTCGATCTTGATAGATGCAGAGATAGGAAAGTCGATGGCTGAGATCGAGGCTTCCCATCGAGCCGAGGTGAGCAGTTGGGAGCGTGAAGTGGCTGGGACTGAGGCTGCGACGGAGCAGCTGTCTCAATCTATGAAGAAGACGACGGAGAAGCGGGCTGCGGTGGATGCTAACATCGCAGAGGTTGATGCTCAGATGCGCCGTCTTGAAGACCAGCGGGCCCAACTTCAACTAGAGGCTGAGCGTGTCCTGGCTGAACACGTGGCATTCAAGCAGGAGGAAACGACTCTTACTCAGCGGACCCTTGCTTTGGCTCAGCAGCGACGACAGCTTGATGAGAAGTATGAGAGTAAAACTTCCGCTGAGGCTGTCGGGTTAATGCGTCAAGAAGCCGAGCTGCGAGTCCAGGCGACTGTGGAAACTCGCACTGCTGACCTGAGACGTCGAGTCAGAGAACTCTCATCCCACCCTGGGGAGGATCGGGGATTGTAGCTTCTCTTCTTTTTTATGTGTTTTTTTGCAACTCTTGCTGGGGAAATAGCGTATTTCTGTACTCCTTTTTTAAAAAAATAAAGAAATACACTATCTCTTTGATGTGTTCATTTTTGATTTCATGAACTTGATGATTTATGTGGACCTATTATCTTTTGCGCACCTTGGTTTTTAGGTACAGATAATAAGTATAAAGGAACCAACATGTTTGTTCAGAGGTAATGTGGACATGGCAATCATTAGGTTCAAATGATAGAATCTTCCTACTCAGAGGTGTTTATGGACGTGGTAGGAATGATCCTGGGGGATACGCTGAACAACTCAGAGGTAATGTGGACGTGGAAGTTCTGCGATCAATGTACGACAACGTAGGAGTTGTTTGTACGGGATGTTTACTCAGAGGTAATGTGGACGTGGTAAACATGAAGGATAGCGTAAGCTCACGAAGTGTAAGGTTCCGCTTTGTAGGATGTAGAGAGACAACTCAGAGGTAATATGGACGTGGTTATCTTTCTACGGAAGGATGCCACGGAACAGCTGGGTTCCGGAAGCGATTGATTTTGTGAAAAGAGGTTGTTTGGGGAAATACATGTCTTGGAGGATGTCAAGAGTAGTACTTCTTTAGGAACTTGCCGTTGATGGGCATCATGAACAAGTCCCCATTGGGTTTGGCGAGCCGGTAAGCACCGTTTGAGTATACCGTCTCAATGATGAAGGGTCCTTCCCATTTGGGCTCGAACTTCCCTGGTGTCTTGTGAGTTAACACCATTGGCCTTCTGACTGCTAAAACCAGGTCGCCAACTTGAAAAGTTCTTTGCTTGACCTTATTGTTGAAAGCCTGTGATATACGGACTTGGTAAAGTTCGATGCGTTGTTGAGCTAGGAGACGCTTTTCGTCAAGTGCCTCCAATTCTCGCAGACGACGACGTTGATTGTCTTCTTCTGTGAGATCGTTTGTGATAGCCACGCGGAGCGAAGGTATCTGTATCTCGAGAGGCAGTACTGCTTCGCTCCCGTAGACCAGGGAGAATAGAGTGTTGCCTGTTGGGGTCCGTACCGTTGTGCGGTAGGCCCAAAGGCATTCGCCAAGCTTTTCGTCCCAGTCGCGTTTGTTGGATGACACGACCTTTTTGAGTAGCCTGACGATAGTTTTGTTGAATGCCTCGGCCAATCCGTTTGCTGCCGGATTGTAGGCGGTTGAGGCCACGTTTTGAATGCGATTCTTGTCACAGAACCTGCTGAAAATGTGGCTGATAAACTGAGGACCATTGTCATGGATGATTCGCCGGGGTACCCCGAAACGGTAAATGACATGGTGTTTGATAAAGCTGACCACCCTGGAGCTTTTTACTTCTGCTAGTGGGACTGCTTCCGCCCATTTGGAGAAGTAATCGGTGATGGCCAGGATGAAGCGGTGTCCTCTCGATGAAGGAGGGGTGATTGGCCCTACAATGTCCATGCCCCAGGCTTCGAATGGCCAGGAGGCGACTGTAGGATGTAGAGGTTCAGATGGTGTATGTATGAAGTCTGCATGAAGTTGGCATGCATGGCACTTCTTAGCATATTCTACTGCGTCGGCAACCATGGTTGGCCAGTAGTAGCCCATACGTCGCAGTCGATCTTGCAACTTAGGCCCTGGTTGGTGAGCTCCGCAAGTTCCGTCATGAGCTTCTCGAAGAGCTTCGGTCGCTTCTTCGTTAGACAGGCATCGAAGGAGAAGCCCGTCGAAGGAGCGTCGGTACAGCGTTTTAGTGGCTGTATCGTAGTAGAATCGAAGAGAGCGTCTCCTGACTGAGACGGCTTCCTTCGGGTCCTCTGGAAGGATTCCGTAGACAGCGAAGTCGATGAACGGGAACCTCCAGTCTCGGACATTAACCCCAGTATTTGTCGGCATGGCGTGAGCCATTTGCAAACATAGGTTGTTTCTGGGACAAATCAAGTCTCGACCAGTTACCGTGACATAGTGTTGAGTCCCAAGGGGCGCGGCCAACGAGGCTGCGAGGCCAGCTAGAGCGTCAGCCTCCAAGTTTTGTAGGCGGGGTACATGTTCGATGAAGAACCCAGTGAAGGTTGAAATAATGTTCAATGCAACTTCATGGTAAGGGATCAAATCTTCATGGCGAACCTCGTATTGCCCCCGAATCTGGTTTACGACGAGTTTCGAGTCGCCGTAGGCTTCCAGATGATCCACCCCCAGCTGTTGTGCTAGCTGGAGTCCCATGACGAGTGCATTGTACTCAGCAACATTGTTGGAGCACGGCTTCGAAAGGGAGTATGCGCGCTGGATGACCAGCTGATCGGGGAAGACTAAGACTACCCCCACTCCTGCGATGATTTGGCCATTGGGGCCCGTTCTTGAAGTGCCATCGAAGAACATCCGCCAAACGGGGCTTCCTTCAGTGACGTTTGATTCTTGGACTTCATCCGGGATGTCTTCATAGAGTTTTGAAGATTCTGGGATGGGGTGTGCAGCTAAAAAGTCAGCCAGAGCTTTACTGCAGGCAGCATGTTCATACTGCAAGCGGAGAGAAGCGCATGTTCTGGCATGCCTGGTGGTAGCCTGAAGCAGGCCTGACGGAAGCGTTCGATGAATGCCCGAACCGTTTCCTTGTCTTTTTGGCGTATCTCAATGAGAGACGCCATCGTCATGTCCTTCCCACCGTCGTAGAAGCGGTCGAGGAAGAGGCGTGTCAGGTCGTCGAAGGACGATATGGAATTATCGGGGAGGCTGCAGTACCAGTCATACGCCACCCCTTTCAGGGCCCCAACAAAGATGCTGGTGAGGAGTGCGTCCTCTTTCGGAAGATGCCCTGTCTGCGACTGGAAGTACGTCAGGTACCGTCGTGGAGAGTCCTTCCCGTCATACGGCGTGAGTGTTTGTGGTTTATACTTTGGGGGATAAACCACCTTATTCCACTCAAGGGGATAAGGCTGGGGAATGCCCATATTCTGGCGCTCCTCCTGCCTGTTCTTGGACTCGAAGCGCTCCCGCAGATCTTTGATCATTTCGACCACGTCCTCCGTGGAGCTAGGAGTCGGGGAAGGAGGTACTACCTGGAGTGGAGCGTTTGAGGGCTCCGATGTCCGGGGTGCTTCTGTGTCTGAGGGTGTCCGCTGGAGGGGCACACTCGACTCTCCATTGGCTCCTGGGTCGGGACCATTTGAAGGTGTCCTGATCAAGGCCGACCGCATCTCAAACACTGCTTGAGTCAGTGCTTGCATTGAGGCAGAGAGGGTTTTGAGTCCTCCCTCTAGCGAGTCTATGCGCTGGACAATGTCCTGTGGCGGCGCATCAGCCTCAAGATCACCCCCGGTCATGTATACTGTCATGACACGGCCGGAAGTGGATGGATTAGTTGAGACTTCGCTCTCAGCCTCGCTCTCATGTGGGGGAGTTACTTCTCCTGGTGTTTGGCCACCCCCAGCCACATTCTGGAGTTCGTCTTCAACAGGCGCATCTGCAAGGGCCTGACTGCCCTCAGCTCTGTCTTGAAGGGCCTCTTCGTTTTCAGCACTACCCCCGGCGGTGTCCTGGAGGACATCATCATTTTGAGGGGCTTCAGGGAGGCCATCTTCGCCTTGATGAAGATCCGCCGCAGCTGTGCTTTGGACATCTTCGTCTTCGGAAGGAGGCTCGACAAGGGTCTGGCTACCCCCAGCTTCCTCCAAGGACTTCTTCCTCGACCGAGTGCCTTCGAACACTCCAGAGGTCGTGACAGCTGTCTTGGTTTTCCTCGGCTGGCTTTTGGATGAAGACGAGGAATTGGCAGTCGTCTTCCGGACAGATGAGGAATTGGAGATCACGTTGCATGACGCAATCTTTAGTTCCTCTTCTGCTGACACCTTCGTCCCAAGGCGATGTCGGAGGGGTGTCGATGATTGTAGCCGTTGGAAGACCGACTGCTTTGGCGGTACTGCCGTCTTGCAACAGCAGTTGATGGTGACCACTGCACAAGTGTGCCCCGTGAGAGGCGCATCGTGCTTGTTGGTCAACTCTCCTGACCGGCGCTTGTGAGTGATCACGTTGCGCAAGTCGTTGGAGGAGAGTGCTACCCTCACACCCCTCTCAGGCGCATGGCAGGGCCAAGCGCCGGGGTGGTCGGGTGAGTGCTGCGCCCCCTGATCTAATACCAAGCAGGCATCACGATCAGTAGTGGAGGAACCACAGCATTTGAAGTGACTTGAACGGACCTCAAACGCACAACCAGAGGAGGCGCGGGAGTTCAAGACCACTGAGTTTGCCTCTCTCGGCTTGGTTGTGCACGCAGTGAATGCGCCCAAGTGAGATGAGGACTTTGAAGGTAGACTCGTTGTCGGTGCGGGAGCACTTGAGTCAACCTTGTACAGCTTGCCATCGGCAGCGCGCGTGATTGTAAGCGCGTGCCTCTGGCCGGCTGCTGGCATAGCACGTTTGTGGCGCGTGGCCCGTGCCGCCTTGGATTTCTTCGTACCAGCCCGCTGGGACGCGTAGTACTCAGCATCCAAATTCTCCTCGCCGTTACAGCGAGTGAGTCTGTCGAAGACAGAGGCTCGTTGTGGCGCATCAGAAGTAATGCGCGGGGCATTGGCTGCGCCCCTGCTCCGTCGACGTATCTTCCTCGCCTGAGAGGAAGATGGCTGGGGAACGTGGTCAGCCGCACGCTTCCCCGAGAGATGCGCTGCATCAGCGGGCGCACCTTGACTGCTGAGGACGTCAGCAGGAAGGGAAGGCTGGACGGGCGCATCCCCTTCAACGGTGGTGCCCGAGGCGTCGACTTTGCGCACCCAGACTGCGCGGGTCTTCTTCGGCTTCGACAGCCGCTTCGAAGGACTCGCACTTCCTTCAGAAATGAACTCCTCGTACGCCTGTTGATTGAGGCGCACTACCAGCGTCTTGTGGGAGGAGTCCACCTTCACGTCGTCGGCCTGTGACACGACTTTCTCGGTAGAGGAGAAAGAGGTCCCAGCAGAGTCGCCAGCTTGTTTGCCATTAAAATTGTTTTGATTGAAATCTTAATACAAACAGAACAGTGATACAATATAGGACTTAGATGTAGTCCTAGGAGTACACTTTTGTTTAAGCTGGGTCCTTAGTGCCAATGGAGCGAGTGGTAATGCGTTGACTCCGTTGACCGGCTGACGGCGGTTATCGGTTCTCTGAAGGTGTTGATTACTCTGGGTGCTGGAGCTTGCTGAGAGGAGGAAGACGTTGAGTGTCTAGAACTGCCTCTCCGGTGATTCTCTGTTGTGGATTCTCTGTGAGTCTTATGTTCTGAGTCTCTGTGTGTGTGTGTGAAGGAGATGATCCTTCTATTTATAGTTTTGCAGGCTGGCTGCTCATGCGCGCATGTAGGATGCGCCGGTATGGGAACGCCACGTGGAGGTTGCTGATGGAGGCGCATGGATGCTGCGCCCTGATCGAGGGGGAGAACTCTTCATACTGCTGTTGTGAGCCGGCACGTAGCAGGGGGAAGATCTTTCCGTTGCTGAAATCTTGGACGAGTTGAGTCAAAAGACATGTGTCATCGACTCATGGTTCGAAGATCTCGGATTTGGTGGAGAGGAGTGATCTGGTGGGCTGTGCCTTGGATTGGGCGCAGGAGGAGGCTGCGGCTCATAACCTTTAGGAGTTACAAACCATTTGGGGCACATGGCTTTTGAGGCGCATGCAGGCGACTTTCCTTCTGTCTTTCGGGATCAGAGATTAGTCTGGGGCGCATGGCTTTTGAGGCGCATGCAGGCGACTTTCCTTCTGTCTTTCGGGATCAGAGATCAGTCTGGGGCGCATGGCTTTTGAGGCGCATGCAGGCAACTTTCCTTCTGTCTTTCGGGATCAGAGATCAGTCTGGGGCGCATGGCTTTTGAGGCGCATGCAAAACTTCAACTGGAGACTCTTCTTTGTATATCAGTGAAGGGTCTGAGGCGCATGGCTTTTGAGGCGCATGCTGGTTTGGACGCATGGCCGTAGAGGCGCATGCGGGTGGCCACGTGGCAGTAGCCGTCGGAATAGAGTCATGATGATGCTGACGTTGTCGACGCTTCGTTTTCTGAATAAAGCTGTCAACTGTTCAGACTTTGGGAGGCGTGCTGCCAACTCTGTCAGTTCAGCATTTAATGTTGGTGACGTTCGATGGACAGCTGAGTGGACGCGTCGGTTGGCGTTCCACTCGGTATGGAGATGTGTGGGGGCGCACCCTCTATAATGCGCCGAGTACTGTAGGGCGCGTCTGTGTGATGCGCCTAATGCCGAAGGGCGCGTCCGTGTGATGCGCTGTCTGACTGGCGCATCGGACATGTCTTTTAATGATGCGGCTGTCTCGCTCTTCGAGTGCTATAAATAGCCGTTTGGCTGAATTCGAGGCGTCCGGTTCATCCATTTAATGTAAATTCATTGCACGGAATTCGGAGGGCCATCCACTTGGCGCGTGGGTTTGATCTGCCCGGCCTATAAATAGTGGCATGGAGAGAAGATTTGCTTCTCATTCCCTCACGTACTTCCAATATGAACTTGAACATACGGGTGCATTCTGCTGACGAAGTGCTCCCGAGGGTGAAGATGAGACGCTGTGTTGTCTTTGATACACTTGAAGGTGACTGTTACAAAAGACGGAGTCGAGGGCTTCTGAGGCAGGCGGAAGGTGCCTGTTGCATCCAAAGATAGGGATGCTCGAGCGTCGTCTCCGTTATTCCGGAAGAGCCGTAGATCGGAATGGCGGTGCAAGGCTCTCTCTTCCTGCAAAGTGGGGTTTCCCCACTTTGATCGTGTCGAAAGCTGCTCCTTTAGCCGTGGTTTCGATCACGGTCTTCCTTCGGCTTTGGAGGCTCTTTCGAAGCCTCCCCTGGCCACAGCATTTGCGGTGCTCTTCTCTTCCTTGGTTCCAGCCAGAGGGTTAAATGCTTTGTGTCGAAGCATTTATCGGGCGAGCCTGGTTGGAAGAGCGGCACATAACTGGGCTCTGCTCGGCCAGGTGAGCCTGGCTGGAAGAATTTAGCTGAAGGGATGCACATAACTGAGGTGCTGAAGAGATGATGGGATACGCCTGGATGGAGGCGCATGATATCTGCTGCGCCTCACTGGTGGCGCATAGTGATGCTGCGCCTATCTGGAGACGCATGGTGGCCGCTGCGCTTATCTGAAGGCGCATGGTGGCCGCTGGCTGTAGACTTAGGCTCTTTCCTTTGTAGAAATTCTCCTTTGTACAACCTTTTCTAGACATGTAATAGACTTTTATATATATAAATAAAAAGTCATTCTTCAAATGTCTATAGTTATTGACTTTGCTGTGAAGTTCTTCGTCTGAGTTCTGGCGCATGTAGTGTCTGGCGCATGGGCTTTCTGGTTGTGAAATTCTATGCTTCTACAGACCTATCGACGCCACGGGCATGGCTCGATAGAGAGATAAACATAGTGTGTGTCGAACACTCGATAGAACAATTGAAATGAATCGTGCATCAAATGTATGAGTCGCTATGGAACATTGGATATCGTAAGGACGAGCATCTTGGTGCGCAAGCCATGAGAATATGGGATAACTGTATCGATGATTGCCTCAGTACACAAGTCATTTCGTGTCCCGTGCACGAGTTAGAATGCTAGAACATTGAAAGCGGCGCGAGTGCCTCAGTGCACGAGCTATAGAACATTGAATACCCTATCGAGGCATGCCTCAGTTGCACGAGTCAGAGGAAAAGAACATAAGTCTAACGCGTTGAATACTAAGACATAGAATATGGAAACACGACTTTGAGGCTTGTATTGAATGCACGATGCAAGGAAAGACGACGAATGTGCGCAGCTGCACGATACTTACAAAAGATGGCATCGTTGTGAAGAAGAGAACAGTTGTGGCACGGATGTGACATAACTGTCGATGCGGCATGGTGCCTTTGAAATGTTCATGGCCTTCGGGGAGTTCGTTGAGAACATTAGGATGTTGTGCCAAATTGAAATAGAGATAGACAAACTTGCTTGGTTGTATGAAAGATAAGATGCATTGCATGGTCAAATGGACTTAAAGATATGAAGAAGCCTGTGCATGGGCATCCCTCGAACGTGGTACGCCAGGGCGTTGGGACCGTTCGGCCGAGGAGGGATATTGGATAAAGTTGGTATTGTTGGTGCACTTCATATAGACGGTTAGCGACCTGCTATTGAATGTGATAAGCCACTTACCAAGTATTTCGAGGGTCATCTGATTTGTTTGGTTAGCAACCGCACAGAGTGATCATCGTTTTACATATGTCATTTGAGAAATATAAGTCCATTCTAGTCCGGAAAGCTAGTGATCTTCTTATAGTTAAGGGCGATGGGTTGGAAGTGCAAGGTATACATATATTATGCATGGATGGATCCTGGGTCGAAAGTGCAAGGTACACTCATATCGTGCACATATAGATCCGCATAGAGAGAACTTATAACATGACATGCAATGCTGATAGGCATATTTACCTTGCGTCGGTGCAAGGGCGAGTGCGTCGATGTTGGTAAGAAGTCACGAAACAACACGGGATTGCTATTGGTTGTCCGTTCACTTATGCGAACCGAATAACATGCTTGCCATGATAACATGCTTTATAGTCTTCGAATATGCCATGAACTGATCCTAAGGAGAACATAGAAAGAGAACTAAATTGTATGTTTGCATGAATCAATATAATACTAAATGTCGGTTCGTTAAGTGGGTCTTTGATCAGTACAGCGAGGACGAAAGTACTAATCTCCTACTAGTTTGCTAGCAGGTTCAGGAAATGGTCTGCTCGCGGCGGAGCTTCGCTTGAACGCGTTGAGGCATGGAATACTGAAGCGTATTGAGGCATGCGACCGCATTGACGCTCGAACATGCAACAAGATTGATGCGGCCGAGATATAAAATGCGTGATGTATGGAACGGTGAAATCCTTTGTGGGCAAGAGAGAACCAGAGTGTTGTAGTCAATCTGGCATGTATTGTTGGACTATCAAAAGCCTTTGTAATCTCAGTTTGAATATCAATAAAGAGAATTGTTTCGTATACTCTGTTTTTCTTTCGTTGTTAATATCAACTCAAAGATAACCATTTGAGAACTTGTCATCTTGTCTTGTACGAGTGCAACTCCAGACTCGTACGATATCACGTCCCAGCGAGGATGATGATTCGGATAAATCGATACGAGGGTGAACAATTTTTCGGATCGAAACGTGACACTTTCAATGCGCTCTCACTTTTCTAAACTGTCCAGTAGTGGAGCCTATTTGGGCTTCAAAGACCCACCCACCTCAAAATAATATGGGGCCATTAGGAATTGCTACCACTAGGCCTCGTTAGCATCAGATGCTATTGGTTGTCTGACCCATATACTTTTTTTTAATCACAGCCCACTAGGAAAGCTAAATCTCAAATCTCAGCTATCAACATCATAATGCATTCCCTACATAAAGATCGGATTCCTCTGCTTTTTTTTATGACTCCGTCATCCTTATCCACTTAGTTTGGATTGTAGTTCGATATAGTTATATATCTATTTTTAGAATATTTATTGAACTAACATAAAAAAAAAAAAAAAAAAATGCGTGCCGAGACCACACGGTCCATATTGGCTTTAGCTCTCTTGCTAGCACCAGATCCGTCCCTCCAATAAAATATATCACATCAGTACGGTCCGCCATACAGTTCCTCCCTCGATTCGAGAAGCAACGCTGGAAAAAAAATGACATGAGATATCATTTGGCTCTTCTAAACACAAAATAAAACTTATCACATCTTTAGCTAAAGACGTCGAGATGGAAAGTACTAATTATGTTTGTCCGAATTTGAACCGAATAAAATACTATTCTTTTTATTTAATAAAGGGTAGAAGTGGATTTAGCGTACTTATGTGATGGACAAGCTTGCAACGACAGCCCAATTTACCTGAACTCAACATTACACATCGAACAATGGATGAGGGAATAAAGAAGAAGAAAAGAGACTTTGACATTGGAAAGATAAAGGAAAAAAAATTTCAGCCACTACCAGTCTTGTAATTGATCGTTCATACGTGGTGAAGATCCACCGCAAGAAAGCAAAGAATAACTTTCGTCGGAATGTCTTTATGGAACATATGCGACTCCTACATTATTGAGAATGCATATTCTTGAATAAGATTGCGTACATCTTGTTTCTTTAGGGGAACGCTTTCATGGAACACACATGATTCTTTTCTAAAGGATGTGGGTTCTGAAAAGTAAGACTGCATACATAGCATCAGTCCGGAAGTTTGGATTGCTCTAATCATAGCTAATTTTAGTTATTCATTGATGCTTATTGTGGACTAGTTCTGAAGGGTCACACGTGACCTCGGCCTCTTGCGGATTACATTTGCATGGAGGATTATCCAAAGTAAAGAGAATTGTCCAAGTCCAAAATCTTATCGGACTTACTCTATGACCGGCCCTGGTTATTGATGATGACTTTAGGATTGCCAAGTTGTAACCCTGTTTTTTGACAAAGGCAAAGGTAGGCGTAATAAGTAGATCTAAAATTTGGTTCCAAAAATATGCAATCATATAGATACTTCTTGATGACAACAGTTCCGGGACAATTAGTACAACAGCCATGTTGCTGCCCACGCCCGCCATGAGTTTTAGGCAAAAAAAGAAGCTTTGATTGTGTGGTTGAAAATGACTAGATGTCCATTTCATCTATTTATATTATTAACAATATACATATTATTAACAATATATATATATATATATATATATATATATATATATATATATATATATATATATATATATATATATATTGTTAAAATATATATATATATATATATATATATATATATATATTTTAACAATATATATATATATATATATATTTTTTAACAATATATATATATATATATATATATATATATATATATATATATATTATACAAAACACAAAGGTTTTTGAATCCTAGGACTGACTGTGCCAAGATAAAGAGTGGTTGGGATTTAATCTTGGTGAATCAACGGTTGTGGTGTTTTATGGGGAAGAGCATTATTGGGAGTGGGATTTTATGGGGAAGAGCATTATTGGGAGTGGGGTTTTAAGGGGAATCCAAAGATGAGAATTTAATATTTTGATGATTGGGATTTAAAATTTTGATGGGGCCTCATAATGGTTGTGGATGAGCATTATTGAGAGTGGGATTTTATGGAAAATCCAAAAAAAATTCACATCCAGCAGTGGTTGGAATTTAATATTTTGATGGGGGCCTCAAAATTATTATTGTTAGTTTAAAATTGGGGATCCAAGATTTTGAGAGAGAATACCTTAAATGAACCATGCCCTATGGGCACGGGTTATGACTAGTATATATATATATATATATGATCTCTAGTCTAGTAGTTAAGAGAGATGCATGCGATCCGAGTAGTCAGGAGATCGATTTTCGGTGGGAGCGTTCACCATAATTATCTTATTTCAAATATATATATATATATATATATATATATACACACGCACGTATTTTATAAAAAAATATATATTATTTGTTTTTCCAAAATATCGTTCCAAAGTATCCTTTACGAAAAAGGTAATAATAATCAGCTTTTGCTTGTTAATTATATTACAAATATTTTATCTTACGTAACCTTAATATTTTATCCTTCCCATGGTGGGAACTAAGACCATCTCCAATGGTGATTTCTAAAATTGAGTTCTTATCCTACTTGGCATTGTACTTTTAGGCCTCGTTTGGTTCGCGGAATCTCCCGGTTGGGAAAGGAAAGTGATTACTTTCCTATGTTTGGGTGCCCAAGGAATTGAGGAGGAAAGGAAAGTGATTCCCAATAGAAGGAAAATTAGGGGGGAAAGTGATTCCATCCATCCAAGGAAGGAATCACTTCCCCACATTGAAGTATTCACTTTCCTTTCCAAATTCCTTGGCATTACCAAACATCGGAAAGGAAAATCAATAGGAATTAAAGTTTCCCAAAGGAAAGAAAATGCCAAGGAATTGATTTCCTTTCCCTTCCATTCCGCGAACCAAACGAGGCCTTAGGAGATTTCTATCCTAGTTGGAAGAGTTTCTACATAGAAATTGTATACATACAAAAAATACTCTCCAATGGTTCTCCATTTCTATCCTATGTGTCACATAGTAAAAGGACCAATTTAATGGTGTGGGGCCCAATAATAATTGTCATGAGAGATAGGAGAATTTCTATGAGAGTTTCTACATGTAGAAACCCTCTTAGAAAGTTTCTATCCTACATCATTGCCACCTAGGATAGAAATGGTGATAGAAATCACTATTGGGAGAAGTTTTTTCTAAAATGAATTTCTTCCATAGAAATAGGGAAGATAGAAACCCCCATTGGAGATGGTCTAATAATCACAAACAACCAATTACAAACCTAACTATTATTATCTTGTAAAAACAAGAATATGAGTTCCGATGAGTACGACAACGAATACCCTTGCAGTCAAACTTATGACTTAGAGCATCTCCAACCCTACTGTAAGAGCATCTCCAACCCTATTGTCTTGTTAAGTGTTGTGAGTCTTAGGTGGCTCCTATGTGGCATGAGCCACAAGACAATATCTTGTTTATGTGGCAAAATTATATCTCAAAAGACAATGAGATAGAAAAATTCTCTCCAATGCAAAAGTATTGAGGAGACAATAAAAAGTATTTTTTTCAACTTTCAAGGCAACTTTTAAGACAACTACTCATCTTCTTTCTTTTTTCTAATATTTTTTATTCATAATTGATGACATGGAAGAGAAGACATTGTCAAGTGCATTGTCTAGAACAAGACAATCAACTTCACAATGTCTTCTTTAATTTTTGCCACATAAGCTTCACAATTGACTTGACAATTGCATTGGAGAAGAACTTTTGAATAAAATTTTGTCATTCCTATGTGGCATTAACTTTTTTCCAAAGTCACGATAGGGTTGGAGACGCTCTAAGTTTAGAAAAAATGGTTGCCACATAGGAATGACAAACTTTCATTCCAAAAATTCTTCTCCAATGCAAATGTAGAATAAAACATGAAGTTGACATGACAATGACATGGCAAGGAGAATGTGAAGTTGGTTGTCTAGATCTAGACAATGTACTTCACAATGACTTTGTCTCCACATCATCAATTATGAATAGAAATATTTATAAAAAAGTTGAAGAAGTGGCGGAGTTGTCTTGGAAGTTGGAAAAAAATACTTTTTATTGTCTCCTTAATACTTTTGCATTGGAGAGAGTTTTTCTAGTATATATATATTCAAGATCCCCACACTTTTTGCATCCCCAAGCATCCCATATTTATACCGTTGGATGGTGCTTTAAGTCATCTAATCTTAACCGTTGATTTACCAATGGTTAAGATTAGATGACTTAAAGCACATCCAACGGATGTGAACATGGGGATGCTTGGGGATAAAAAAAATGTGGGGATGCCTATCCTTCCTCATATATATATATATATATATATATATATATATATATATATATATATATATATATATATGACCTCTAGCCTAGTGGTTAAGAGAGATGCATGCGGCCCAAGTGGTCGGGAGTTCGAGTCTCGGTGGAGACGAGTTCGCCATAATTACCCATTGCTTCAAAAAAAATATATATATATATGAAAAAGTTTTTACCAAACAACTTTTAGATTTTATTTTCATTTTGTAGAAACAGTTTTTATCAAACAACTTTGACCATTTTAGAAAGACAATATCCAAAGGGTGTTATCATAAGGACGCTTGGAGGATACAAAAGTGAGGTGATGTAGATCCCTTCTCGTATATAGCAAATGACCTCTAGCCTAGTGGTCAAGAGAGATGCATACGGCCTGAGTAGTCAGGAGATCGATTCCCGATGGGAGCGTTCGCCACAATTACCTTCTTTATATATATATATATATATATATATATATATATATATATAAGAACTCGAATCAGCGGCCCCAAATAAACTAAACTATCAAGCTAAATATAATATTTTTATATTTTAATTATTATATACTAATTGTTGCTATTATCGAACATCTTTTATTTAACTACTAGTAATGTGCACGTGCAAAAAAAATAATATAAATTTATTGTAAAAACTATCATTTATAGGGTCTGAATTTGAACAACTAAGAAAAAAGCCTCCCATCTTAACCATTTGAGTTATAATTATTTAATATAAATAAATTATATTAGATAGTTAAAATGGAGTACTTAGGTAGTTGTTTAGTTACTTATTATTATTATTATTATTAATTTATTTAAATGGATGATGATATACATACGGCTTGGACGGCTCATTTTTTAGCCGTTTCCAATCCACATTATATAGTAGAAGATCCGAGCCGTCTCAAGACATTTGGGGGTCCTAGGCAAATTAAGGAAAGAATATGATTGATCTTTTCCTTAAATCATGACCCTAGATCAATTAAATAATTAAGAAAATGAGATCATTGTTGTTCCCTTTAAATCATGGGATCTTATGTCAATTAAATAATTAAGGATATATTTATTTCCTTTTTGCTCCATATATATACCATATAAAAACATGGGGGCTCCTTAAATTACGGGACCCTAGGCACAATCCTAAGTTGGTTATATTGTAGAGCCGGCTCTGTAGAAGATATTATGTACACTGTAGTTCAAACACTCGATTGACATACTCAGATAGTGTCATGCTAACAATCATATCATGTATATATGCATGACACCAAACTGTACAAAGATCAATCCATTTTTGTTCACCTGTCAAGATTTGGATGATATTCACCGTTCCATAAAGAGTTACCACGTGTTCACCTGTTCCGTTATCATAAGGGCTTGTTTGGTAACCGAATTTTACTATTTTGATTTGGATTTGGAAATCCTCCAAATCCAAATCATGGATTTCAAGATTTAAATCCAACTCCAAATCCAACTCCAACCAAACATAGAATTTGAATTTATGATTAATAATTAAATTATAGTCATGATCAATAATTAAGCTATTAATTAATTCTGATTAATTATAGTTATTATTATTTATAAAATTAATAATTAACGACTAGTAATTAATAATTGACGATTAGTTATTATTAATTATAAAATTAATAATTAATGATTAGTTAATTTTTAAATAAATAACGATTAATAATTAAAGATTAATAATTAATAATTAACGATTAACTAATTAATAATTAGTAACTATAAATTATAATTAATGATTAATAATTAATAATTAACAATTGATAATTTTTATTAACGATTAATAATTATAAATTATAATTATTGATTAATAATTAATAATTAACAATTGATAATTTTTATTAACGATTAATAATTATAAATTATATTATTGATTAATAATTAATAATTAACGATTAATTAACTATAAATTAACTATTTTAAAAATAGTAATTATAAATTAATATTATTATGATTAGTAAATTATTAATTAAATTATTATAAAATATGATTCTAATTGTGATGAAAATATTATTAATTAAGATTATAATAAAATAGTTATTAACAAATTATTAATTAATATTATAATAATACTAATAAATTATTAATATGATTATAACAAAATTAACTAATTAAATAATTAACTAATTAACTAATTTTTTAATTAATAATACTAAACATAGGATATGATTATTAATTAATATAATAATAATACTAATAAATTATTAATTAATATTATAATAATAATATATAATACTAGTATATTATGATTATTAACTAATTAACAAATTATTAATTAATATTATGATAATACTAATAAATTATTAATTATCATTATAACGAAATTAACTAATTAACTAATTTTTTAATTAATAATAATATTTTTTATTAATTAATAATACTAATAAAATAGTTAGTTTTTTATTAATTAACTAATTTTTAACGAAATTATTAAAGAATAAATATTTTTAACGAAATTATTAAAGATTAACTAATTTGTAACAAAATTATTAAATAATAAATATTTTAACGAAATTATTAAAGAATAATTATTTTTTTTCCTCCAAAATCCAACCAAATTCAAGTTTTGAATTTTGTCATACTTTCCATATCCAAATCCATCTCCAACATAGGATTCCATGGATTTGTCTCCAAATCCATAAAAATCTAAATCCTACCTCCAAATACGGTTTACCAAACACACCCTAAGACGAAATAAAATAAATTAAAAAAATTATCTTGGGTGGAACAAAAATGTAGTCAACAAATAGGACAACCATAAAAAATTAAAAATCTTATATACAAAATAAAAGTATTATTATTGTTACACGAAATTTCCCACAAGTACTAACCACTGCTATTCCTCCGTAGTCCCCTCCCTAAAAATATCCCCTCCTCAAACCAATCCCAGCCGTCCGATCCCAACAGATCCTCCCCAGACCCCGCGAGCCAATCCCGTCCGTACGCCCTCCGTCACCGCTCACTAGCGGCGCCGTCAGCTCCCTCCCTCAGCGGACCTGGAGCCTCAAGGAGCATCCGGCTTTTGATTTTGTCCAGCTCGGACGATCCACCCCGATCCGATCCTCGCCACGTGGTGCACGGTGGTCCCCACCTGGAGTAGGCCTCGCCTCCACTTGTGCCACGTCGGACGAGCCCCGCCCCCCCTTAATATCTCCGCTCCCAAATGAAGGAGAGAGTCGAAAAAGATTTTTTTTTCTTTAATTATTTTTCTTTCACCCCCCCATCGAGAGAGAGAGAGAGAGAGAGACGATGGGCTTGTTGTCTTCTTCTTCTTTCCATCCCACCTAGAAAATTAAATTAAAATAAAGAAAAATCATCGCGGAAGTGAAAATTTGCAGCAAAACCTAGATTTGGTTGTACTTGTTCTTGTGTTTTTTTTTACGAATTGGAGGAGTTTCGGATTGGTCAGATCTTCCGGGGGGATCGATCGATTGGAAGCGAGTCGGAGAAGGAGGTACTTGGATTTGTTTTTATTTGTTTGTGTATTTGTGGTTCTAATATAGATTGATTATTTATATAGTTTTTTTTTTGGGGGATTTTGTTGGAGTGGATTGTTGTGTTTCTTTTTATATTTTTGTTGTTTTCTGTTGAATTAATTTTTGTCATAATTAACTTTAGGAAAACATTGAGCTGTCTATATGAATATTTTCTGATATGTTTTAGATTTCTTTTTGACACGAGGGATTTTTGCTCTATTCCTTGTTCTTTTTTTATTTATGTTTTTTTTTCGATTTTTTTTATTCATCATTTTTACTTATCAAGGATTTGTCCATTTTTTGTGGTTTTTTTTTGTTTTGGTTTTGTTTTCCTCATCATTTTTGTTGGAATTTGTTTTTCTTGGATCATTTTGATGTTTAACCTTTTTGGATATTAGGGCTTGGAGGCGACTCGGTTGGAGCTACTGATCGAGCTCAGAAACCTTCCATTTCAGGTATATGAATATTCCTTCACTCTTAATTTTTTTCTTCTTTTCGGCAATAAGTGTTAATTTCTGTTAATCTCGTTCTATTCAGATCTCCGGATTGGTTCGAAGCAGAAGAAATGGAGTTTAGCTTTTAAATTCTCTCTTAAAAAACCCGGTAATTTTGTTAACCGGAGCTAGATTTAGTTGATTTTGTCACACACTTAAGAAGAATTAGTGCCATTATGTTCCTTTTATGTATTCCAATGTAGGAAGGGCGTATTTAACGGCAAACAGCTCTTGAAGGCAACAGAATGAGTGAGATCTCTTCTCGGGTTAACTACGACTGCTTATCGCTGCTCCCGTCTGCCATATTCCTTATCGTTGGTCTTCTTGAATCTGCCTGATGGGAGGAAACGTCCCTCAAACGAACCGCAATGGGGCCACGAGCAAAGGACCCGTGGACCTTAACTATGACAGGCGGGACGGGCACAAGAGAGTTAGTGATGCCGTCTCGGAAGAGGAGGAATCCAGAATTAACGAGTCCAATGGTGATATAAATGATGGACATAGACGTGCTGCTACAGCTCGGACAATAGTTCGGCCGCCGCCGCAGCAGCCGCCGCCACCACAGCAGCTGTCTGGTCCTGTTGTTCATTGGGAGAGGATTCTCCCTTTTAGGACGCTCAAGGTTTTGCTTGTGGAGAATGATGACTCGACCCGCCAAGTTGTCAGCGCCTTGCTTCGGAATTGTAGTTATGAAGGTGATCTGCTCAAATATATTTGCGTCTTTTTATTATTAAATATCTACCTGTGATATTTTCAGGAAATTTAGATGTTTGAATACTCAACTTCCTACGTCATAAAGCATTAAATACGTGTCTGATTTGAGTTAGAACTAGATCTCAGTGTAAACATCAGCATTTATTTCCTTTTTGCAACTTTCTCAAGAAGCACATTTATTCTAATTATTATTATTATTATTATTATTATTATTATTATTATATATATATATATATATATATATATATATATATATATATATATATATATATATATATTGTTGGTGTTTTTGCCTTTGTGACTAGTAAAGATAGTCCCACATTGCTCACACCAAAAACTGAGTATCTCAATATATAGCTTTGCTTGTGTTAAGATGTGCAAATGGGGTGTGGTGGGGCACATGAGTGCCATGCGGGGGTGTTTTTCTAGTGGAAAAAAGGATTAACTCCTCAAAGAAGCATTTATGCTTTTTGTAATGCTCATGAGATTATTCCCTTAGGAGCTAAGCCCCGAAGGGGCTTAGCGACTCGGACTCGAACTCGGGCTCGGGCTCGGGCTCGGGCTCAATGGCGCAGAGTGGCGCTTTGTTGGTGCACTTTGGGCTGATGTGTTGTTGGGCGCATAGGCGCTGTTGGCGCATAATCAAGTTGGTTGAAAGATTTGAGCGGTTATGAAAATATTGAATAATAAATTCAGATCTATCTTTTGTGGGATTTGAATTTAATTCACTTAATTTATATCTTTTCATTATTCGCTCCTATGTTTTCGCAATTAGTGGACGACCAGGATTAGGGTTAGGGCTTCTACCCAAATCTATAAATAATCTTTCCGTGCCTCCTTTGAGGAAATTGAGAGACAAGAGGTGACAGCAAGCGTTCCAGAAGTTCCCTCGGAACTTGCTGGTTCCTGGAAGCAGATCGCGGTAGGGCGAATCTTGTTTTGAGCAATGATGATTTTCATCATTCCAGCAGAGTTGTTCTTCTTCCTCTTCTTCTCTGAGTGGCTTAAGGATACTAGGAGAGCAAAATTATTTGCAAGAAGTCTCCGAAATCCTACTTAACCAGAACAGAGAGCAAATTTATTTGCAAGAAATCTCTACTTTTGACTGTTGTTAAATCAGAATAGAGAGCAAATTTATTTGCAGGTATATATATGGCAAAAATATAGGAAAGTACCTAGGTTCCCAAATGTTCTAGAAAGACTATATGTTACTTTTTCATACATCTCAATTATGTTTGGCACAATCACAACCACACCAAATTATCTTCAACCACATTTTGGATCGTTTTGGAGTCTAGTAAGTTGCATGTCATATATGATACGAGTGTAAATGAAATATCGTGTTGTGTACGTGCTAGATACTTACTGATACGGACTCGTATATATCCTTGCAACCTAGATCACATGTATATAATGTGAGTATTTGTCATTTTTTTATTTTTTGCTGATACATCGTCCCCACTTTCCTCTTTCTTAAAGGAATGTTTTGTAGGAACCCTAGAGGGGGGGTGAATAGGGTCAAGCTAACTAATCAAGCACTTAGCACAAGCTAATAGGCAATTTAAAAATATAAGTGCAAGAGAAGAAGCAAACACAATACCGACACCCGATGTATCCTGGTATCCTCCTAAGAGGCAGTCCAGTCCCGGAACTCTCTCCGGCTTTAATCCACTATTTGAGCAAATAGTTACACACGAGTTTGGATCCGAAGAACTCGCCAACTTCTTACACAAGAGCTTTAATCCGAAGGGCTCTCCGACTTCAACCGAGAGTTTGGATACGAAGACTCCCCAACTTCAACCGAGAGTTTGGATACGAAGACTCTCCAACTTCAACCTTTCACAATAGGTTTTGATCTCCTTATATAATAGGATGAAGATCTCACTTTTCAACTCAATAACTCTAACACAATTTGTGGATGGCAAATGAAAGCTTTGTAGAGTTGTATGTGGATAAGCTTTGGTGGTTTAGGAATTTTTAGGCTCAAAGCATCAACCTTGAATGAAGGGGTTCAAGGCTATTTATAACCAAAGCTTGAAAAGAAGCCAAAGGCAACTTTTCAGTCACGAACCGGCATACCGTCGGTATGATCCGGCATACCGGCGGTATACCGGTCTGGGTTAGCAACGGCTAGAAATATAGCCGTTGGGATCATTTAATGCTGGAAATCCGACCGTTGGAATTTCAACGTTACTGAACCGGTATACCGTCGGTATGATCCGGTATACCGTCGGTATGCCGATTTTGTGGACAGAAACTTTCTGTGAACAAAAATCGGTATACCGCCGGTATGCACCGGTATACCGCCGGTATGCCGGTTTGCATCCAAAAATGATCCTGGGCTGGTTTCTACCCTAGCTTTCGATTTTGCCATCCATTTCTTGTGTTTACAATTATTCCTAAGACTCATTACAGACTCCAGATATACTTAGGCAGGTGCAGGCTTCTTCAGAGTCTTGAAATGATGATGGCATGGCTTGGCTTCTTCCTATGATAGGTGCTGGCTTTTTCCCTTGGCGGCAGCTGTTCAAAGATATCCAGTTTGTAAAAACTGAATACCTTTCGGGGGCTTCGCCCCCGAACCCCCGACGAGGGGCGCTGCCCCCTCGACCCCCGTCCGCTGACCGGGCAGCGGAACCCCCGGTGCGTGGCTCCAGAGATGTCGTCGGGTGGTTCAGAGAAATCTTGTGGAATCCGTCGTCTTTGGCCCACCATGATTTCTTCATTGCATATGTCCACATTGATCTTGTTTATTGCTTTTCTGCATATACATGTTAGACGAACAAAGCAATATACATAGTAGCAAGTATGATAAGTTAAAGCACATTAGGACTATGCAAAGTTTAAGTATAAGTGCTAAGGTGATGGCATAAATGTTAGTGATATCATAAAGATTAAACTTAATTGAATGACCACAATCAAAAACATAGTTTTGATTTTGGCGACCCAATTAAATTTAAGATAGATAAGCTCATATCACTCATATGTAAACCAATAGGCACATATCACCAAAGGTATAAGTATAAGTAGAAATGGTATAGTGATAGTATAAAGATTAGTGATAATGAAATGCTAAACTTAACATATTAACCATATTCAAAAATATGATACAATCATTGGGCCAACAATCTCCCCCTTTTTGATTATGGCAAATCGGTTAAGTTTAGTATGAACACAATAGATGCAAGTATCACTAATATACAAAAGACATAAGCAATATCACTAAAAGCATACTACTTAGATTACTTATAAAAGCATACTTAAACTTACTTCTCCCCCTTTGACATGATCAAAAATAGGCTCCCCCGTACTAAGAGATAAAATGAAATCAATCTCAAGCATAGAAATCAGAGCATGGGGAACTTATAGACAATCATGATCAAGATATACTAATGAAAAACAATGGGAGAAGTGTGTAAAGACAAGTGTAGAGTACTAAATAAAAAATTGCTTGTCAAAATACAATATGGTTGGTAAAACTGAAAGTATTTGAAAAGTAAGAAATAAGTAGTTTACCAACTTGAAATCCAAGGAATAAATCCAAAACACAATAGGATATGAAATATTGCTCCAGTTTTGGAAAAGAACTATGAAATAAAGGATTTCAAACAAAAGCCATGAGCAATAGATAATTGCAACTAATAGATACCAATTGAGATATGAAATTAAATAAACTTGATACCAATTGAGAAGATGTAAACTTGAAACATTGATCAAAGAAACCATTAATAATCATAATTGTCCACAAATAAATAGTGGAACAAAATAAAAGAATGATCAATGTAAAATATTGCAATTGATATAAAGTGATCTCATTATTTGCAAAATCTATATGCTTATCCAAGTTCATGCATTTGAACTCAATTACCTTATCATGCTATATGAATACCCTTTCGATAAACATGAAGGTAAAAGAGAAAAATACTTGAGAAGGAGAAATTCAGTCGACTTGAATGCTCCCCCTCAAAGTACTACCAAAGGTGATAAAAATCATGAATTTTGGATAAGTCCTCAACAAGGAAAGCCAACTCAATTAAGCATGAAAGAAAAGCCAAACCAACGAAAGCACAATAGTCATCAAGAAAATATATGAAAGTTAATATTTAAGAAGATGACTTATTTAATCCATATAAAAGAGAGATAAGTGATAAAGACAATAGCATATACTCTCATAAACCCTTCACAAATAAAAGTATCATGACCTCATTTACTAAGATATGAAAAAGAAGAAAGTATGGGTCCATGATGAACTAGGTATACGACATATTTTAGGGTATAAATGAATTGAATCAATTAATTTGCTCCCCCTCAAAATATGCGTATCTAGTTCCAAAGCACTTATAGCATAAAATAGATAACTACATGATCTAGGGGTAAATCAACTATGGATTTCTCCCCCTTGCTCGATGCATATAAGGCTACAATATCGTCAAAAGACGAAAAATATCATCTTTAGTCAAGAAGAGATAACCAATTAATAGCCACTAAAGATGAGAATTCAAAAAAAAATTCCAATAAAGCATATATAATCGAAAGATGGCATACATTAGTCTATATAGAAGAATCTCATATTTAAATATGATAGATCAATGTATGTAATCCTTTGAGAAAATGTCATCATGAAAAAGAATAAAGTCAATTAAGAACAATCATGATGATAGACATAACATAGCTCAAAAATAAAGAAAAATGAAACTCAAAATATCATGTCCATGATTATCTAATTAAGAAATAATCAACCAATTTATTGTTTTGCATGGACTAGGTATGTTTTATCACATATGTACCCATCAACCGGGTAATATCCAAACTTTGCTACTTCTAAATGAAAGACCAATAAAGTACAAATAGCAAAGGTCATATGTGATAAACCATGAGTAGTCAAAGTAGAGTAATAAATTAACTTGACATTTACAAAATTAGATAGTTTAGGACTACTCAATCATTAGGATCATTCATAAAGTAAACAAAAGAATAAACATGATCTAATGATAAATCTCATCAAGAGAAAATTCAAAATCCATATTTATAAAGAATCTCATAAAACAATGAAAAATATGGAAAAGAGTCATTCTCATTTAAATGATTGCAAACATAAACAAGAAGAGATGTAAATGATAATACGATAAAATCATGACTCAAAAGTGAGAGAAATTTAAGAGATACTTGCTAATGACTAATAAGGAAGGAGACTTAAAGAAAGGAATCACAAACCTCCAAGAGAAAACAAGATCTTATCAAGAATTTGTAATACTAGTTTTGGAGAACAAACATATGTATCTAAAATATGATACAAATTATATTTAGAAGAATCACAGATCTTGTTTAAGTAAACTGGCATATCATATATAGATTGAAAAGAAAAACGATAGCTAGATGAGTGGAAGTGAACCAAATTATATAGCTTAACAATATATCATAAATAAGCAAGCTACATAACTAATTAAGATTAATGAGATAGGCCATTAACAAGATAAAGGTGCTCATTTAATCTTAAGTCACTAACACTAAAGATACTTGCTCAAGCATAGAGTTCACAAAGAAGGCAATACATTTTGAATGAACAAAATGATTTATAGACTCTTTACTAAGCAAGGATAAGAGCATAAGATGACAAATAAATGAATCAATCTCTTATCAAGTATAGATCAAAAGAGGTACTCATGAAAACATAATAAAATAAATCTATTTTCCAAGTATTGAGATTGGTCCAAGATAATGAAATAATATATCGATCTAGAGAATGCAAGATATTAAAACCATTATGAAGTAAGTATATTCTCTAGAAATGGAAAATCTCAACACAAAAGCTCAAACCATAGTAGCTAAATTCATGAGAAATATGATGTAACAATTACAAGTATTCTCATGTGCTACAAAAACATCATTGGACAACAATAATTCAAAAAGAAGCATAAACCCAAGGAATGAGCAAAGAAAGATCATTAAGATCAAGAAAGCTAAATGCTAAAGATATCAAGAAGTACATTTTTCAAAGAGCTATCATAGTGCACCATAGTATATATATAGAAGATATCGATTTGAAAATGTGCACTAAAAATGGAGGTAAATATAAAAACAAGACAAAGCACAAAACCATGTGATCCTTAAAAGAACTTCCATAAATAGTCAAGTGCAAGGCATAAACAAATATTCTCTCTCAACATCCTAACTTAAAGGTATAAAACAAATAAATATCAAAAGTTAGGAATCACTAATATATATGAAACTATATATATCACGAATAGGCATACATGAAAAGATCAAAAACCAATTAAGAACATGTATCCATAATGCCAACCAAAAAGTCAAGAAGATATCATCAAAAGAAGACTTTAAGGAGGAAGCTAATTGATTCAAGAAGAATAAATTTGGTCAAAGGAATCAATAGCTAAGGTATGAGATAAGCACAAGTTTGAAGGTAAAAAGTATATTTAAATACTCTTCAAGTCAATATAAAACTTTAGCTTAACTCATATGCCCACATAAAGATATTTATACAAAAAAATATATAAACATAAGAAATACATGATCTACATGTAAATAGAAATTTAATGAATATAGTCATGTATCCTTAATGAATATTTGAAAAACTATCACAAATTTAAAAGCATGTATAAATAAACTTCATTAGGCAAAGATATAATTGATTCTCAAGAAGATAATCAAGATAAAGTATGAGAATCAATAATGAATATATTATGTAAGCACAAGATTAAAATGGAAGTATAAGTGTATACTTGTCAAGTGATAAGAAGCTTGTGCTAAACATATATATATTCACAAATACCGATTTAAAGTAAATGCTACATATTAAATACAAACCGGCAAGAAGTAACTATTTCAAAAACTTTAAAGACGGAGAGTTAAAATCATATTAACTCAAATCAAAATCAAGCTCCTATGGACTAGAGTGATATGCATGCTTCATAAAATAGAAATCAAGAATAACAAGCATGCATAAATCAAATGTGTCACACTTAATAGAAAAAGAGTGATAAACTACATAGTGTGAACTAATCATTTAAGCCGAGTAACTAGTCATGCTAGATAAAAGAATTAATAAGAAAATTAACTAAGCATGCTAGTATTAAATCTCACATTGATTTATATAAGAGACAACTAAATGACATCAATGTGAGCTAGTAGCAAGACATCAAGAGAAACATGCTAGATTCTACAAATATAAACAATTTAAAGAGAATCGTTTAGCATGTTACCAAAGTGGCTCTAGTGGCCACGCTTGTGTTGGTGCAATTGCTTGGAAGATGACGTTTGAGCTTTGCAACCACCAACACGCTCCTCGGTGCTATGTCCCGATACAAGAAGCTTCACCTAAAACATTAGATGAAGACTTTGGTATCCAAATAAACTTGGATCCACATTTATTAGCTTTAGGGACCCACATACTATTTACTCTAGCATTGGTAGAAAAACTCCTACGAATAGGACAAGTGAAGCTCATGTGTCCAATACGAGAGCAATAGAAGCACCTAATACTAGTGTGTGCACATGTATCGAAATGAGTATGATTATGAACATGTGACATACTAGAATGATGAATATCTCTAGAGTGAGCATGAGAAGATTTGGTTTTAAGAATATCATGTTCTAATAGCAAATCATCATGCATGCAAGTAAGAGAATCAAATTTAGCAATTAAAATATCATTCTCTTTTTCAAATAAAGCAATTCTAGAGATAAAAGCATCATTTTGTTTCTTTAAAGTGTCAATAGAAGAATCATGCAAATGATTTAGCTCATGAGTTTGCCTCTTAAGATCTTCTATTGATGAGGAAAGAGATTTGATTTTCAAAATTAAAGCCTCATTCAAACTCTTTAAAGAAACACAAGATGAGTTTTGAGAATCAAGTCTAGATAATAAAACATTGTTTTCATTTCTCAAAAACTCATTTGCTTCTTCTAAATGAATAACCTTTTCAGAAAGTTCTTCATTTGTAGAATGAAGGTTGTCAAGAATCTCTAAGGATTGTTTAGCCATGGCTTTCCACTTAGAGCATTTCTTGCATTTAGAAGAAACATGATTGTCTATGCTACTAGAAATAAAACCCTCTTTATCGGAGGATGAGGAATAGGTTGCCATAGAAAAATAACAAGGATCTACTCTAAGGATGTTAAGCCTAACAATAGAGTCCTTGCTCTGATACCAATTGTAGGAACCCTAGAGGGGGGGTGAATAGGGTCAAGCTAACTAATCAAGCACTTAGCACAAGCTAATAGGCAATTTAAAAATATAAGTGCAAGAGAAGAAGCAAACACAATACCGACACCCGATGTATCCTGGTATCCTCCTAAGAGGCAGTCCAGTCCCGGAACTCTCTCCGGCTTTAATCCACTATTTGAGCAAATAGTTACACACGAGTTTGGATCCGAAGAACTCGCCAACTTCTTACACAAGAGCTTTAATCCGAAGGGCTCTCCGACTTCAACCGAGAGTTTGGATACGAAGACTCCCCAACTTCAACCGAGAGTTTGGATACGAAGACTCTCCAACTTCAACCTTTCACAATAGGTTTTGATCTCCTTATATAATAGGATGAAGATCTCACTTTTCAACTCAATAACTCTAACACAATTTGTGGATGGCAAATGAAAGCTTTGTAGAGTTGTATGTGGATAAGCTTTGGTGGTTTAGGAATTTTTAGGCTCAAAGCATCAACCTTGAATGAAGGGGTTCAAGGCTATTTATAACCAAAGCTTGAAAAGAAGCCAAAGGCAACTTTTCAGTCACGAACCGGCATACCGTCGGTATGATCCGGCATACCGGCGGTATACCGGTCTGGGTTAGCAACGGCTAGAAATATAGCCGTTGGGATCATTTAATGCTGGAAATCCGACCGTTGGAATTTCAACGTTACTGAACCGGTATACCGTCGGTATGATCCGGTATACCGTCGGTATGCCGATTTTGTGGACAGAAACTTTCTGTGAACAAAAATCGGTATACCGCCGGTATGCACCGGTATACCGCCGGTATGCCGGTTTGCATCCAAAAATGATCCTGGGCTGGTTTCTACCCTAGCTTTCGATTTTGCCATCCATTTCTTGTGTTTACAATTATTCCTAAGACTCATTACAGACTCCAGATATACTTAGGCAGGTGCAGGCTTCTTCAGAGTCTTGAAATGATGATGGCATGGCTTGGCTTCTTCCTATGATAGGTGCTGGCTTTTTCCCTTGGCGGCAGCTGTTCAAAGATATCCAGTTTGTAAAAACTGAATACCTTTCGGGGGCTTCGCCCCCGAACCCCCGACGAGGGGCGCTGCCCCCTCGACCCCCGTCCGCTGACCGGGCAGCGGAACCCCCGGTGCGTGGCTCCAGAGATGTCGTCGGGTGGTTCAGAGAAATCTTGTGGAATCCGTCGTCTTTGGCCCACCATGATTTCTTCATTGCATATGTCCACATTGATCTTGTTTATTGCTTTTCTGCATATACATGTTAGACGAACAAAGCAATATACATAGTAGCAAGTATGATAAGTTAAAGCACATTAGGACTATGCAAAGTTTAAGTATAAGTGCTAAGGTGATGGCATAAATGTTAGTGATATCATAAAGATTAAACTTAATTGAATGACCACAATCAAAAACATAGTTTTGATTTTGGCGACCCAATTAAATTTAAGATAGATAAGCTCATATCACTCATATGTAAACCAATAGGCACATATCACCAAAGGTATAAGTATAAGTAGAAATGGTATAGTGATAGTATAAAGATTAGTGATAATGAAATGCTAAACTTAACATATTAACCATATTCAAAAATATGATACAATCATTGGGCCAACATGTTTTACTAGGAAGGATTTGCCAATGATAGCTTACTTTATTGGTCTGTAGATTGCTGCATATAGAAAATAGTCACCAGTTAAATGTCCACTTTCTTAACAACTAAATGTAACAGTTGATAGATATATCGCATGGAAAAATTGTCATAATCACTTCTATCGGAAAATTGATCAGATCTTCAAAGTTTTTTATTTTATCAAAATTATTTTGGGATGAAAATTTGAAAAGTCAGTTCTCAATGTAATTGCAAATGTATATCAACAGAGATGCCTCTACAGGGTAGTGGTGAGAAGGAAGAAATATCATTGATTACTGGTCAACTTTGTTTCCTACACACTTCAGAATTTAGACATTAACCAGGAAAAACTCTCATGCTCTTCTTTCTGGATGCATTTAGACAAGGAAATGCTTGGTGCTAGACAACTCGAATACCTTACCCATCGAACATTACATGACTCTGTTAGTAAAGGAAGGAGTTGTTACAGACAAGGTTTCAAATAATAGAGATTGGTGGGTAGGGTAATGACAAGATCTATGGTAATAGAAATCAAGGGACATGGGAGCACATTTCATGCTTTGCATTTAGAATCGTTTCGGGAACATGGTTGGATATTTTCCTCTTTTCTGTGTATTACTGTCTGGTGGGCAATTACACCTGGCCCTCCCTAGACTTTGCATAAGTGGAAGCCTTCTTGCTCTGCGATGCTCAACTTATTCTATGAGGGGCAAGCACTATATTCCTATTAGTTTGGAACAGTTCCATACACAGGGTATGAAAATCAAGGTTATAGACTAGAAAGAAGCTAACATGGATTCTTATTACCCAAGAAGGAAAATGGGACACAGAATTGCAACTATTTGCATTCAAGAGGAAAGTAAAATGGGGATGCTGAATTGTGGGTGAGATATACTCTTATGAGGGGCAAGCACTCTGTTCTTATTAGTTTGGAACTGTTCCATAGACAAAATGAAGGTCCGAGACTCGAAATAAGCTAAATTAGGTTCTTATTAAGAAGGAAAAGGAGAGTAACAGTAGAATGGCAACTATTGGTACTCAAGAGGAAATTAAAGTTGGAATATTCGAAGTGTGGGTGAGATATACACAAAATACGGGCAAGTCCATATCATTTTCCAATCAAAGAGAGAAAGCCTAGCTTTTTGAGAAACTCAATTAAGATTTTGGTGTTATCTGGTTATCTACCCAAGGATCTGTGAATTTGGCCATAGGACCAAAAAAAACTTAGTAAGGGTACTCTGGGAGGTCTGTAGATTGCTTCAGGAGAAAAACAAACTGAGTTAATTTGGAAAAAATGAGATTGTAGTAAGGCATGCCAGAATATTTCCCCTCTGGCCCATTGCTGATGCCAATAAAGTAAGTGCGAGAAGAAGGTTAAAAAATGCTCCTATTTTTCCAAACACAAGGGATCCAATAATATGGTTATTATGAGGTTATTAGAAGGAAATTACTCAAAATTTTAACATGCTACTTGTGCTTAATTGCTTATGGTGTTGAAAGAGATTAATAATCTTCTTTTAAAAGATTTTGATGAAAGAACTAAAATTTTGAAGTTTTTCTTATTTTAGGGTACAAAATAAGTATTTTTGCTTATTCTATAGTTACTTCTCTATTATTATTTAGGCATTTATGAAGAGCCATTTGGCAACTCAACAGGAAACGTTTTGAAAGTTGGAAACTTAGTTTCTTCTGAGTTTGTAGAAACTCAAGAAAGTAGGTTTCGAAACTAAAAAAAAGTTGTTTGTTTGGTAGAAACTATAATAGAGAAACTAGGTCAATATGATGACATGTCACTATTAAATTAATATAAATATGGACCATATTTATTAGTGTGGACCTCTTTTCTAAATAAAAAACAATAATAAATGTGATCCCTATTAGTTTCTTCAATTTCTATCATTTGAGATGAAAACTAGATGACTTTAGTTTCCATTTACGATGATTTGGAAGAAAGTTTGGAAACTTGTTTTCCTACAAACAAGGTATAAACCAAATGAAAACTAGGATGGCTTTCTAATACTTTTCTGGTTTCTATGCTACTCCAAACACACGCAAAGAAATACCAAATTTTGTAAAATTTAGCGCATATAGAAAATTTAAAAATATCTAGTACATCAAAATTTGAATTTGATAGGTAGGATATTTAACAAATATGGTATATAATATATTATATATTTATTAATATCCGGTATTTTAATATATCTCCGATATCTGACATCCAATATCTCAAAATCCAAACCGATATCAACCTGATATCCGATATCTCAAACACTACTTAGCCCTTTTTAGTAATGTCATCTTCTATTTCTGTGCTCTTTCCTTAGAAAGTCCAAACTAAATTTTATATGTTTTCAAGCATATGTAGGCATATGCCTTTTATGAGCCCAAGACCTGTGTTCCACGTGGCTTCAAAAATTTTGTTAGGAGTGACAATTATTCGGTTTTGGACCAAGAACCAAACATAACCAAACCGAATAAGAGATTCGGTCCAGTTTGTCAGTTCGGTTTTGATTTTAAAGATACTAAAAAAATTTATTCGGTTTCGGTTTTAAGTTTCGGTCCAAAATTGAGAAGCGAATAAGACTCATATAATTATGTTAATATCCTCAATTTTATGCATATTTTGTGGTTAAAAATATGTATATTTTGAAAAACAACAATTATATATATATATATATATATTGAATAATTTAACAACTAGTCCAACTTTGAAATACAATAAATGTGTGTATAAAATTATAATTTTTAATATAATTTAACCACGATTTCAACTTTGGACCCGACCCATTAAACAATAGAAAAAATCCAACCGAACAAACGAATAAACTGAATAATCCGAATTGATTATTCGGTTCGGTTTTGGTTTTGGCTTATTTTGGTTCGAATTCGGTTTTGGATTTTTAGAATTTCGGTTTATTCGATTTTGGCTATTTCGGTTCGGTTAAAAACCAAATAAACCGAACGCTCACCCTAAATTTTGTGTTTGCACTAGCATTCGCTCTTAGAGTAGGTACTCTTTATGTGTGTTGGTTATTTGGTTAACATTGTGATTCATTTCAGGGTAGTTATGGTTCTCACTATTAGAATGAAGATACTATTTACCGCATTTCGCACTTCAAACCTCTCTCTCTCTTCCTTGAGGCACCCTGAATTTGTGTGCATTGATGTTTAGTTTGTCATGTTCATAGTAGAGTATTTTAAGTGTTTCTTAATGCTCGCTAATGCTCAAACCTAGGCATCGAGATATGTGCATGAAACTAGTCACTATGTTGTATGATCGCTGATAGTCATGATGGGAAATTTAGCTATATAATTAGTGCAATATTAAATAAATTTGACAGTAGCTTAGGTTAAATTGGGATTTAATATCAAATAAAGGCATGTAAATATGAGGTTAGCATGAAGCTTTGGATCTCAAAAGGCTGCAATGCGGTCGCAACGGAAATAAGGTTTAATTTGCTTGCTTACTAATAGGAAGTTAATTTAAGACAAAGGACATGAGTGGTTGATTTTTTTTTTTTTTTTTTAAATTCTTCAATTGCATTTGGTGGCTCTCTCTATGAGCCTGGTTGTTGAAAACCTTTCCAAGCTTGGAGCTCTCTCTCCACCTACCTTGGCCAATGTTACTAGCTAAAAATTAGACCACATGAACCATCAATCACATATAACATACAGGAAACAATGGAATATGGTTTCGATTTGCTTGCTTACTTGTAGGAATTTAGTTTAAAACAAAAGACATGAATGATTGAAGTTTCTTAATTCTTCAATTGCATTTGGTAGCTCCAAGTTTGGTTGTTGGAAACATTTCCGACCTTCGAGCTCTCTTACTAGGTAAACATTAGATCACACGTACCATCAATCACTTAAATGTACAAGAAAAATAAAACAGGACCGTTGGGGCTCTCTTTCCTGGTCAATTCAACAAAAATAAATCAATTCAACATGACTGTTGAGTCTTGTTCAGTTAGCTCTCTCTAATAAAATGTGTGGGTGGGTGGGTGGGTGGGGTGGGGGTTGGGGGGGGGGGGGGGGGGTTAATTACCGTTGTTTTTATCTTAAAGAAAAAAGAATGCTTACATAGAGATCCCAATGTAATCAATTTTTCTCTTTATTCACCTTGTGCAATCCTTATAGTTGTCTGGATCTCCATCATAGGTAACGTTTGCCACTTGCATATATGCTTGTAAGATTATATAACCTATGATATCCATCCTAAACTTCCTTCGTCTTTAGGAACACGGACGGATTTACTAAGGGTCCAAGGGGGGCCACGGTCCCCCATCTTTTTAAAAAATGTCGATTACTATATAGAAAATTCATGTCGTTTTAAAATATATTTTGATTTGGCCTCCTAATGTACAAAGAATAAGTTGGCTCAAGTGGTGCTGCTCTAGGCATTCAAATGAGAGGCATGAGTTCGAGACTCATCTTTGTTAAATATTTTACATAACTTTAGTATCTTTTTCCCTTCCTCTTTTGTAAAACTTTGGAAATATTGACTTTCCTTTTTTGCTCATTCTTGTTTGAGTTTTAGTATATTTTTTTGCTATTTAATTTCAATTAATATGACAACTTAAAGAATTTCTATATGTAGTAACATGGCCCCTCATGAATTAAATCCTGGCTCCGCCCCTATAGGAACATATAATTTCTTGTAATGTCCAGTTCAAAGAACTGTCTTAACCAAAACATAATAGTAAATTTCTCATCCATGTTATCCAAATCCCTAAATTTGTTTGTATTAGTTTTACATACAATATAACTCATTGGAAACAAGTGAGAGACCTCAAGCTTCATTGTTTTGTGATTGCTGGTCATGTGTCCCAAATGGCCAAATTCGAGAATCATGCTTTTTCTTTCTTGATACTAGAGAGTTAATCACTTGCCATCCCTCTAGGAACGGACCAACCGAGGAAGTTCTTTTACCCTACCAAAGGTCTCAACCATTCACTTGCCCAGCCTTTGGTGAGAATCATGCTTTTGCCTGATAAAATTTGCTCACATTATGTAGTCTCGAGGTACAATGTTTGCTAAAGACCTGCTACTGTACCAACTCTGTAGTTTTTGTGAGGGTTACAGGTTTCATATTATATATATTTTTCCAATATGCCATTGCAGGTTGAATTCCCAATTTATGGGTTGAGAACTGGATTCGACCATAATTCTTATTTATTTATTTATAAAATCTCTTAAAATGCATGATGAATAAGCTTTGAACCTGGGTTGCTCTCATGTTTTAAGGACCCTACCACTGCACCTCAACGCTAGAGCTTTGGTAAGGGTTGAGAGTTTATACTTGTATATTTATATTGTTCCAACAATGTTTTATCCGAGGAAGTATTTGTTCACATTTGTGGACTCACTTGCAATATTAGATTGTTAATGCTTGTTGCCGTCATTAGAACACTATTCTTCGCCAACTTGGAAGCTTTCACCAACTTGGAAGCTGAGGAAGGCATTCATGGTTGTAGCTCGCTTACCCATATAAGAAATTTTCTTACCATATCATGTTAAGAACCCAATGAGAGGGTGGGTCCTTTCTTGTCGTGCTTATGGTCATCATGTATCCTCTTCTTCTGGCAGGTGTTTGCACTAGGGTGAGTGAGAGGAGAGGGGATACACACAAGGAGATGTGGGTTCCCACCACCATTGTTGTGTTGCTCATGCTGCCATCGGGTTGTTGGACTTGCTGCTTATTTGGTTTCCTATTAGGGGAATTTTTTTTGATTTATTTCTTTTCGGGATTAAGGGTTTATCTTTAGTTTATTGGTGCTCAGAAATACTGGATGGCTAGGATTTATATATTTAGGTCTTAGGCTATAGTTATATGTCTCTTTTCTGAAAAAGAGAACGAAGATCTATGAATTTGGACTTTTTGAGTGTTTTGTGAGGAATATGAGAGATTGTAATCCTTATTAATGTCAACTTTTGGGTTTGGGAGTTAATTCTATTCTTTTATTTGACATTGCTATTTTTTCCATTGTCGCGTCTTTGTCGTAACAAATTGGTATTATAGCAAGGTTCGAACGGTGATCATAGAGCAAGATTCGATACAGTGATTCTGTGACAATGATGAGCGAACAAGTTCCAAAAGGGATGATGGAAAAGATGACTATGACGTTCGAAGGCCCCAACGAAAATTACGTAAAAGGTGAAGGAAGAAGAAAAGAAAATGTCTGAGGTTTGTTGAAGGTGAACTGGCTTGGAATTTTCTGTTTTTGGTTGTTGCTGCTATGCGATCACTATTGATGGTGATTTTGTTATGGAGATTCTCGTGTTGCTGGATTTCGTGATTTTGATATTTGCTTATTATGGTAAGATTTTTTTGGGTGATTATGATTTTGTTGTTAGCTGATTTTATGTTGGAAAATTGTGTATGCGAGAGGGATGGCTGTATTGACCGGCCTGGACTTCAACACTAATATTCTAAGAGATGCGGACAAAGTGAGGTCTGAAATCATGAGATCGAACGTCATCATTCGGTGCTTATTTTGTCGGTCTACCATGAAGGTCTCGTGATAAAAAGGTGCAATCCAACCAATCTAAAGTGTTTTTCGTGGATTTTCTCGAAGATTTAGGGCGAAAGATTTTGGTTACATACAATAAGAGTCAAGGTGGAGATTGTTGGATTTGGCTCTTATTTGGTTTCCTATTAGAACTTTTTTTTGGGATTAAGGTTTGTATTAGATTCTTGGCGTTTAAGAAATATTGGATGTTTAGGATTTATTTTAGGGTTTAGGTCTTAAGCTATAAATATATGAATCCCCTTTGAGAAAGACAGTTTTGGTTTTGAGGATTATGAGAAATTGTAATCCTTGAGAGATTGTAATATTTACTTATTGGGTTTGGGAGTTGATTCTATCCTTTGATCTTATTTTTTTCGCATATGCGTCGTTACTACTATGTCTACTGCCCTTTTAAGGTTTAGTAGGTGATAGGAGATGAAGGTTCCTTTTCCGCATGGAAATTTATTAAATGGGATAAGTAATTACGTCTTTCTAATGGAAGGGAGTCAAAAGGCCAAATAGTAAATGTTTGGAGGAGTAAGAACCATTGGTGTGAAAAGTTAGATGCACCTCAGATATTTTACCCCCATTTGCGTAAAAAGGTTGAAGCTTGTGAGGATGTTTTTCTTCATTGTGGAACTATAGGTATTCTTGAACATAGCTAAAATGATGGTGTACTGATATTAAATAAAATTCTGGTCTCACCTCAAGCTTTTTCACCTGTATTTACATTAGTAATACAAGTTCTTTAGAGTAGTGCATGCTATCATATTTTATGCTGCTTCAGTTTGTTTACGATTCTCTTTAGTAATGCACATTTCAAGAGCTTTGGCTTGGTACAATTACAGATTTGGCATATGTTTTCCAATTTGCTTGCATTGTACGATGTATACAATTACATTCAAATCTAATTTTTAGCTATTTCTTGCCAGTTACTGCTGCTGCAAATGGCTTGCAAGCTTGGAAGATCTTAGAAAATCCTGCTAACCACACTGATATGGTCTTGACTGAGGTAGTCATGCCGGGTTTGTCTGGGATTGCTCTTTTGTGCAAGATTATGAGCCATGATACAGCCAAAAATATTCCAGTTATTAGTGAGTAATTTTCTTCTACTATTAATTGAAGCACTTATGGTAATATATGGTTCTTTCTAGTACTTGAATTTGATACTTCTAACTGCTACACCTACTGAATTCTGTGTGCAGTGATGTCATCAAATGATTCAATGGGTATGGTCTTCAAATGTTTATCCAAAGGTGCAGTTGACTTTTTAGTGAAACCTATTCGAAAGAATGAACTTAAAAATCTCTGGCAGCATGTCTGGAGGAGATCCCACAGTGTAAGTTATTTATTTATTTATGGTCTTATGTAGGGTAAGAGTGACATCATACTGATTGTAATCGACAGTTCAACATCTAGTGGTGTATTTTAATAAGTTCCCTACTGGGATCCCAAAACACAATGACCAAACTCAAGCATATTTGGGGTTTCCAAACTGTGTTTCGTACTGAATTACTTTTGAATAGCATGATGTTTTTTTCCTTTTCATTTTTACCAATTTCTATAGGTTAGCCTCCTAGCATTTGATATTTGGTCCTTATACAATTAGTAATGATGAACTAAGTGGATTCACTGCATAATTCTATGGACATGTCCAAATCCGTGTAACATATGTTATGTTGTCTCTCTCTCTCTCTCTATTATTTATGTATTACCATGCATTTATTCTCAAGTCATTCATGGTATAAAGCAAAGGCTAGTAGGTAGTCCTGTTGTTATATATTACGGCATCATTCATCAAATATTTTTATAATATATTGCATCTCGTCATTTTTTATTTTCTTCATGTTGTCTGGTATACCCACTTTCTTGTTACATCAAGCTTTTGTTCTCAGTCCAGCGGTAGTGTAGAAAGTGGCATTCAAACCCAAAAATCTGCCAAGTCAAGGAGTACCGATGACTCTGACAATAACACCAGTAGCAATGATGATGATGATAATGCAAGCATTGGCATGAAGAGGGATGGTAGCGATAATGGTAGTGCAACTCAGGTATGTCATTTAGTACTCCCTTATTACTTCTACCACTACTTGTTAGCTGTTTAGCATTTGTAATTAGGAGGCATATTTTGAGTCTCATATTTTTCCTTCCACAGCTCAAGCTTAAAGTGTTTCTAAAGATCATTTCTTGTAGATTGTTAAATTTATAGTACCTATAATAACTTTTACTGAATGGCTCTACTATCACTTTGGATCCCCTAAACTTTGGGAGTGCTCTGTCTAGATTTGAGTTGTTATCTTAGCTTAACTAAGTACATATGTTCATCTAAAGTTTTCAATTCTTAGATTAACTCCATGTACAGTTTATTTCTTTCATGCAAACTCCATATACAATTTACAGTGGCGTACATTAGCATATCACTGGAATTTTTTTCCCTTCGTAGAGTATTCACAAACTAGTCAAGCATGTCGATGCATGACTACAGAACTGAGGTACTATTGCAGAAGACAATCATATCTGCTTATCAGTAAGATATTTGTCATTCATTATCATGTGAATAGCTAGGAAAGAACTGTGTGGTGAATGTGAACAGTATTTGGAGCAAGAACATCTAATTAAATTTCTTAGTAAATGGGCAATGGGTACAACAACAACAACAACAAAAACAAAGCCTGTACTCCAAATTTTTGGGGTTGCTTGTTTGAATCCGTTTCTCTATTGACCTTAGTTAAGGACCATCTCCTTTGTACCACTAACAAAAATCGTATCCTTCTTTGAAACTTCAATCCATGTTCATTTAGGCCTACCTCTAGTCATAGTAGCTTCTTTAACTACTATCTTATCGCTATAGTTGGCAGTATTAGTCGATACTGATATGATACAACCAATATGTATCGGTTTTGACTTGTCCCAATCTAATTTTGACCGCTACCAATACTGAAGGACATCGACGTTGGGGGTCTCTTTCCCGATCAATTTTTGATCAATTTGGCAAAGAAAAATTGAACGGAAAAGATAGTTGAATGGAAAAAATAGTGTAAAGATAGTGTTTCGGTTGTGCCGAAGATTGACAATGTTACAATGTCGATAAGATTCACAAGATTCACTCATATATATATTATTTTATTCAAAACTACTTATTGTGGTTGCTCTCTGTCTTAAGACAATAATATCTATTGTAAGTCGACTACTATTCCATCTAAAACTAACAACATATAATATATAAAATAATATCTAAATATATCAAATAGTTTTTTGAAATAAATACACCAACCCCCCCTATGTTTCATGAGTATTACAGAGACTACCCCTATTTGAAACTAAATACACTCACTACCCCTCTCCTTTAGAAATTTTATAAAACATAGGGGTAGTTAGTGTTATATTTTTATAGAAAATAGAAACTATAGGGGTGGTCCGCGTAATTAGTTTCGAAGTAGGGGTAGTTTCTGTAATAAGTGTAAAACATAGGGATAGTTAACGTAATTTGCCCTAGTTTTTTAATCATTTGTTATTTTCCGAAAATGAAGAACCCAATATTCCGATCCGAAACTACTGAAACCTCTGACAATGATAATCATAACTCATTGGAAGGGTACCGATACTGTGAACCTTAACACTCCTTATCCGAGATGAAGTTATGAGTGGTGCCTGTGTCAACCAACACCCGTGTGCTCATGTCATTGATCCTCATGTCAATGTATATGAGCTCCTTGTTCGGAATCTTCGACACAACGGACTTGGTCTTGACGGCGTTGAGTAAGCACAACGCTCCCATATGCGCTCATACTTCGTACTCCTTGTCCTCTTACCTCGCTTCGGACGACATTGCCACATTTGCTCATGTTCTGGCAATTTCGAGCATAGTGATTTTTTTTCACATATGAAGTACGAAACTAGTCGTTCGGGTTGGGCCTTTTCACGTTTCTTTCCCTCGAACGGACCCTCTTTATGAGAGCTCTCATTCTCTCACCCACCATTCTCTTTGGTGGTCTTTGGCTTGGCCTCGACATTGTTATCGTTCCAACTGTACTCGACGAGACTCTCGGCTGCTGCTACGATGGCGTTCAAGTCTTGCATCCTCTGTCACTGCAATCCCTGAGCTGCTCACGGTTGAAGCCTATCGAGGAAGAAAAACAAGCGATCTTCTTCGTCCATGCTAGATATCGCGAGCATCAAACATGTGAACTCCCACAATGTATTCTTTGACCATCCCGGTGTGCTCGAGTTGCCAAAAGCTCCGTCTCATCGCGAACTTCACATTTTTGAATAGTTGTGAGACTTGATCTCATTCTTGAGATCCTTCCAAGTCTCAATTGAGCACAATTCTTTTTATATTTCCATGCACGTACGACGCCACCACAACATAGCATTATCGGTAAAATAGAGTGAAGCAATGCCTACCCTCACTGCCTTATCGTCGATGTGTAACGCTTTGAAGTATCGTTCCACGTTCCACAAGAAGTTCTCTACTTCTTGGCATCTTGCACCCCACTGAAGGATTTCGGCTCGGAGATCTTCCTTTTCGGTGCATCCCTACTCGAAGGTCCACTGTTCGCAACGGTCTCCTCCCAAATGACAACTTTGGTCTTGAGTTCTCCGCAACTCTCGACCACGGTCTTTAGCTCCTTGTAGCCTAGGACCTTCGCGCACAGGTCCCCAATCTTCGTACGATGTGTCTTGAGCTCCTCCTTAAGTGCGGATTGGACCTCTTGGTTTTGCTTCCGGAAAGTTACCATGGACAAAGCGACGTCACTCTCCAACCCATCGTTGAACTCCTCTAGCATCGTGCTGCTTTGCTCCACGGAGCCTATGTGCATTTCTATGCCCCTCGAACCCGTCTCCAAGATCTCGAGGTGCTCCGCAAGATCGACAAGGGTAGGCTCAGTCGTAGGCTCTTTGCTCTTGTCCCTCTTGTTGGTCTTGGCATTCTCCTTAGGCGACGTGGGCCATATTGGGCGTTCTTGGATGTCGACATAGCATCAATCGACCTTCGCTCTGATACCACTTGTAACGAGCTTAGTATTTTTGCCTATATCTCGTTCTGTATGGCGCACTAACTTCCTCCTCGAAGATCCATGCAAGCCTTCTCCGAACGCTTAGCTAGATCACTAAGGCGTGAATAAGAAAAGTGGAGTAAAAGAGAGATTGGAATATTAAAAACTTCACAATACTAGAAAGAGTTTATAACTTCTTGGGTAGTGAGGAGCAAATGTGCCTCCCACTTATTTATAGGCCTCAAAGGGCTTACATGAAGCTTCTTAAACAGAATATATTCCAGGGATTATTCTACAAAATATTCTAGGGCCTACATATTTACAAGAAAAATTCTAGAACATCTAGAAAGCTGTGAAGACTTCATAAATCTTCAAGACGACTTCATCAAATTCTGGAGGATTTCGGAAGCTTCCAGCAAAACCCCTGTGGGAGGAGGGTTATGCAGTTCCATATCGTTGGGCCGAAAAATATTGTGTGTGACAACCAGCTGGCAGCTGGGATGACAGTTTTGAATTTCCAGATCTTTTAGTAACACCATGGCCATGTCCTTATGCTGTTGACCTCATTTTAATGTTTTAAAAAATTAATTGAGAGGACATTCGTGAATGCAGAACTCTAACGCAACCATGACATCAGCTTAGATACCTTGAAATAGACATTTCGTCCATCAATAAGTTTGCATATGCACTTCTTCTCAATCAGCTTCTGTTTCTTTGCTTGATCAGATTCTCTCCTAATAAATATTTTGGTAATTGTCTAACTCCTATATACCTTGTAGCGTCACATGGTATGTGGTGATTGATATCTCCTTTTCTCGAAGAGTATTCATCTCTTCCTTGCCGTGGTTGTTGCGAGCCACGTTTCTTGTCCGAGCATCGGACTTTTCAATCTTTGTTCATAGGTCGACATGTAGTAAATACTAATAGACAGTTCTCTTGATTTTTGATGACATATTCAAGCAACCATGACATCACTTTGGAATCTACTGATCCTATGTATGAAATATGGGGCACTCTATAGGGGCCTCTAGGAGCTTAGCTTTCCCAGTCAAATAGCTCTTGTTCCTTTTACCAGCGAAGTAGAGAAGAGCAGATCCACTCATGGTCGCTGTAGTTAGTAGTAGTAGTAGTAGCAGGCAGTAATTTTTAAAGCCCGCCCAAACAGGATTGCTATTTGACTGCTCTTGCTGCTGTAGTGTTGATGATAATTGTTGGTTATCCATTAAGTTACTAACAATGTCACCAAATTCTCTATGGGAAGAAGAGTGATGTTGATCTTAACGGGGTAAGCACCAGAGTTACTTGAGCAGCTGCAAGATCACCATCACAAAGCAAAGCAAAAGAATGATAGGAACGAACTGTGCATAATCGACAGGGACAAGATTCAGCAGAAATCTGACACAGGTTCAACGTGTGGTTGACGTATCCAGAAGAAAACAAAGAATACCAGGCATGACACCCTGGATAACATGTAGTTATCGTCAAAAATTTGGAGTTTGGATATGTTCAGAATTTGGCATATACTCTGTTATGGAGCAAAATTTCAGGGGAGATGTATACAATTAGGTCTGTGTTTAGTGTAACTTGGGCATAGGTAGTAGTCTTCAAATTTAGTATAATTTTGGGGTAGGTAGTAAGTCAATAACATACCTTATTATATGTACCTTCTTCCCCAGAAATTTTGCCACATAATCCATAACCAAGCAAGTGTAAAATGGACAACCAGGCATTGCTACAACATAAAATGGTCATAGGAGCTAGTCACCTTATGTGTAAATTGTACAGCATAAATGGCTTATACTACCCTCACCTCAATACGATTAGGTGCCCCTGTCACCACACCAAAATCTGGAGTGTCACTGAGGGTTGAGGGTTATACATTTGTATTTGTTCTAACACACACCTCAGGTTGAAGGCCCATTTTGGTCAGAGAGCTGGAAGCACACGATGTTTTTAAAATAAGATCTGCTTAAAAAGTGCGCCAGGGGAGATTCAAACCTGGTTTTGCTTTCATACCATGTTAAAGTGCCTGCCACTACACCAAAACTCTTAAGACTGTTAGTGAGGGTTATATTTATATTGTTCCATTGACTCGTGCCTCAAAATTTCTGGTAAAGTGTATATACAAAAGCTAATCATTTATAATTGAAGTACTTGGGGGGTGAATTCTGAGTTTCTCCACGATATAATGAACACTAATTTTCTCATAAGCAGAGCTCCTGGACAAAACATGCAGTAGAAGTTGACAGTCCCCGGCCTATGTCTCCATCAGATCAGTTAGCTGATCGACATGATAGCACATGTGCACAGGTCATTCCAGAATCTGAAATACTCTACAACAATTGGGTTCCAATGACTACTGATAGGGAATGCCATAAGCAGAAGAACATTGCTGGTATGGCTACTTGTACTGTACTGTGCATCCAACTGACAAAAATTAGTGAACTTTTTCATTCAATATGCAGCATTTTGGAGCAGTAATCCTTTCATATTGCAGATGAATATATGGGCAAAGATTTGGAAATAGGGGTACCAAGGAATCCAGAAATACATGATGGATCTTCTTATCTAACTGAAAAGGCACCTACCAAGCTACCAGGCACATCAATTGTTAACCAGCCTGAAATTGGCGAAAAGAACGAGGATGTATTGGAACTTCAGGGAAGCAATACATTTGATGAACCAAGCACCAAAGCAGCTGACTTAATTGGCGGCATTGCCAATAACACTGATACTCAAATTTTGAGCAACATTCATGAGTCCCCCAAGGGCTTCTCCAGAATCTCAGAATGCAAAGAGAAGAACAATGATGGTTCAGAGTTACCATCTCTTCAGCTAAGTCTAAAGAGGCTAAGATCGATCGGAGAGGTTAGAGATGCTGCACAAGTCGACCGAAATGTTTTGAGACGTTCTGTCCAATCAGCATTCTCAAAGTAAGCAAAGTATCTCATAAGCCATTTGGATTATATAATTCAAGGAGATTGGAAAATCCTAAAGCTAATTTTTTTGCAGGTACCGTAATTCTGCAGCCTCAACTCAAGCTCCAACAGGCTATGGAGGAAGTTGCTCACCAATTGACAACAGCTCAGAGGCAGTAAAGACGGAGTCTACAAATAATATGATTTCTAATTCAAATCCCGCTATTGTGAAGCAAGGTTCCAATGGAAGTAGTGACAACAATGACATGGGATCTACTACCAAGAATGTATTCACTAATCCATCAGTTGACAAGGAAAAGGCAGCACCAGTATTGGGAGTCAAGAGTATGCACCCTTCAGCCTTCCACCCGGTGCAGCTCCGGACATCTGCTCCTCCAAAAGTCATGCAAGAGAAGACTGATAACATGGCAGTAACTACAATGGCAGGACAGACAATAGGGGTCCAGTGTCAGGTCCAAGAGAAGCAGCACAATCATCACCATATTCAAAGCGTGGAGCAGCAGCAACAACCTCCAGAACATGATGACCTGTCACATAAGAAGCACAAAACAGTATCTGGTCAACTTTGTGGAGCATCTAATGTGTTTCCTGCAGCAGTTGAAGGGGATGCTGCAAATTATAGCATAAACAGAAGCAATTCAGGCAGTAACCACGGAAGTAATGGGTGGAAGGGGAGCATTCCAGCTGTCAATGCTGGAGGAGCAAACATAGATAAATGTGCTAATGGTCTCACTGATAAATGTGGAGTTGGGGGTGGTAATGGGAGCGGGAGTGGGAGCGGAAGTGGGAGTGGGACTGGAATGAATCAAAAGAGGTTTGCCGAGAGAGAAGCAGCCCTGAACAAATTCCGACAGAAAAGAAAGGAGAGGAACTTTGGAAAGAAGGTAGCTAATTACAGTTGCATATTTACTTCTTGTTGTTTCATTTCAAAGAGCATAGATTACCTTTTTAATTGATTTTGTGGTATATTGCTAGATTGCAGGCTTCTCCTGAGCATGCTCCATAATCACTCATTTACCCTGATCAAATAGTAAATTTATCTCTCCTCAATCTTATTAATATATCACCAAACATTCCTCACCGAGACAACCCCTGAACACACCACGGTTAAGTGACAATGTAGAAAGTCATGCTACAGTCGTCATGAAACAGGGAAGGCTGTGTTTGTGTCCTTGGTACCTTTAAGGATAAAGGAAGAAAGTAAGGAAATTGCTGCCTTGTAGAAAAAGAAATGAAAGAAATAATTCTCTCTTTCATTTCCATGTCTTCTTTAATTTTGCATCGCTATTGCAACCTGGCATTTCAAAGTAGATTGTACTCCCTATTCAATACAAAGCAACCAAACATGTCAAACAATTGAACTTGGAATCATACAGTTAGTTTAAGAGCTTACTCCCCTTTCAATTCAAACAACAGCAGTTATCATTTTCTCTTTACGGAATTTAGTTCTGGAAAGTTGATGCTCTGAAGTTAATTTATGCCAATGGCCCCTTTATAACTCTGCTGTGAGAAATTCTTTTTTCCTGTATTTTCAACGAAGAGGCTCAATTGATTGCGCATATTATTGTTCTTTCTTTCTGTACATTCTGGGTTGAACTGGGCTGTTTGTTGCCTCTTGTTGCAGGTCCGTTACCAGAGTCGGAAGCGACTAGCAGAGCAGCGACCACGAGTTCGAGGGCAATTTGTGCGACAAAACATCCACGAGCACACCAGCCGGGAAGCAGACAGCTGACATTTGTAGAAGTGGCCCTCTCGGTACATATGTGTTCAAAAGTAGGGATATTGAATTTGGGTAAAGGCAGTTCATTTACAGCAAGAAGCAAGGGTGTCCCAATCAAGGATGTATAGGACATTTTTAATGTGGTCCTTTAAGTACGTGTGTGTGTCATGACTTAACCTCCACAACATGGACATGGTCACCCTTGAAAGGGGAGCCATTATCTGTATTAGTACTAAAGTTTAGTCGGTTTTATCATAATTGTGATGCTTTGGTGCTGTTTCGATCACTCCTTTTTATTGTTATCTTCAATTAGGAATCAATTCCTTCCCTTTTATTGTCATCTTCAACCAGAAACTGACAGGAGGGTTACCCTCACCGATCATTTTACAACAGAGTTTTCGTAAGATGACGTTCAGAAGTTCTCAGGAGGTCTGTGACAATTATGTGCAGTTGTATGTTTCCAAGCTCTAAATGAGTTTGATTCTGTTAACTTGGTCATTATAGGTACCATTGATGTAGCTGCAGGAAGTTGGATTTCCTGAGTTGCAGGATTTTATAGTATTCATTGCAATTATGATGACTGGATGAGACATAATAATACTTTCTATATAAATTTGCAGCAAATCATTTTTGAGTCTGGTATGTTTGTGGTAGCCTCTTTTAATACAAATTGGAATCAATCCAAGTCTATGAACGGAGGCCAAACCTTAAAATTGGAGAAAGATACCAAAGACTGCTTAGAATGTTGGGCAGCTATGAAAACAACATATTGAAAGAAAAAATGTGCAGAATTGTTTATTGACAATTTTCTCAAGTTCCCTTTCACAATATATAATGGCTTTTTCTAAGGGCACTACTACTTTTACTTGGGGGCTAGTCCTTACTTGGGGGCAACCCAAGAAGGTGGAACTTTTGCTGGGGGCTGTCCACAAGTTGCTTGGGGCTAGCCCACCCCCAAAAAATTAGGGTTTTTTCATTCCTCCACCGCCGATGATGGCCGCCGTGTCCGACTCCTCTCGTCGCAGCTCGCCTTCAACCTCCTCCTGTTGGTGCTCCTCGTGAAGCTTCACCCACGGCGCCTCCGTCTCCATCTCCCTCTCCTCCGTCGTCATCTCCGCCCCCTCCTCCGTCGACCCCTCCCTCCTCGGCTTCTTCCTCCTCTCCGACGACAACCTCCTCCAAGCCATCTACCAATCCGAGCTCCAGCAACATGACCAAAACCCTAACCTTAGCTGCGTCCTCTCCTCCACCTACGTCCACCTCCTCTTCACCTTTCGCGACCTCTCCCCCTCCTCCTTCAACCGCACCTTCCCCGTCGACCTCCCCGACGAATACTCCTTCGCTAACTGCGCCCCCTCCTCCACCGCCGTCACCATGTTCGTCCGCACCGAGATGTACAACTCATGCCCTGACGACTCCCGCGACCCCCACTCTCTTCTTCGTATTCTTCCTTCGCCATTTTTTTGCAGTTTTTTTTGGATACCCACGCCCCGACGGCTTGTTGGCCATCGGAGAAAAAAATAGGACTGCAACTAAGTTGGCAGTCCTACTTGCTGAAAAAATTTGGACTAACCCCAAGTAAAAAAAATGGATGGCAAACTTGTAAATTTTTTTGAACATTTTTTGGGCCACCCCAAGTAAAAGTGGTAGTGCCCTTAGAAAAGATTTTTATAAGGGCACATTAAAAGTTGATCAGGGCTAGCCAAGTCTTAGTTTTCCATTATTTACAAGTTTGCCACTGAAAAATTTACTCAGGGCTATCCAAGTGGTAGGTATAAAAGATAACTCTTATAATTTTGGTCTTCTTCCTCACTCTCCATTCTCTCTCCCCCTTTTTCTCCAAACCCTAGTTATTTCTACTTGTGGTCCCAACTTTTTCCTCAACCCCACATTTCTCCAAACCCTAGAAGATTCTCCAAGGAAGATTCTTAGTATATTCGGTACGATTACATCAGCTAAACGACAAATTTTCTTAAATAATTGGTTCTTTTGAAATAATTTTATATTTTGTCCCAATGTAGAAATTATGGAAGAAAGTGGATCATCACGTTTATCAATCGAGCAGCCCGGACCTTCTGAAGAACACGACAAAACATCCAAAGAACTCTCGGTAAATTCCCGACCGACCAAATACGTAGTCGACACATAGACTTCTCCCGAAGACTTCGACACTAGGACTACCACATATTGTGGCAGTCCCGAAACAAACATTCTGTAAAGGTGGACTGCCACAAAACATGGCAGTCCAAGAAGTAACTAGGACTGCCAGAGTACGCGACAGTCTATGTGTAGAAATACTGTAAAATAGGACTGCCATACTTTCTGGCAGTCCATAAAACATGAAGGACTGCCAGACTGTCTGGCAGTCCTGTTGTACAGAAGTTCATCCTCTCTACTGCCACGTTTTATGGAAGTCCCATGTATATGAAGGAATGCCAATTTTTTTTTGACAGTCCTGAAGTTGTTCATATTGTATTTGTTTTTGTAATTGTGATTGGCAATTTCTTTGGAAATTTAATGTAGGGCATACCATCTCCTATTTCCATTGACTTGAGTAATATATTCTCAACGGATGTCGCCTTTGAATCTTATGAAGAAGCATTAGAATGGTGCAGACAAGTTGGAAGGCAAACAAATACAGTCCTTGTCATTTCAAGGTCATTACGAGGCCGGCCGTGTCGTAAAACTGCTGATCTTGGATGCGAAAGAGGTGGGACATTTAGGCTTCATCGCAGAAAAGAAGAATGTGCCCGAAAAAAGTCCCAGAGAAGGCGGTAGGGACCAGAAAGTGTGGTTGCCTTTCAAGATAGTGCTTGTCTCAAGAGATGATGGAAAGTGGACAGTTGATGTCAGAAATGGGATGCACAATCATACGCTGGCGGAGACACTTACTGGTCATCCCTATGCCGAAAGGTTGAACGAAGAGGAGAAGAAGTTAGTTGAAGAATTGTCCAGCTCCGGAGTTGGCCCGAAACAAATTTATTCCGCGGTGCGCCAGAAGAATGAAAAGAACAAGTCTACGATGAGGACAATTTACAATGCACTCTCGAGATCGAGGACAAATACCCTAAGAGGAAGAATGGCGATGCAACAAGTTTTGAAGTTACTTGCCGACAATCACTATGTGGAGTACCATAGAAGACATCCGTCATCTAATGAAATTACTTCTATGTTTTGGGCGCATCCGGATTGTACGCATTTGGCACGGTCCTTTGCCAATGTCTTGGTGGTTGATTGCACGTACATGACTAACAAATTCAAGATACCACTTTTCCACATTGTCGGCTTCATGTCAACGGGTAAATCATTTTCAGTTGCATTTTCTTTCTTGAAGAATGAAATCGTAGATGACTATACATGGACATTGAACAAATTGAAGATACTTTACACTGGACACAAAGAGCCGTCTGTTTTTGTCACTTACCGAGAATATGCATTGATGAATGCTATAGATATCGTATTTCCTCATGCTCGTAGACTACTATGCACATGTCATATTAATCGAAATATTCAAGCACAATGCAAGAGCAGGTTTGAAAAAGTAGACGACAAACTTGATGTGGACCGCTTCATAGACTGAAGAAATATCTACGTTCATTACCACTACCAATCGTGCCGAAGGTTCACACTCAAGACCGAAGAAATATCTACGTTCATCGGTCGGTGGTTTTGTGTCAGTTTGGCAGACGATAAATCTAATGACCAATTTGATGGTGAACGAGATAAAGGCTTCATTTGAGACGAGCCTCAATATTGTAAAGCACTAACATAGGAAAGAAGAGCTCTTGTCTGATTTAGTCCATGTATTATCTCACTATGCATTGGCATTGCTATTTGATGAGATTGCTCGGGCAAATTTAGTTGGTTTTGATACCGAAGAATGTGGTTGTACACATCGACATTCTCTCGGTCTTTCTTGTGCTCATGAGATCAAGGAATATCGACATCAATGTAGACCTATTCCAGTAGTGGTTGTTGATCAACGTTGGAGACAGTTGTCAATCATGTCTATGGTGGATAGTCACGACGATTTCTTTTCCTTGCCACAAGTTAACCTCCTTCATGCAAGATGGTTTACTGCACTAGAACCTGAGAGGAGGTCTATTGAACTTAAAATTCAAGAACTTGCTCACCCGGCAAGTAGTCATGTGCATGAGCCATCTGTTGTCGTTGCTCTGAAGGGTAGACCACCAAAAAGACTTACATGAAAACAGAAGAAGAAGCTCGAGTCTACTAGTAGAGAACTATCATTATTTGAGCATATTGAAAGAAGCGTGGAAATGTTCGTTTGTCCAAAGAGGAAGGACAAGCTTCCTATTCAACGAAAGAAACAGAAAACAAGAGTTGGTGTCACATTCGACATGTACATTCATATATTTCATCCTGCGATACGGGAGTACATTTGGTCTATTGAAGATGTGCCTAAAGATGGACATTGTGGGTGCCATGTTCTTGCAAGACATCTAGGCTATTCCGTTAAAGACGGATGGAGACAGGTTAGAGCAGAGCTGTACGAGGAGTTGGAGTTTTGTCTTCCCTTCTACAGCAAATTACTAAGCCCAGATACAGTTGGAGAATTGTTGACAAGCATTCCATGCGCCGATCAGACTACTAGAGAGGAACATTACATGGATGTCCCTTCTGCTGCATATCTATTCGCTAACAGGTACAATATACCAACACATTCTTACTAACATGAAAAGTTTGTTAAATACTAATACTGTATTTGTATTCGCTTACAGGTACAAGATCCCAATTATTATTCTGTCCAAGAAAAGTAACAACACATTCTTTCCAATGACCGCTCCTCCGGCAGACGGCACTATGTCCACTCTATATGCTATTGGACGATGATAATCACTTCGTCATCTCGCGGTTGATCGGGCACTGTCCTATTCCTCCCCCTGCTCCAGTCTGGTATAAATATGCTCCGAAAGAATCGATCGCTTGGACGACACTCTACACCGATGCGATCGATGTCTACAAGAAGATAACAAAGTACGTGGAACCTATACCAAGGCCGAAAGACCACTATGATGTATTGATTGACTGATAGTGGGTCCTACACCGATACTTTTGTCACATTTTGTAAACAGAAAGAAGAAAGTTTGTATCTTTTGTCACATTTTGTAAACAGGAAGAAGGAAGTTTATATCTTTTGTCACATATTGTAAACAGGAAGAAGGAAGTTTATATTACTACTTGGAAACTTTATATTAGAGTATCACATTTGAGTATCGGTTTTGGTATGAGTATCTTGGTAGTTGAACGTATCACATTTGACGATCACAAAATATAAAGTGTAGTTGAGTATCACATTTGAAGGTATCACATTTATATTAGAGTATCATATTAGAAAATATAAAGTGGAGTTGAGTATCACATTTGAGCGTATCACATTTGAACGTATCACATTTATATTTGAGTATCGGTTTGAGTATCACATTTGACTTCACAACAAGGTTTAACTAGGACTGCCAAGGAAACTGGGCAGTCTTAGTTCACAGCAAATTTTAACTAGGACTGCCCAGTTCTATGGCAGTCCTTCATGCATGAAGGACTGCCAGAGAACTGGGCAGTCCTAGTTAAAACTTTGTGATACATGATACTTGATACTTTGTCATACATGATACTTGATATTTGATACAATTTTATGATACATGATACATACTCAAGGAAATAAATACTTGATACTTGATACCTAATACTTCAATCAAATACGACGCTCAAACGATACTCAATCAAATACGACGCTCAAATGATACTCAATCAAGTAGGATGCTCAAACGCAATATGATACTGATACGGTATTAAGTATTCAAAACATATTACAACAAACTGTTGGTGTTCAACAAAAGCGACACACAAATTGTTCAAACAAATACAACAAAGTCATTTTTTTTCATGACGCATCTTAGTGCGTCGCTCGTTTTTAAGAAATGGATAGTCCGATGCAATGTTCTGCATCTGGTTAGCAACGTCCACGTAGTTCTCTCCCTTGCACAGCAGGAGACTTTTTCCCAAGTTTCTTACTTTGGAAGCCTGAAGGAAAAAATAAGGGTTAAAATTAGCCAGGTTAATATACTTGTAAACATTAATTCGACATACTACTACTTGCCATCTTTTGCAGTGCATCAAGCAGGCCTGCCTTGGTTGTAGAGGAGCAGCTATACCGGCACTTCATCACCTCGCGTATCTGGATTCAACATCATACCATGTTCGGCCTCTACATAATAATTCATATAGTCATCACTACAATCCCACATCTGCACCACCAAAAGTCGTTTGGTTTCATCGACTACGTGACGTTGCCACTCAGTGAAGTAGTAAGAGCCCCAATGGTAGTCCGGCAGGACATAGGTTGATGCTTTGGTCCCTTTTGAAGAAGTCCTCAAATTCAATGTGCTCGGTATAGTTTGTACGTAGCCAAACTGACGAAGCACTCTGTCTGGCATGTGAGGCTCCTCAATTTCATGATAGGATATCAGACCTTGAAATAGTGAAACTCCTTGCAACGGACAAGAGTTATTTCGAAGATCCCGATATGGATGCCAAATAATCTACATCATAATATAAGTAATCAGGACTTAAAAAGTTAGTATTGTTTCACTAGAATGAAATCATAAGTAAATGATAATTTAAGTTAGCATTGTTTCACCTCCTTTTCGTTCATATCTTCAAGTGCGACACGCAGGGAAGCCAAAGTATACAGATGTCTGCTATCTATCTTAACTGGATTCTACTTACACTTTCTAGGTAGCTACTCATCGTAGTCTTTGTTAAGAGTAGCCCTCTTTAGCGTAGAAAAATATTTGTATATCCATGCCTGTACATGAAATATAGAATAAAGACATATTAATCTACCTAATTTTATATAACCTATAAACAAAGTATAATTTAATTGACTCACATGGAGCAGAGTTTGACAACCAACTATAGTCTTCGATCCGACTCGAGATGCAGCCCTAAGTTCGCGATAGAGATAAGCTAGTATACCGCTTTCAAAGGATATTTGATCCACAATGCCTAAGTTCATAAAATTGTTTACATATTTGGCGTGAATCGAGGTTCCGGACTTGTCCGGAATGCAGATGGCTCCCAAGATGAAATACACGTATGCCTGGGCTACTACATCGCCGTCGTCATCGTCCTCATCATCATCTTCATCGTCCTCATGTCATCATCATCAATGCATGTATTCCTCAGAAAACTCAAAGGAACTCCGTACAACTTCTTAAACTCAAGGAGACTGACAAAATTCTCTGCCTCAATACCGAGTGAATTGGCGACCAATTCCACCATCTCGTCATATATATCAAAGTCGCCCGTAGAATAATTCATCATTATTGGACGACCATCAACTCTAAGTCCCAAAATATGGTGGACGTCGTCGAGGGTGATCGTCAACTCTCCGGATGAGAAATGGAAACTGTTTGTTTCTGGATGCCACCGCTTCACAAACGCAGAGATCAGTGCGTGATCCAAGATCTTATACGAGTATTTTGCAATATGTTGCAACCCAGTGGGAATGATTTTGGCCTTCACACCTTCTTTCAAATTATCAAAATCTCATGTATTGCACATCTTAGTGTGGTTAATGACCCGCAAGATACGCGAGCTTTTCTAAAAATTAAACAAGATAAAGAATATATAAATATAAAATATAACTACTATTTTCAAAAGTCAATTTACATCTAAGGTAATGAACTTGCCAGATCCTTCCAAATTTGGTAAGATATGTGGTTAGGCATAGACTTCAATAGTGAACAACCGATTGGGCTCACTTCCCGATCGGCTCTATCAGAAGCAGCCTTCTCGTAAGAATGTCCGGAACCATCGTCACCTCCTTTATGAACAATGGCCAAATCATCATCGGAGGAGGAAGAATCAGGGCGAGTCTTCTGTTGCTTCGATTTACTTGCAACGCGTTTGGTTCCACGTGTTGTAGTCTGAGTGGGTGCCTCCGGTTCTCTTATCGTTAGTTTCTCACGAACCCGCTCAGCTTCACGTGCCTTCCACTCCGATGTGGTATGACGTTTTTTTTAGGCTCGACGTCAACGTCCTTCGTCTTCGGATTCGGCTCGTGACTACGAATATTTAATATCAATCGAAGAATACTTAGTAAACAACAAACAAGAAGTGCAATGCAGGACTGCCCATATTTTTGGCAGTCCTATATACTGTTAGGACTGCCTGAAACTGTGGCAGTCCACTTGTACAACAAGTATAACACAGGACTGTCGCACTTTGTGGCAGTCATAAATGTATAAAAGACTGCCATATTGTACGGTATTCCTGTGTTATACTTGATGTACAAGTGGACTTGTAATGCCTGTGGTTTGTATTACGTATTTTTGGAATACGTGTACGTATTTTATTCTGTATTGCATGATTCCTTGCTTAGCTCTTCCTTCATGACTTGGTTATTCTTGGTTCGGGTTGGCTTGGTTCGGTTGGGATTGTTTTTGGTTTATCATGAACCATGGATGAACCCCTACCTACCACCACCATCCCCTTTTATAACCCACATAACTTTTCTCTCTCCTCCACTTTCTCATTAACTCTTCTTCCTTATCCATTAAACCCACCACCAACCAAGAACACCCCTTAGGCAAGTGCAACTTGCTTCCACAAGAGAGCCTATTTTTATTGTTCCATTAGCTTCTCCTCATGTTTCTAAGACACATTAGAACTTGTCATTTTCCATTTTGAGGCTTTAATTTTTGTAGATCTAAAAATTAGTTATTTTCAGATTTTGGTGGTTTTGATCTATCAAACTTCTTTGTTTTCAAGTTTTGATGGTTCCATGTTGTAGAGAATTTTATTCTACCCAATTTTGACCTTTGAAAAGTTGGATTTGGACTTGTTTTGACCAAGTTATGGACTTTTGAAGCTTTGGGTTCAAACCATGGAGTTTTTGCTGATTTGGAGAAGACAGTGAGCAGTGTGCGCGAGCTTTTTAGCTTGTGCCACTGAGTTGTGCGCGCTCTTTAGCGCAGCACAGTCTGACTCATACGCTGTCTTGATGAGGAGTCGTATGGACCTCATACGCTGCCTTGATGAGGAGTCGTATGGAGTACATACGCTGCCTTGAAGAGGAGTCGTATGGACCTCATACGCTGCCTTGATGAGGAGTCGTATGGACCTCATACGCTGCTTGAAGAGGAGTCGTATGGACCTCATACGCTGCCTTGATGAGGAGTCGTATGGAGTACATACGCTGCCTTGAAGAGGAGTCGTATGGAGTCCATACGCTGCCTTTTGGAGACGTATGTCTTGCATACGCTGACTTGAGCGTAGCCTAACTTGAGCGCAGCCTGACTTGAGCGTAGCCTAACTTGAGCGCAGCCTGACTTGAGCGTAGCCTGACTTGAGCGCAGCCTGACTTGAGCGCAGTCTGATTCAGGCGTAACCTGATGTTTAGGCGCAACTGGACCTGACCCTACTTGCCTTGGCGCAACCTGTTACCCTGACGCAACTTGGCTAATGCCACTTGTTGGCCATAGTACTCCTTGCTCCCCCCCTTGGGCTCATTATGTCCCCATATTCCCCTTTTTATGATTTTTGCACCCATTTTATATCCTTACACCTTTTGATGTAAACTCGACATGAACCCGGTGTGATCATGACATTATTTATGAATGTTAATCGGAACAAGGCTTAGTGATGGAATTGCATGATTAGTGACCCGCCGTGGTACACTCTTGACAAGTAATTTGACATGATAATTCTTGATGGTGGTCCGTTGTGACGCACTCTTGCCTTGATAAGTAATCTTGATAAGTAACATGACATGATGGTGACCCACCGTGGTGCACCCTTGACAAGTAATCTTGACATGATAACCTTGATACGCTGTTGCGACGGCTAACCTGACATGCTAAGTGAATTCTTGACACCGTGGGTGATTGTATTGAATATGCTTGTATAAGCAACCAGTCTTGTCTCGCATCATGTCTAGGACATGTATTCCTGGTTACCACGGTCAGGGATTCATACCGAATCTGACTAGGCTAATGACTAGATTGATCAAGTAGAGCATATAGAGAGGTATTTCGGCTATAAGCAATCCCGTTATCTGGGCGCCTTCCTTGATGGACTTGTAGCCTGTCGACGAGTAGGGCACATTTCCAGCTCACTGTTATATGGGGCACTACATGAAACGATTACTATGCACACTGTCATGTGTTGCATCCAAGTCACCTAACAAGGCATGATAACTCTAAGCTTGAACCTTGCGTCTGGATAACCTGGATAGTCTGCAGGGCTTGTGGCCGTAGGCGTACCTCATTGCATCTTGCTAGTAACTAAGCTTGTGATAACCCTAGTTAGTTAAGTTTCAAGCCGTACTCTTTGCTTGGCCGTGAATGATGGATGGAGTCCTATCTTGTTTAGTCTTGCCTAGATCCAGTGCATGGATATCTCCAGACATGCTTGTTTATGCTTTACTTTATCGATAATTGGTTCGAGGCTAAGTTCTGTTCAGGTGAAGGATTACAACCCCGATCCTTGTTTGGTTTACGGGTTGTAACTTGGTTACCGGAATAGTCCTTTAGTTATCTTATCGTTTATCATCATGTTTTCTTTAACTCATGTCTTATGTTATTTCACCTATGATTTATGTGCTAACATGCTGGTTTTAGTTCTTAAGTGAAGCCTCCTTTGTGGCACTTGCTCTTTCTGGAGTCTGACCCAGCTGGTTTTGTATGGCCAGATTTCGGAGCAGCTACCGAGGATCTCCCAACCTTCCTGCCAGATGGTGAACACTAGAAGGAATCCCGACAACGAGTGGGTTTTTATTTTGCTTTCCCACTCCCTTGTAAAATATTCTTTTGAGGCGTTTAGCCGCCGAGCAAGTGTTAGCTCATTTGCAACTTTATTCACTATCTGTCTACGGACTGTAGCATGATTGACAAATCCTAGGGTTGATCATGTATGACTTAAACTCTTGCTAGTCTTCGTATTTTGTATGACTAGCTTCATGATCATCTGAATATGTAATGTATGGGACGCCTTACTTTGTATGTCTGATGATCTACCATCTTGTTATATCTACTCGCTTGCTTAAGATTGAGACACTAGGCTTGTTATTGACCCTAAGAGACTAATGGCTTGTAGTAAACCCTCATACATCTAGACAGCCGTGACCGTATTGCGAGGTAAGAATTACTTCAATGTACGTAGCTGGCTGTGTCTGTCCCCCGTTCTCCAGTATTCTGGTTCTGGGCATGACAGGACTGCCACAGTTTTATGAAGTCCTAACAGTACATAGGACTGCCAGAAACATTGGCAGTCCTAGTCGACTATTAAGTATTATGGTTTTAGTAAGAAAGAGAGATAGTATTAGAGTTCTTACCTTGGTTGAGAGGAACGTTTGGGTGCCATCGTAGGGAGAGAGAGTTGGAAAATGGTGGAGAAGAAGATCCAAAATAACATGTAGCTTCAGGAGTGGAAAATGGTAGAGAGGAAGAAAAAGAAGAAGATGAGAGAAAATAGGGTTTGTGAAGAGAGAGAGTGAAATTTAGAAATGAGATTAATTTTTGGGATTTGGGGGGGGGGGGGTGTCACGCCCCGCTCCCATAGGAGCGATCGTCCTTGCTAAGGCGTGATGCCGTACGAGCCTAGTTTGTGCTCGTGCAAGTCAGTTTCATAACGGCCGATTACAGCGGCTGCGACGGGGTCGTCGCACAGAAGTCCCAAGCAGAAACATTGAACATGGAGCAGAAATTTAGAAGCAAAACACAAGTTATTCAAAAGTGCTCTTTATTGATATTGAACAATAAGATTACAATGGGCGCAAGGCCATGATTACAAGTCTCTCAAGCTCACATTTCTCTCATTTTACATGTCACTTTGCTCTCTCTCATCTCTCGATACAATGCTTCAAGGCGACGAGTACAGATTCTGCAGGATGGCGATGTCCATACATTATGTCCCGTATAAGTCTTGACTCCACGCGGCCGCACGCTTCGAATCGCCAAGGAACTCCGTGCCTCGACGCATCCAAGCGAGCTCCGCGCCACGAACTTCTACCTGTGCCTGCACATAAAAACTGTGTGGGTGTCAGTACTCAACTGTACTAGTAGAGTGAGCTCCTCGCCCACCCATACAAACTGACACGTTCATTTACTTTGTGCAGCTTAAATCCCTTTCGATTGTCTTTCTAGTCTTTCCTTAGGATCAATTTTAGGACAAAGACATCTTAGCCTATACTTGGTAATGCAACGACAGGGTCGTGCTATACTCGATTCGCGACTTCAATATATTCGAGGCAGTGCCTTGCCGAGCAGAACTTATGCAAGTCGACCGTGCCAAGACTTTCACTTCTCTCATGTGTCTCTAGACCATTCTCGTGCCAACAACGTCAAGGGGACGACTCGTGCAGGTCGTGCCAGTAGACTTGATTCGTGCCTTAAGACCGAGGTCGTGCCTCCCAAGTATCAACCAGACTTAATCAACTTGCCTTACGTTCCTTCCTGACTTAACTCGAGACGAGGCCACTTTCATGCCGAAGTACGTATCCTTGTTATAGCCAAATCTTGGCTCCAGAACGGTGTTACAATCGTGCACACCTAACTCGTGCCGACTCAAGGTTAGTGCTTGCAATAAGCATAACTTGTTGACCCAACTCGTAACCTGCTAGTACTTGACACAATCCAAAGGCATACACGTGGATAGCCGCTCTTGCCGACACATCTATATGAGTGGTCACTAGCAATGTCAAGCTATCCTGGATCTTTTGCATACGGTGACCATTCACATGGCGAAATACGAGCTCCCACGGAATGACCCGTAACCTATATTGTAACGGTTCACTTCAATCGAGTCGTACCGTCGATGAAGGCCGTACAATATCTGTAATTCCTTCTAGGCCGACACGAACCCGGCGCCCCGGGATCGCTCGAGGAATTTCGCCCTTGCGCGTAAGTTGTCCAATGACCAAGCAAGGCTCAACTCGATCTATCAAGTCCTTTCTTATTCATGACTATACTTTTCATCTTTCTATCGAGACTCCCAAGTAGCGGGATCGATCTCGCGTGATTTCTTATCGAGACTTATCGAGATTCTCAAGTAGCGGGACCGATCTCGTGTGCTTCCTTATCGAGACTTAGCGAGACTCCCAAGTAGCGGGACCGATCTCGTGAACGAGACTTATCGAAACTCCCAAGTGGCGGGACCAATCTTGTGTGCTTCCTTATCGAGACTTAGCGAGACTCCCAATTGGCGGGACCAATCTCGTGTATGAGACTTATCGAGACTTAGCGAGACTCCTAAGTAGCGGGACCGATCTCGTGAACGAGACTTATCGAGACTCCCAAGTAGCGGGACCGATCTCGTGTACGAGACTTAGCGAGACTCCCAAGTAGCGGGACCGATCTCGGCGACAACTAGTCGCGTGGACTTCCTTTGTCTGTGGCATGCTTTTCACTAAACCCACCGTGGCTCGTGCCTTAGACAGATCTTGTTCTCTAGACGACGCTATTGCTCAAGTCATATACTTTATACGACGAGCTTTGATCTCGTGGGACTATATGACTTGACAACCGCAGCCAATAGGGGACAGTGCTAGAAATGACTTTGATCGACCGGCATAACTTTACCTAACTTATTTACGCAATGACTTGACGAGCAAAGGCTACGCCAAGCTTCACATCGAGGGAACGTGCCGTGCACGCGTTCGACTTGAACAACCAAGTTCTTGGGTGCCTAGACTTAAGTGTCACGCCCCGCTCCCGCAGGAGCGATCGTCCTCGCTAAGGCGTGATGCCGCACGGGCCTAGGTTGCGCCCGTACAAGGCTATGTCCAGAAACGACCGATTTGAGCTAGGCCACAGAGTCGCACAGAGTGTCCCCATTTACAGCGGAAAGTAAATGAACACAAATTGAAGCGAATTCAACTCTTTATGATATTCAAGAAGTTTACAAGCGGCGCTAGGCCGATATTACAAATCGCTCAAGCTCTCTCTCTCTGAAACATAAAAGGCGTGCCAAGTGGCTTACAACATAGAATGATTCATGGCGATGTTCCGATACATTATGTCCCGTATATGGTGCTCCAGCTCCTTGCAACGCTCCAAGGCTCCAGAGATAGCTCCGCGTCTTAGCACGTTAGATGGAAGCTCCGCACCCGCCGGCGTCTCCTGCATCCTGCAAGCAGACTGTGGGGTTATCAGTACATTGTTATGCACTGGTGGGGAGGCTAGCTCGCCCACAATGCTATCGTTACCAAACACGTTCCATTTACTTTCGTGCACCGTCTATCATTCATTGTCTTTCTAATCTTGCCTTAGGATCAGTTTCATGCATATTTCATAACCTATCTCGTGTTGCCAATTTTAAGTGTCGCATGGAAATACATGCATAACTTACCCATACTTACCGTCCGGCCTTCCTGTTCAATGTAAACCAAGTTAGTCAATAATTCATATATTCTCAACTCTACATGATTCACGCAAACATTCAATGCCAATGGCGTGTTCCTGCCTTAGATTCTAACGCATCGTAGGCGTATTCTCTAACTCATTGTACGAAGTATTCATTATCATTTGGTGTGATACATTTCAAGCTTATTCAGAAGGTGCTTTGTTCAGATTAACTTAGACTAATTTGATTTCAATGCAAGGACTTGCACGTGGATTACCACCAGCAAAGCCCACTTAAATCTATATGCACCGGTCGCTGGCATAACAAGCCATTTTGGACATCCAAGCCGTAGTATTTCTCAACTAGCGTAGGGTGAGGACTGGCACACACCCCGTTAGTCTCTTGAAATACTCCAGCACTTACGTCCCCCGGGTGGCCGAGTCCGCACCCAGGCAGCCCGTAAGCCATATTTTTGATTCTGCCTAGGCCGGCATATCCCCCCTTTGATCATGCCGCGGAATCCCTTTTTCTTTACGGTCACAGCATTCGCCACCCTTCGCTCGTGCCGTTTGTCCACGACCATTTCGTATTAACTTGTCTTTTTAACTTAACGGCTGACTCTGAGCCGTAGGCTAACCCTTAGCCACAATGCGTTATCGACCAGGTTGGCGTCCGTGCAGCGCGGGTAGCGAGCCCCGTTGCACGTGCCCGTCACACCTGTCGCTAACCATTCCTTTCCTTCTTATCATTTATTTATTCCTTCTTTCTTTCACTTGTTTGTTCGTTCATTGATTCATTCACGTATTCATTCTTTCATTCGTTGGTTCATTCATTCACTTATCCATTCATTCTTTCATTCACACATTATGCAACTCCCCGTGCGGGAGTCGCCTTGGCGACCCATCGGTCCCATAGTCTTTCAATGTTGCTGAACTCTACTCGGAATGACTATGTTGATAGTCTTCCCGTTTCATTGTTGTAAACCATTTATTGTTTTATTTTTGAACACGTAAGGGACTTGAACGTAAGCTTGTGCCTTAGCACGAGCGTGGAGCGCGGTGCGAGAGTTCTCGTATTTTCCATGTTTCTTTCTATATTCTATACAAGCATACAAGATGGGATTAATCCCTTAGCTAGGTGCGTTGGGTCATTTATTAGCATGCGCAGTGTTATCGCCTAGCGATTTCAGTGATAGTGTCCGTATTATTATGTGTCTAGGCTAAGCACAGACGGGTTCATCGGAGCCACCCACCTTAGCGATGTTCGCATCGGCCGAGCGATACTCCGAGCGCGCCTTTGATAGTCTAAGTCTGGATTTATCTTTGACGGGCCATTGTAAGTCTTGCATCGATTCGCATCGATACTTCATCGGGTCGACGCAACTCTTCGAGTCGACGGCTCGTTTGAGTCGTTGCACTTGCCGTTTGAATCGGCGTTCCGCTAGGGCGGAGCGGGTCATTACATAATACACCACTCAAAACAAGTCTCGTCCTCGTGACTTCCTGAGTGCAGGTCATCCTACCGTTCCTTAACTCGTGTCATCGTGTTTTATAGACAATTCTATCGAACGGCTCTATCGTTCGATGGCATCGAACCATGCTCGGTACCTTTCCAAGTTCCGTATCGCATACGTTTGGTCGATCTTTATTGGATAACTTTTCATTCATTTTAGATTTGATGACACTTATTCAATTCAGGTGTTTTTTCGACTTGGTTGCTTTTTTGACGTATCATGGGACTGAAACGGTCGCACGAGGTACGTTGTAATTCGTCAAACATGAAAGTCGTAGGCTGAGGCAAACTCACTCATTTGTTCATGCGCATCTCAACACCCACTTGCAGCTGTATTCGAGTTCATCATATCGCTGAGTTTGGATCGTGTACGCATTCAAGGCGTCCCCCGAATACGTACATTTCAACCAAGCTTAGCGACTAGCGAAGTCGGACAAGCTACTCGTGATAGTTTCGATTTGCCGATCGTTTTTGCTAACTTCGATTTAAAACCGAATTCATGTGTGTATCACATATCGTTTATCTCGGTCCTCGAGATTATCCGATTCGCTTCTCAAGCGCTCTTGTCAATGAAATCAATACGATTTCTTCTTAGCGGGGTCGACCAAGTCTAAGTAATTTCTGTCCGATTCAAGACCAAGTATTGTACTATCGTCGAGTACGTCTTCCGATCAATGATTCAATTCGTTATCTCAACTTTACTGCGCATCATCCATTCCTATCATTCGCTTTATTTGGGGCCAATCTCATCGTCGTTCACGCACACTCCCTGTTACCCGTCCTACTCTAAGTCTTGCTGCCCAAAGTCAATCATCCGTCCAGATGATGTTGTAATGTCAATCGCATAGGTTCAATCACTCGGCATAGGGTCGTCCGCCTATCCGCTAGGCCATTTCTCAAGGCTAAGTCAATGTCAAGATTGGAATCATAGTTCTCCAACAATAATGCCAATACTGACCCCAATCCTAGGGTCAAACCAAAGTCGGTAGTGCAAGATTTTCCTACCCAAGCTCGCGTCACTCAGATTTCTAAACATCGAGCATGATCACCTAATCCGCATCAAGACTTACGTTGCACATATTCAATTCCGTTCAATCACCAGTTCTAACCAATTCATGTATTCGATCACGAGGTCATCCAGTTCGACAATATATTGCGCCCCAATCTCACGTGAGTCCGATTACCCACGGCGGTTCATGAATCACCATACAACGCTCCCGCGGAATAATCATTCTCATCGGGGCTTAACTCTTGTTTGAGTTTTGGACTAACCCATTCTCGATACGCGGATTGGACCTACTCAATCCTCAAGTTTAATTCTTCAAGCACAAAATTCATTCTCGAGTCCACCTTCGCGTCAAACCACAAGTCGAAGCAATCAGATTATCACGCCATCCAAGTTCAATCACTCCCGCTGTATGAATCACCATATCAGCACTCACGCGGAGTGATCGTCATAATTCGGCACGACGCATGTGCGAGGCTGGAGTTGCGCTCGCATAAGACAAGAACGTCAACGTTGTGGTTGTCAACGAAGCAAATCCAAGTATTCACATTTTCATCCAAGCCAAATCACCTCGAACCGAATCTATCTTTTCCTCGACACATTTTTAACATCCCAAGTATAGCATCCAACGGAACAATGACATTTGCACGACCGTCATTCGCCGAGTCAGAGTACCCCCGAGTTATCGTATATCGATCTTTGATACGTCTCAATACCATTGACGATATGCGTAACCTGACGATCTTCCTTTGCAACCGATTTTGAGTCGTGCGTTGATGCTGTTGTCCGAGTTGGATATTCCACGATTTCCTCAATATTCGAGATCAAGTTTTGATCGCTATTCCTCAAGCTAGTTTCAAGATCGTTGTCCAAACTCAAGTCACAATTTATTTGAATCAATCCAAAATCGTGCGCGTGATCCTCTAAGTTTCCTCGATCAAGACCATTCATTTTCATTCATCGTTTCGAATCATTTTCTAACTTGCGTTGCCCATTGACAAGTTGTCCGAATGACATCTCGTTCGGGACATTCGAAGTTACGACCAACTAAGCGTGACGCGTTCTAAGGCTTTGCGCGATCGCATCACCTCGCCGACATACCCGTTCTATCCGTATATCTTGTAGTCTCGCTCGAACAATTTCTATAACGTCCATACACCACTCAGGGTTCGAGCCACTCGACTAGTCGTCGACACTCATTTTTATTCTTCTCCGAACCTATCACATACACCACTCGGATTCAAGCCATACGATCTAGTCTTCAATCATGTTCGCGTCATGCGCTAAGACATCCTTCAGATTCGTTCGACGAATCTCTAGCGTAATCGTTCATGTCGCCTCGACGTACTAAGTCGTTCGCATTAATCCTCAAAATCCAAGTCAATCTTTCGTGCACGCCTAAGCGTTAGTTTGATAGCGTTCCTATCGATATACACTCTAAGTATAGCTTCGTTCCCGACCGAGCGGTACTTGATATCGCTCGCAACTCGATTGCACCAAAAGTCGAGGTGCGCGACATGCGACACAACATAACCAAAAAGGTCATGTGCATAGCTATCTCGTACGAACTATATTCGAGTTCGCATGCTCACTTATTCTCGTTTGAGCGATAATCGATCTCACTCGCAACTCGTTTGCACCAGAGGGTCTAGGTGCGCGATACTCTGTACCACTTAGCCAAAAGGCTGCGTGCATAACCATCCCGTTCGAACTATACTTTGGTCTCGTATACTCGTTTGCTGTCAGCATAAGCTCATTCAAGCATGCACTGCGTTTGCTAACTCTTAGCATCGGTTCCTTCCAACTCAAGTCCGTCGTGGTGGCACAAAGGCCTTCGCCTATCGATCCCGTCCAACCGAGTAATCGTACGAGCTTTTGAAAATATTAGACTTATTGTATGGAACATCCCAAGGCACAACGAGAGAGAGCGTACACTTCTTTTTCCAACGACGAGCTTTCAAAACTGAAAAAATCGAAATGATGTCCAAGGACGTGAAGCCGTGCTTTGATACCAATCTGTCATGCCCCGCTCCCGCATGAGCGATCGTCCTCGCTAAGGCGTGATGCCGTACGGGCCTAGGTTGCGCCCGTGCAAGGCTATGTCCAGAAACGGCCGATTTGAGCTAGGCCACAGAGTCGCACAGAGTGTCCCCATTTGCAGCGAAAAGTAAATGAACACAAATTGAAGCGAATTCAACTCTTTATTGATATTCAAGAAGTTTACAAGCGACGCTAGGCCGATATTACAAATCGCTCAAGCTCTCTCTCCGAAACATAAAAGACGTGCCAAGTGGCTTACAACATGGAATGATTCATGACGATGTTCCGATACATTATGTCCCGTATATGGTGCTCCAGCTCCTTGCAACGCTCCAAGGCTCCAGAGATAGCTCCGCGCCTTAGCATGTTTGATGGAAGCTCCGTACCCGCCGGCGTCTCCTGCATCCTGCAAGCAGACTGTGGGGTTATCAGTACATTGTTATGCACTGGTGGGGAGGCTAGCTCGCCCACAATGCTATCGTTACCAAACACGTTCTATTTACTTTCGTGCACCGTCTATCATTCATTGTCTTTCTAATCTTGCCTTAGGATCAGTTTCATGCATATTTCATTACCTATCTCGTGTTGCCAATTTCAAGTGTCGCATGGAAATACATGCATGACTTACCCATACTTACCGTCCGGCCTTCCCTGTTCAATGTAAACCAAGTTAGTCAACAATTCATATATTCTCAACTCTACATGATTCACGTAAACATTCAATGCCAATGGTGTGTTCCTGGCTTAGATTCTAACGCGTCGTAGGCGTATTCTCTAACTAATTGTACGAAGTATTCATTATCATTTGGTGTGATACATTTCAAGCTTATTCAGAAGGTGCTTTGTTCAGATTAACTTAGACTACTTTAATTTCAATGCAAGGACTTGCACGTGGATTGCCACCAGCAAAGCCCACTTAAATCTATATGCACCGGTCGCTGGCATCATAAGCCATTTTGGACATCCAAGCCGTGGTATTTCTCAACTAGCGTAGGATGAGGACTGGCACACACCCCGTTAGTCTCTTGAAATACTCCTACACTTACGTCCCCCGGGTGGCCGAGTCCGTACCCAGGCAGCCCGTAAGCCATATTTTTGATTCCGCCTAGGCCGGCATATCCCCCCTTTGATCATGCCGCGGAATCCCTTTTTCTTTACGGTCACAGCATTCGCCACCCCTCGCTCGTGCCGTTTGTCCACGACCATTTCGTATTAACTTGTCTTTTTAACTTAACGGCTGACTCTGAGCCGTAGGCTAACCCTTAGCCACAATGCGTTATCGACCAGGTTGGCGTCCGTGCAGCGCGGGTAGCGAGTTCCGTTGCACGTGCCCGTCACACGTGTCGCTAACCATTCCTTTCCTTTTTATCATTTATTCATTCCTTCTTTCTTTCACTTGTTTGTTCGTTCATTGATTCATTCACGTATTCATTCTTTCATTCGTTGGTTCATTCATTCACTTATCCATTCATTCTTTCATTCACACATTATGCAACTCTCCGTACGGGAGTCGCCTTGGCGACCCATCGGTCCCATAGTCTTTCAATGTTGCTGAACTCTACTCGGAATGACTATGTTGATAGTCTTCCCGTTTCATTGTTGTAAACCATACATTGTTTTATTTTTGAACGCGTAAGGGACTTGAACGTAAGCTTGTGCCTTAGCACGAGCGTGGAGCGCGGTGCGAGAGTTCTCGTATTTTCCATGTTTCTTTCCATATTCTATACAAGCATACAAGATGGGATTAATCCCTTAGCTAGGTGCGTTGGGTCATTTATTAGCATGCGCAGTGTTATCGCCTAGCGATTTCAGTGATAGTGTCCGTATTATTATGTGTCTAGGCTAAGCACAGACGGGTTCATCGGAGCCACCCACCTTAGCGATGTTCGCATCGGTCGAGCGATACTTCGAGCGCGCCTTTGATAGTCTAAGTCTGGATTCATCTTTGACGGGCCATTGTAAGTCTTGCATCGATTCGCATCGATACTTCATCGGGTCGACGCAACTCTTCGAGTCGACGGCTCGTTTGAGTCGTTGCACTTGCCGTTTGAATCGGCGTTCCGCTAGGGCGGAGCGGGTCATTACATTAAGCCACAAGCCCTGAAATATGACTTAACCCATGGGACATGCGAAGGCTATGCCAAGCCTTGGACGACGGGACCGTGCATGCTTTATTAAGCTTTCATGCGGGCGACGCCTATGACTTAGGCTAATTCGAGCGTTGTGGCAACTTAGCAACTTAGGCTAACTTCCTTCTCCCAAGCCACGGGACGAAGGATCGAGTGTCATTTTCAAAGCACGCTGAGCAAACTTCTAAGCAGACCGTGGGACCATTTTTATATGTTCTAAGACATTCCGACCCATCAGGATTATTTCTTTAGCTATGTGGATGCATCTCTTTTATTATCAAGCCTAACTTGTGCAAGTTGAAAACATGTGAGTTATTATGTGAATGCTAAGATGAGGTAAGTTCATCGAAACTACCCTACCTGAGCGAGTCTTTGAGCAAGCCGTTGCGAGGCTAAGTCCGAACGCCGTCGGCGTTTCGATTCCTCCGATTGACCGAGCGGGACGGGGCACTACATCATACACCACTCAGAAAAAGTTTCGTCTTTAAAACTAACTGAGTACTTACTTATGGACCACTTTGATCCAAGGACTCTCGTACACACTCCGCCTACGCGTTTCTTCGATTCCGAGCCACGCTCGCACTAGTATCAATCTTTTCTTTAACACGATTTCAGATTCCTCGATACTTTTCCATTCCTCGAGTCTCACTTGAATTCAACGTATCATTTGGTTGGATCGTGCACGCATTCCAGGCGTCCCCAAAATACATACATTTCAGCCAAGCCGCATGATAGAGAATTCGTCATTCTCACTCGAGTCGCATCGTGCACATATTCAGGCATCCTAAAATATATGCACGTCAGCCGAATCTCGTGAGGGGTATTCTTATATTCTTGATTCACTCTATCCATCCATACCAATCTTCAAGATTAATCTTTCGTTTGCTTACTCTTGCAACATGGATGTCTCGTCTAACCCGCTAGGCCATTTCTAAAGGCTAAAGTCAATGTCAGGATTGGAATCATAGTTCCCCAACAATAATGCCAATACTGACCCCAATTCTAGGGTCAAACCAAGTTGATAGTACGTGGTTTTCTACCCAAGCTCGCATCACTCAGATTTCTAAACATCGAGCATGATCACCTAATTCTAACCAATTCATGCATTCGATCACGAGGTCGTCTAGCACAATAATTTGCCATGCCCTAATCTCACGCAAGTTTGATTATCTACGTTGGACATGAATCACCATGCTACGTCCTCGCAGGATAATCGTCCTCATTGGAGTGTGATGCTTGCTTGAGTCTAGACTAATTCATTCTCGATACGCGGATTGGACCTACTCAATCCTAAAGTTCAATCGTCAAGCACACTGAGTCATTCTCGATAGGGGTACAACTCGGGCGGGTTGGGTCGGGCTTGAGGTCAATCCGAGCCCAACCCGATGAATCATAAGCCTAGTCCGAGCCCAAGCCCGGCCCGACCTCGGGTTCAACATATGAAGCCCAAGACCAAGCTCGGAGGATCGGGTTTGCCTCGGGTTGAACTCGGGTTGGGTCGGGTCCATCGGGTTTATCGGGCTCTAATATACTAACTGAAATAATTTTAAACAAAATAATAATAAACACATAATTAAATAGCAATCAAGTCTTGATCATTACAAAATACAAACTGAAATAAGATTTAGGATAAAGAGTTGAAGAGTTTGGGTGAAGAAGTTTAGGAATATATATATATATATATATATATATATATATATATATATATATATATATATATAAAAGTTATATAAATATATATATATATATATATATATATATATATATATATATATATATATATATATAAGTCGGGTTTCGGGTTCCTCGGGTAAACCGACATATGAACCCGAGCCCAACCCAATTTATGATCGGGTTCAAATAATTGAACCCAAACCCGAGCCCGAACCCGAGTATCTTCAATCCTAACCCAACCCATTAACGGGTTTACCCGATCGGGCTCGGGTTTAGCCCGCCCAAGTTGCACCCCTAATTCTCGATCCACCTTCGTGTCAAACCACAAGTCGAAGCAATCAAATTGCCACGCCATGCAAGTTCGATCACCCCCGCTGTATGAATCACCATACCAGCGCTCACGCGAAGTGATCGCCCTAATCCGACGTGATGTATGTGCGAGGATGGAGTTGCGCTCTCATAAAATAAGAACGTTAATGTTGTGGTTATCGTCGGTTCAATCCAAATATTTTATTTTCATCCAAGCTAAGATCTCAGTTCGATAGTCTGACCGTCATTCGTTCAACTAGAAAATCCTCGAGCCAAGTCTTATCTTTTCCTCGATACCTTTCAACATCCCGAGTATAGCATCCATCGGAACAATGACATTTTATACGATCATCGTTCCTCGAATCAGAGTACCCCCGAGTTATCGCACATCGATCTTTGATATGCCTCAATACCATCGATGATGTACGTAACCTGACGATCTTCCTTTGCAACGAACTCTGAGTCATGCAACTGATGCTATTGTCCGAATTGGATATACCACAATTCCATTCGATCAAATCTGAAATCATAAGCGCGATGCTCTAGGTTTCTTCGATCAAGACATTCACTTTTATTCATCGTTCTGAATCGTGATTCAATATTATTTTCTAACTCGTGTTGCCCATTCACAAGTTGTCCGAACGACATCTCATTCAGGACCTTCAAAGTCACGACCAACTAAGCGTGACGCGTTCTAAGGCTTTGCGCGATCGTATCGCCTCGCCGACATATTCGTTGTTACCCTTAATCCTCAATTTTTGCTCAAATGATTTCCAAGATGGACCATACACCACTCAGGATTCCAGCCATCCGATTTAGTCCACAATTACGTTCGTATTATTCGCTAAAATATCTTTCAGATTCGTTCGACGAATCTCTAAAGTAATCACTCACGTCGTCCCGACGTACTAAATCGTTCGTACTATTCCTCAAAATCTAATCCAATATTTCGTGCACGCCTAAGCGTTAGTTCGATAGAGTTTCTATCGATATACACTTTAAGTGTATCTCCGTTCCCGACCGAGCGATACTTAATATTGCTCGTGATTCGATTGCACCAAAAAGTCGAGGTGCACGACACGCGGCACAATTTAGCCAAAAGGCCGTGTGCATAGACATCCCGTACGGACTACACTCTGATTTGGCACGCTCGTTTGCTATGTCGACGTAGGACTATTTAGGCATGCATGCGACTTGCTAACTTTAGCATGTGCTTTCTATCAAGTCAAGTTTGACACCGTTCAGCACAAAGGTCATCGCCTACCGATACATTCGATTGAACACTTGTACGAGCTTTTGAAAATATTTAGACTTATTGTATGGACATGCCGTGGGACATTGGAGAGAGAGCGCACACTTCTTTTTCCATGAACGAGCTTTCAAAACTGAGAGATTTGACTTGAAGTCAAAGGACGTAAAGCCGTGCTCTGATACCATTATGTCACGCCCCTCTCCCGTAGGAGCGATCGTCCTCGCTAAGGCGTGATGCCGCACGAGCCTAGATTGGCTCGTGCAAGGTAGTTTCATAATGACCGATTACAACGGTTGCGACGGGGTCGTCGCACAGAAGTTCCAAGCAGAAACATTGAACATGCAGCAAAAATTTAGAAACAAAATACAAGTTATTCAAAAGTGCTCTTTATTGATATTGAACAATAAGATTACAATAGACGCAAGGCCATGATTACAAGTCTCTCAAGCTCACTTTTCTCTTATTTTACATGTCACTCTGCTCTCTCTCATCTCTCGATACAATGCTTCAAGGCGACGAGTACAAATTCTGCAGGATGGCGATGTCCATACATTATGTCCCGTATAAGTCTTGAATCCACGCGGTCGCATGCTTCGAATCGCCAAGGAACTCCGTGCCTCGACGCATCCAAGCGAGCTCCGTGCCACGAGCTTCTACCTGTGCTTGCACATAAAAATTGTGTGGGTGTCAGTACTCAACTGTACTGGTGGAGTGAGCTCCTCGCCCACCCATACAAACCGACACGTTCATTACTTTGTGCAGCTTAAATCCCTTTCGATTGTCTTTCTAGTCTTGCTTTAGGATCAATTTTAGGACAAAGACGTCTTGGCCTATACTTGGTAACGCAACGACAGGGTTGTGCTATACTCGATTCGCGACTTCAATATATTCGAGGCAGTGCCTCACCGAGCAGAACTTATGCAACTCGACCGTACCAAGACTTTCACTTCTCTCATGTACCTCTAGTCCATTCTCGTGCCAACGATGTCAAGGGGACGACTCGTGAAGGTCGTGCCAGTAGACTTGATTCGTGTCTTAAGACCGAGGCCATGCCTTCCAAGTATCAACCGGACTTAATCAACTTGTCTTACGGCCCTTCCTGACTTAACTCGAGACGAGGCCACTTTTATGTCGAAGCACGTGTCCTTGCTATAGCCAAATCTTGGCTCCAGAACGGTGTTGCAACCGTGCACACCTAACTCGTGCCGACTCAAGGTTAGTGCTTGCAATAAGCATAACTTGTTTACCCAACTCATAACTTGCTAGTATTTGACACAATGCAAAGGTATACACGCGGATAGCCGCTCTTGCCGACACATCTATATGAGTGGTCACTAGCAATGTCAAGCTATCCTGGATCTTTTGCATACGATGACCATTCTCGTGGCGAGGTACGAGCTCCCACCGAATGACCCGCAGCCTATATTGTAACGATTCACTTCAATCGAGTCGTACCGTCGATGAAGGTCGTACAATATCTACAATTCCTCCTAGGCCGATACGAACCCGGCGCCCCGGAATCGCTCGAGAAATTTTGCCGTTGTGCGTAAGTTGTCCAATGACCATGCAAGACTCAACTCGATCTATCAAGTCCTTCCCTATTCATGACCATGCTTTCCATCTTTCTATCGAGACTCCCAAGTAACGAGATCGATCTCGCGTGATTCCTTATCGAGACTTATCGAGACTCTCAAGTAGCAAGACCGATCTCGTGTGCTTCCTTATTGAGACTTAGCGAGACTCCTAAGTAGCGGGACCGATCTCGTGAACGAGACTTATCGAGACTCCCAAGTAGAGGGACCGATCTCGCGTGCTTTCTTATCGAGACTTAGCGAGACTCCCAAGTAGCGGGACCGATCTCGTGTACGAGACTTATCGAGACTTAGCGAGATTTCCAAGTAGCGGTACCGATCTCGACGATAACTAGTCACGTGGACTTTCTTTGTCTATGACATGCTTTTCACTAAACCCACCGTAGCTCATGCCTTAGACATACCTTGTTCTCTAGGCGACGCTATCGCTCAAGTCATATACTTTATACGACGAGCCTTGATCTCGTGGGACTATGTGACTTGATGTCACTACCACATTTTAGCTTGAGGGTATTTTAGTTATTTTATGAATTTTGAATTTATTTTGATTTATTGAAGTGATGATTGTTATTTTTGACTTTTACAAGTTGAGACTTTGGAGACTAACCTAGATATTGACTCTAGCTATGGTGACTTGATTAGCATGGTGGGACCCTAGTCTAACTTAAGTCAACCCAAGTTTAGTCATTTAGAATCAAGTTTGAAATAGGAGAATAAAGACTAGGTTTAAGGACTTGACTTATGAATTGAATTCCTTTCCCAATGCAACTTGGCCCAAAGCCCACTAGTGAAACCCTAACCCTAATTCCTTCCTATAGTGGCCGGCCACATTGGGAATCCCCCTATAAAGTCTCTCTTTCCTTTGTTCTTGCCTCTTTTGTATTAAATAAACTTTGTGAAAAGAAAGGTAAATTCCATTCTTCCCCAATTCATAACTCTCTCATTTTTATTCCTTTTTGATTCAAATCTTTTGCAATAGAATCTTTCAGCCTTTACTTGATGTTCATGGAGAGAAATTTCAGTTTGGGAACAATTTGGAGAGTTTGGCTAGCAAGGGAAACCATTCGATTTGGAGCTTTTCTTGCCATTTGACACACTATAGGTAAACCCTCTAAATTGTATTTAATTTCTGATTTCTTTGCATGGTAGCCTAGATCTAGGTGTCTTCTAGCTGTGGTGTAAGTTTTGTGTCAATTTGCATCAATTTTGTGTCCGTATCGGACACGTATCCTAACCTAGAACTAGGTGTTTGATGAAATGCCACACTCGATGTTTTTGTACTATTTTTGAATTGTGTTTGAATGGATTTGTAGATCTATAGGTCGTGTTTGATTTCGTGTCAGTTGTGGGAGTTTATCGTGTCGTGTCGTGTCAGTACGAGGACTCAAACACGCCACAGCAGTCGTGGGACACTGTCATGCTGCTCGGGGTGCTTATCTCCTCGAACACGGTGACTCGACACATGAAACTTGGTGAGGACCGAGGGGCAGTGTGTGACACAAGCCCCCTCGAGTCTCGAGTCACTTCGTGTCGAGTCGGACACGCAATCGAACTCGTACTGGCCATTGCCTGCTGTGCGCGTGAGCCACAGACACCTCTGACACGGACTTCGTGTCGTGTCTTGGTGTCTCGTGGACACGAGTCAGGGTGTCAGGGTTGTAGCCCTACCCTAGGCGAATCTGTGGACACGCACTCGTGCTGTGTCGTGTGCTAGACACGCGTGAACACATGTACGAGACTGTGTACTGAGTATGTGTTCGTGTGATGATTTTAGTGTCTTGGACACGATTGTGTCCACTTAGTTGGACACAGACACCATGCTTGACACTTACAAGCATGACACTTCATTTACCAAACATTTGATTGATTATTTAGTTGTATTTGGGATTTCGAAATCAAGTTTCCCCCAAATGTCTGATACTAGCTCACTGTTAAGGATTTTCTGAGAATTATTATATTTAAACTATTTTTGTTGATGATTAATTATCATGAATAATTCACTTATATAGGTAAGAGTTTAATGAACATGTTAGGTTTTCATGTTAGCAAGGAACCATGGTTTTCGAATTTGCTTAGGACTGTTTAAATGAAAATTGTCATATGTTAAACTGAAACCTATCTATGTATAAACTGAATTCGAATTTTCCTGAGAATATATGTGCATTTGGACTGAAAACTGAGAATTGACACACTGTTATGTATGCACATTGATTCTCATACACATTACACAACCTGAGGACATTATACTGTTTTAACTGGGAATCAAATTCCTGTTACACTGAGTCTGAAACATTCACACTGTTTTCTCCACATCATTCACACACACACACCCATGGTTACACTCACAAACCTGACATGTAAACTGAGAACACATGATAACTCACTCACACTATTGATTTCCTATTGTACACTGCACTGTCATGTACACACACTCACACATGAGCACTAATTTCTGAGAACACCCTAGCCTATGTTGTGTGCACTCAAATCTGAATTTTCTAAAGTCTGAGAACATATAGCTACTGTTATCTACACACACACATAGGTGTAACCTGAGAACATTTGACACACACACAATATTACACACACACACACATGTAAACTAATAACCTACCTATACTACTGTTATCTATACACACACATTGTACTAGCTTGCTAACACTCTCTACACACACATCATTGTACACTCACTCACACTCATCCACACACACCACTGCTACCTATATATACACACACACTACCCCTTACTGTCACACACACATGACACACACACACAATATTGACACACACACATGTCACTCTCTCCCTCTATGTATACATATAAAATATCTATAATCTGTGTGATAATATCACCCTCGAAATTCGTGTTATGTATTTTCGTATATGTGTACATATTTCGGGTTTGTATTTTTATTAGTCATGGTTAGCTAGTCATGATTTTATTTTTAGCATGTTGCATTGGCATGGTTATTTTGGCATTTCATTGGTTATGGCTTAGCTTGGTTCGGTTTAGCTTGGTTTGGTTTGCTTTTGGGTTCATCATGAACCTAAAAAAAACCCCTACCTACCACCACCACCATCATTTAAAACCCAACCCCCTTTCTCTCTCCTCTTTACTCTTCATTTATTTTTTCACCTTCTTCCTCTTAACTTCTCCACCTACCAAGAGAAGCTTAGGCAAGTGCAACTTGCTTCATGGAGAAACTCTATTTTTGTTGTTCTATTGTCTTCCTCGCGAGATTCTAAGATACTTTAGAACTTGACATTTTTTATTTTGATGGATATTTTCTTGTAGATCTAAGTTTATATTATTTTCGATTTTCTTGGGTTTTGATCTATTAAACTTCATTATTTTCATGTTTTATTTGTTTCATGTTGTAGAGAATTCGATTTTACCCAAAATAGACCTTTGAAAAGTTAGATTTTGACTTATTTTGAGGAAGTTATGACCAAAAGTATTTTTCGTCATTTCTATGTTCATCTGTGCTGATTCTGGCAGGGACGATGAATAGTGCCGCATAGTATTCGAGCCGCATATGGGAATGCCGTATAGTGCCGCATAGTATCCGAGCCATATGAGAGTGCTACATAGTGCCGTATAGTGTCCGAGCCGCATATGGGAGTGCTGCATAGTACCGTATAGTATCTGAGCCGCATATGAGAGTGCTGCATAGTGCCGCATAGTATTCGAGCCGCATATGGAGTGCTTCATAGTGCCGTATACTATTCGAGCCGCATATAGGAGTGCTGCATAGTGCCGTATAGTGTCCGAGCCGCATATGGTTGTGCTGCATAGTACCGTATAGTATTCGAGCCACATATAGGAATGCTGTATAGTGTCGTATAGTGTCCGAGCCGTATATGGGAGTGCTGCATAGTGCCGCATAGTATCCGAGCCGTATATGAGAGTGCTGCATAGTGCCGTATAGTGCCGTATAGTGTCCGAGCCGCATATGGGAGTGCTGCATAGTACCGCATAGTATCCGAGCCGCATATAGGAGTGCTGCATAGTGCCGCATAGTGTCCGAGCCGCATATGGGGTGCTGTATAGTACCGTATAGTATCCGAGCCGCATATGAGAGTGCTGCATAGTGCCGTATAGTGCCGCATAGTGTTCGAGCCGCATATGAGAGTGCTGCATAGTGCCACATAGTATCCAAGCCGTATATAGGAGTGCTGCATAGTGCCGCATAGTGTCCGAGCCGCATATGGGGGTGCTGCATAGTGCCGCATAGTATCCGAGCCGCATATGGGAGTGCTGCATAGTGCCGTATAGTATCCGAGCCGCATATGGGAGTGCTGTATAGTGCCGTATAGTGTCCGAGCCGCATATGGAGGTGCCGCATAGTGCCTATTTTGGCTATTTTTGGCTATTTTATGTCCTATTTGGCCGATTTGTGGCCAGAATTTCTCCTAACTCCCAACATGAAAGTGGTAGATCTTTTTCTTGGCTTCAAGAACATGTTATTTGCTACTTTATGCAAGTTTTCTCATTTATTATATGTAAGGATAGAACATGTTAGTGACCCGTCGAGGCGCACTCTTGACAAGTAAACATGACATGTAATCTGGAACGCCGTTGCGACGGCTATCTTGACATGCTAGTAATCCTCCTCTTGATACCGTGGATGATTGTGCTTGTACAAATGAACCAGTCTTGTCTTGCATCATGTCTAGGACAGGGATCCCTGAGTACCACGGTCAGAGATACCTACAGTAATTGACTAAGGCTAATAAACTAGAATAATTCAGTAGACATGAAGAGATTCCCAGCTACAGACAATCCCGTTATCTGGGCGCATTAAGTGGACTTGTAGCCTACCGACGAGTAGGGCACATTTCCAGCACACAGTCACGTGTTGCATTCTTCATAAACGGACATTCGACCTGGATAACCGGATGGTCTGCTGGACTTGTGGCTGTTGGGATAATCTCATTGCATCTTGTTAGTAACTAGGCCTGTGATAATCCTAGTTAGTTAAAAGTATCAAGCCGTACTCTTGATTGGCCGTGATTGATTGGATGGAGTTTATTCCAGCTTAGTCTTATCATGATCCTGTGCAAGATTGTGACATGACATGATTATTGATGCTTGCCTTAACAATAACGATCGGGGGTCCAGTTCTGTTCAGGCGAAGGATTACAACCCCGGTCCTTGTTTGGTTTAAGGGTTGTAACCTGGCTCCCGGAGCAGTTCTGTGTCCTCTCTTCGTTTATTGTCTTATTTCAACCCCATGCCATGTTCGTCATGTTTACCTTACCTTAATACCATGATTATTTATACTGGCCTTAGCAATAAAGATCAGGGGTCCAGTTCTGTTCAGGCGACGGGTTACAACCCCGGTCCTTGTTTGGTTTAAGGGTTGTAACCTGGCTCCCGGAGCAGTTCTGTGTTCTCTCTTCGTTTATTGTCTTTACTGTACCAATAGTATTTGAGACGGGTTTCTATTCAGGTGAAGGGCTGCAACCCCGGTCCTTGTTTGGTTTAAGGGTTGTGACCTGGCTACTTGAATGGTTTCTTCGTACTCAATTTAATGTTGTTATCTCTATTATTATCAGTTCTTTATTTATTATTTATCTTTAATATTCTATTGTGATATGCTGGTTTTAGTTCCTAAGTGAAGCCTCCTTTGTGGCACTTACTCTTTCTGGGGTCTGACCCGGCTGGTTTTGTGTGGCCAGATATCGGAGCAGCACCAGAGGATCCACTTGTCTTCCAGCCAGATGGTGACCACCAGGCGTAACCCTGGCAACGAGTGGGTTTCTTTTGTCCTCCTACGTTATTGTAAAAATTATTCTTTTGAGGCGTTTAGCCGGCGAGCACGTGTTAGCTCGTATTGCACCTTTATTTACTGTCTGCCTACGGGCTGTAACATGATTGACAGATCCTAGGGTTGATCATGTATGACTGAACTCTTGCTAGTCTTGACATTTTGTACGACTAGCTTCATGAATATCCAATATGTAATGTATGGGACGCCTTGCTAATATATATTTGGTGCTCTGACATCTTGTAACTATTATTGCTTACTTGAGATTGAGACAATAGGCTTGTTCATGACCATAGGAGACTGTTGGCTTGTAGTTAAACCCTCATGTATCTAGACAGCCGTGACCGTATAGCGAGGTGGGTTGCACTTCAATATACGTAGCTGGCTATGTACGCCCCCGCTCTCCAGTATTCTGGTTCTGGGGCGTTACATGGTTTTAGTGGCGGCCCATGCAGGTCTTAAAAATCAAGATATGTGAGGGTTTACCGAATAGATGTCTCAATCAGCACTCGTCCTTGATCTATGCCAGACTCTTCTAATCCCTGAGATTCTCGACCTGATCACATGCTTGTATCGTTGATCTGTCCTGGTCCTTCCTTATTGTTCCCTATGTCGTCTTCTTCAGCGGCATTGTTCCTGGACCTGCCGATCAGCAAGAAGGAGCACCTCCCGCGGACTAGCAGCAACCTGGAGATCAAGCCCAGCATTCAGAAGTAGCCTCCAGAGTCATGCCTACTGGAGGAGAGCCACCAGTTCAGCCCGTCCAGCCTGTAGAGCCTGATGATGGCACTTTGGTTGGTCTCATCAGGACACTATTAGCCTCCCGAGATCGTCGAAGAGATGTCTTACACCAGGCGGTGGCAGACGCTTTGACCAGAGGAGGTCATCAGGGTAATAGCACGGCCAACAGCTTCAAGCGCTTGAACCCTCCCTTTTTCGACGGCCGTGAAGATGCGATCGCTGCTGATGCTTGGCTTCAGGACACAGAGATGATTCTAGAAGCAGCCAGGACTCCAGAGAACGAGAAGGTGGCCGTGGTGCGCCTGCAGTTATTGGATCTTGTCCGCAGCTGGTGGACGGCGCAGGCCGTTGGATTAGTGGCCCCTTTTGTCTGGGCAGTATTCAGGGAAAGATTCCAGACCAAGTACTTCGATGCTGTAGCTCGGTACGATCTACAGACGAGGTTCACCAATCTGAAGCAGATGGGCAGGACGGTCGATGGATATGCGGCCGAGTTCTCCAGGCTTAGTCGGTTTGCTCCCACCTTGGTGGCGACCGAGTTCGATAGAGTCCAGCGGTTCCAGCAGGGGCTCCACCTAGAGATTTTATTGGCAGTGGAGCAGTTTGAGCATCAGATTTTTGATGCAGTATTGAGAGCAGCCCGGAGGCATGAGTGTACCTCCCAGAGGATCGTGGATAGGACCGGAGTGTTGGCACATTTTATTTTGATAATATTAACAGCATCTTCGTAGTTTAGTTTTCTCTGTTTTCAGATTGATATATTTTCAGAAGCTCTACTACATAAAGTCTGTCCATTCAAGTTTACCATCCATTACCTTGAAGACTGAAGCAAAAGACCGGCGCTCCTTGTAATAAACGGCTTCCTACACTGCATGATTTCGAGTCTGTACAAGGTCTAGGTCTTTCTGTAAACACTTAAGGTTGGATGACAAACTAAAAGCTTTATACTTCTTAAAGTCAAAAATCAATATCCTATAGATCGGCATACCGGTGGTATGCTCCGGCATACCGGCGGTATACCATTTTATTGGCCACAAAACCTTCTGTGAGAAATGTCGGCATACCGATGGTATGCTCCGGCATACCGGCGGTATACCGTTTTGTGGACCACAAAACGTTCTGTGACAAACATCGGCATACCGACGGTATACTCCGGCATACCGGCGGTATACCGTTTTGTTTGCCTCAAAAACATTCTGTGATAAACGTCGGTATACCGTGACATACTGACGGCATACCGGGTTACAAAAATTTGATTTTTGAATGGCATAGACTGCATTAATGGCAGCATTAAATGCTCCCAACGGATACTAATATGACCGTTACTGTTCGACTGGTATACCGACGGTATGCCGGTACATACCGACGGTATGCCGGTCAGGCTGTATCCAGAAGCATTAAATGCTACCTACTCTTGGTTTCTCTATAAATGAAAGCCTTCTCTCTCTTGAAGCTTTCACCAACTCTTGCCATAAATTTTCCAAACTACTAAGAGCTCCACCATTAATACTCTACCAAGCTTTTAATTGTCATCCTCTCCCAAAGTGCTAGAGTTATTAAGAGTTGTAATTTTTGATCTTCAAGTGTTAGAAGATCAACAAGTTCTCTTCTCATTTCTTTGAAGTTGGCGAGCCTTCGTAAGAAAACTCGTGTGTTGAAGTTGGCGAGTTCTTCGGATCCAAACTCGTGTTAAAGTTTACGAGTTCTTCGGATCCAAACTCGTGTGTACTATTTTATTAAATAGTGGATTTAAGCCGGAGAGAGTTCCGGGACTGGATTGCCTCAAGTGAGGATACCAGGATACATCTTGTGTTTGATCTTCTTACTCTCTCTTTTTATTTGTCATATATTACTTCTTGTGATCAAGTTATTTTTTATTTCCCTATTCACCCCCCTCTAGGGTTTTACAATTGGTATCAGAGCTTTGTTCTCTTGACTTGGATTTACACCCTTTGAGTGATCCATGGCCACTAACCCTAGTATCAATACCTTCCACAATGAGGGACACTCCACAAATAGGCCTCCCCTATTTGATGGAACCAACTATAACTACTGTAAGATTAGGATGAGCATTTATCTGAAGTCTATAGATTTTGATTTATGGGATTGTGTGATAAATGGTCTCCCTACTCCTTCCAGAGTTATTGAGGATGTTGCATTTGACACCCTTAGGGACATACTTACTGAAAACACCAAGAAACTTGCTAGTCGAGATGCCAAGGCTATAAACGCTCTTTATTGTGCTCTCGATAGTAGTGAATTCAATAGAATATCTACTTGTAAGACTTCCAATGAGATTTGGAAGTTACTTGAAATCTCACACGAGGGTACATCACAAGTAAAGGAATACAAGATTAGTAGACTCACGCAGGAATATGAGTCCTTTAAGATGAAACATGATGAGTCTATTACTTGTATGTTTACTCATTTTGGTGATATTATTAATCCTCTTTCTTCTCTTGGTAAGGAATATCCTGCTCATGAAAAGATCAGAAAAATTCTTAGAGGATTGACAAAAGGATGGAGTCCTAAAGCTACCGCAATCACTGAAGGGAACGACCTGACAGTCATGAACCTTGGGACCCTCATGGGGAAGCTAATGACTCATGAACTCGATATAAAAGATCAAAAGGAATCTTCCATACAAGAGAAGGAGAAGGAGAAGGCCAAAGAGAAGGAGAAGTCTCTTGCTCTCAAAGTTACAAAGTCCTACTCCAAGGATAGCTCCGACGACAACTAGTCGGACGATGATGAAGAAATAGCTCTCACAGCTAAGCACTTCCGAAAGTTCCTCAAATTCAACAAAGCCAACCGCTTCAGACGAGACAATGAGGAAGATCCGGCGTGCTATCAATGCAGAAGAATTGGACACATCAAGAGGGACTGTCCTATGATAAGAAAAGACTCAAACAAGTACGAGAAGCCTAGCAAAGGAAGCTCGTCCTCCAGGAAATTCGCCAACACAAGCATTTGGTGTGAGAGTGACGCAAGCGACTCCGACAATGACAAAGAGTGCAAACACAATGCCAACGTTTGTCTCATGGCAACCGATGAGGTACTTGATGATCTCTCCTTAAATACTCTTACTTATGATGACTTGGAGAAAGCTATCCTTGAACTACATGAAGAGCACAAAGGTGTTAGGAATAAATACAAGAAATCTCTAAAAGAGGTTGATGCTCTTCAACTTGAAGTAGATAGACTCTCGAGCATCATTATTGATGTAAAGGGGAAATCTTCTGCTTTTGACATGGATGAAATAGAGTCTTTGCGACTCAAGTTTCAAGAATCCCTTGTCTCCATCAAGAAAAAGGATGATGAGATTCAATCCATGAGAAGGGCTTATGAATTTGCTATGCATAAGGTTCAAGATGCTAATAGGAGAGAATATGACACTTCTTTTAAGTATAATGATCTTCTTGTACAGAGTAAGAAGAACACTACTCACATGCATACTCCAAGACACCTCCACACTCATCACAATGCTAGGCATACTTCTTACATGAACACTACACACAAGTCCTTTTCTAACATAAGGAAATGACCATTTGTTAAGAAAAACACTTCGCATCATGCTTTTTATTATCATCATCATAATACTAATGATAGAACTCCTCGTACTAGAGATTCACATATGCATGATACTCACACATCTTTTTCTAAATCCTCTATGATTTGCAACTACTGTGGCTTGCTTGGACATACGACCAATTATTGTCATACAAGGAAACTTGTTGATAAGAAAGTTTTTAAGTGGGTTCCTAAGACTAACACTCAAGGACCCATATGATCATGGGTACCAAAATGTTCATCTTCAACTTATGTTGTAGGTGAAGAGTCCTTCTCATGCTAGAAGCAAGTGGATTCTCGATAGCGGTTGTTCACGGCACATGACCGGGGATGCTTCATTATTTACAACGCTATCGATGAAGAAGGAAGGACACGTCTCCTTTGGTAACAATCTTAAAGGTCACATTATAGGAAATGGTAATATCGGTTCCCCTCCTTATCCTTGTATTAAGAATGTGTGTCTTGTTACTAATCTTAAACACAATCTTCTTAGTATTAGTCATCTTACCGATAATGGTTATGATATCAAGTTTGTTAAGCTCAAATGTTTCATTACCGATAGTTCAAGTGGATCTATTGTTTATGAAGGCATTAGAGAAAACAATATCTATGTTTTATATCTTGTCGAAGACACTAACAATGACAGGTGCTTAGTTGCTAAGAACGATGAAAGTTGGCTTTGGCACATGAGGCTCGGACACGCCAACATAGATACCATTTCTCCTTTTGCTACCAAGAAGCTCGTAAGAGGACTCCCAAATATCCCGTTCAAAAAGGATATGGTATGTGAAGAATGTGAGAAAAGTAAGTTGACCAAGTCATCCTTCAAATCCATCAACTCTGTGAGTACCTCTAGACCTCTTCAACTTATTCATATAGATCTTTTTGGTCCTAGTAGAGTTGCTAGCCTTGGAGGCAAGCTTTATGCTTTTGTTTTGGTTGACAATTTTTCGAAATTTACTTGGGTTATTTTTTTGCTTGCAAAAGTGATACTTTTCGTGAATTTGTTACTTTTTGTAAACGTGTTCAAAATGAGAAAAGTTTTTCTATTAACAAGATTAGAAGTGATCATGGAGGAGAATTTGACAATGCCGATTTCAAAAGATTTTATGAAAAGAATGGTTTTGGACATGATTTTGCTTGTCCACGAACTCCTCAACAAAATGGTGTTGTGGAGAGAAAGAATAGAACCCTTGGCAATATGGCCCGGGTTATGTTAAACCAATATAAGCTCCCCCAATATTTTTGGGCGGAAGCCGTTAACACGGCATGTCATGTTATAAATAGGGTCTTGATTAGACCTATTTCTAAGAAGACTCCTTATGAGCTTTGGTTTGACAAAATTCCCTCTATTGAATATTTTAAAGTTTTTGGTTGTAATTGTTTTATTTTGAATACCAAGGATAACCTAGGCAAGTTTAAAGAAAAAGCCTATGAAGGAGTATTCCTTGGATACTCTACTCATAGTAAAGGTTTTCGTGTTTTTAATAAAAGAAGTCTTGTTGTCGAAGAGTCAATCAATGTCTCTTTTAATGAACTTAACCTTCATCTAACAATGAAGTTGTGACTCCTCCAACAAAAGAGTCTCCACCTCTCGAGCCTCCTCAAAAGGATCTCCCAAAAGAATGGAGATTTGTCACCAATCATCCTAAGGAACTTATCATTGGGGATCCTTCCTCCAGTGTTAGCACTAGATTCTCCACTCGTGATCTTTATACAAACGTGGCTTTTATCTCTCAAATAGAGGCTAAAAATGTTAATAATACTTTTTTTGATGAATTTTGGATGATAGCGATGCAAGAAGAGCTAAATCAATTTGAGCGAAACAAGGTTTGGGAACTTGTCCCAAAACCTAGCAATCACCCCATTATTGGAACTAAATGGGTGTTTCGAAATAAACTTAATGAAGATGGGTTAGTGACTCGTAACAAAGCCCGATTGGTTGCTCAAGGCTATAACCAAGAGGAAGGCATTGACTACGACGAAACCTATGCTCCGGTTGCTCGTCTTGAATCCATTCGTATGCTATGTGATTTTGCTAGCTTTAATGATTTTAAACTCTTTCAAATGGATGTTAAGAGTGCTTTTCTAAATGGTATTATTAAAGAGGAAGTTTATGTAAAACAACCTCCTGGCTTTGAAGATTTTCAATTTCTTAATCACGTGTTCAAACTCCACAAAGCCCTTTATGGCCTCAAACAAGCTCCTCGTGCTTGGTATGAGTGCCTTAGCTCCTTTCTTGTTTCACACAATTTTTCTGAGGGCAAAGTCGACACAACACTTTTTATCAAATCCCATAGTGGCACTCTTTTATTGGTTCAAATTTATGTCGATGACATTATTTTTGGTTCTGCTTACAATACACTTTGTGTAGAATTTGCTAAAGTTATGCAGAAAGAATTTGAAATGAGCATGATGGGTGAATTATCATTCTTTTTGGGCTTACAAATCAAACAAGGACCCAAAGGGACCTTCATCAATCAAGCAAAATATACAAAGGATCTCCTCAAGTGTTTCGAACTTGACTCATCCAAATCAATGAGGACTCCTATGGCAACAACGACAAAGCTTGACAATGATGAAGATGGCACATCGGTTGACATTCGTAATTATCGAGGTATGATTTGTAGTTTACTTTATCTAACTGCTAGCCATCCTGATATCATGTTTAGTGTATGTCTTTGTGCACGATATCAAGCAAATCGAAAGGAATCGCACTTATGTGCCGTAAAGCGTATTTTTCGATATTTCAAAGGTACCGTGAACATGGGCCTTTGGTATCCGAAATATTCATCCTTTGAGCTTCACGGCTTCTCGGATGCAGATTTTGCCGAATGCAAGATTGACCGAAAAAGCACTAGTGGCACATGTCAATTCCTTGAAAAATCCTTGGTATCGTGGTTTAGTAAGAAATAAAATTCTGTTGCTCTTTCAACCACTGAGACCGAGTATATTGCGGCCGGTTGCTGTTGTGCACAAATTATTTGGATGTCACAAACACTCATAGATTATGGCATTTCTCATACTTGCACCCCTATTAAATGTGATAACACTAGCTCGATCAATCTCACGAAAAACTCGATTTGTCACTCACGCACGAAGCACATTGAAATTAGACACTATTTTCTTCGTGACTATCAACAAAAAGGGGATATTCGTCTTGAATTTATTGACACTACTTATCAGTTAGCCGATATTTTCACCAAACCGCTCCCGGAGGATCGCTTCGTTTTTTTTTGCCAAGAATTGGGCATTTTAAATTTCGACTCATAGTTCTTCTCGGTCGGCACACCAACGGTATACTGTAGTATACCGACGACATGTCGATTTTGGTTCAGAATTATGTTCTGTGCCAAAAATCGGTATACCGTTGGCATACGTCGGCATACTGACGGTATACCGGTGCGCGGCGGACTGCTGTGTCAAATCCAGCTCGGGCCTACCTTTTTTCCAATTCTCTCTTTATTTCCTTCTTCTCCTCATTAATACCCTTCACATCCATCACTTCCCTCTTTATTACCCACCTCCTCCTCTCCTCTTCCCCATATCTTAACTTTCCATCAACATTAACTACTCATCTCTTCATATTCCCCTTTACTCCTTCTTTATCTCCATTATCATCATTTCCAACCCACCAACCTCTCCACTTCCTCTCTATAACCGTTCCCCATTAACCACCCTTTCCCTTCCCAACATCTCCTTAAAAACCCTATTTTCTTCTTCATTCTCCTCCACTTCTCACATCCTCTCAAAACCCTTCTTCCTTCTCCAACTATCCTCTTCTCCCAATGGCTGCTCCCAAGAGTGCTCGTTCCTCCTCCATCGCTTCGAATCCCTTCACCCCGGTGGCTCTCCCCCATGGATATGATCAGCGGGTCTTCACCTCCTCTTTGGCTGTCGAGTTTTGGTTTCACCACTTCGTGCACCATAACGTTTACAAAGGCTGCGCCATCAACTGGAATCTCTTTCCCGACCATGTTTCTCTCTTCGAGACGGCTGGACTATCTTTCCTTCTTCGGCGTTAGGTGCATGTCTACCCCGCCTTCGTTCGTCTCTTCTACTGCAACAAGGTCTCGGACATGGAGAACGGCGCCATCGAGATAATGGTCAACGACCTTCATTTTCGTCTGACGGCTCATGACCTCTCTAGCATTCTTGGCGTCCCGGACAGAGGAGAGGCTCTACCGGGCTTGGTTGCTCTTCATTCTTCGGCGTCCGTCTCCTTTGACGAATTCTGCGCTATTATTTGTAAGGGCCCAAACCCTCATAATATCCCGGCTCTTTTCGCCCAATTGGAGTCGTTCTATTACGAGCTCCATAGGATCGTGTGCCACACTCTCTATCCTAAGGGCGACAACTATGACGCCATCACTGGTGACGCCCTGGTGTGCATGTACTACTTGTATTCGAGGAAGCCTTGGTCCTTCCCCAAGACTCTTCTCCATGCTTTCTTCGACGTCCTGCCCGCGGGGAAGCAGAATCTCTATTATGGCTCCTTCATCACTCTCATCTTGGAAGCCAAGCAAGTCGACCTCTCCCAATGCTACTCGGACGGCGTCCCATCCTTTCTCGCTGTTTTTCGCTCTCTCAGTGGTGCCTCCACATCCCGTGCCTCCTCCTCCCAAGAGCCGCCAGCTTCTGCTCCTGCTGCACCCGCCTCTACTTCTCCTGCCTCCGGCCGCTACATGTCGCTGACTCAGCAGCATTTTGATATACGTATGGCTCAGGCAGAGGAGCAGATGCGAGCCAACACTCGTGGCCTTGGCACTCTGATCCAATCCCGCTTCCATGACCAGGCCTATTTCATTCAGCGCACCCTTCAGGACCGGGATACATTTCTGGATCTGAATCTTCAGGATCCGATATATCAGGCCTCCCGCTTTTTCGATTCCAATGCCTACGGTTTTATGTATCCGGACGGCATTGATCCTTTTGGCGCTTTCCACCAGGCTCAGGATGGTGGGAATGATTCGGCTGACGAGTAGGGGTTGCTTACTTTTGATGGTGGTGTCGAATTGTAATGCCTGTGGTTCATATTACGTATTTTTGGAATACGTGTACGTATTTTATTCTGTATTGCATGATTCCTTGCTTAGCTCTTCCTTCATGACTTGGTTATTCTTGGTTCGGGTTGGCTTGGTTCGGTTGGGATTGTTTTTGGTTCATCATGAACCATGGATGAACCCCTACCTACCACCACCATCCCCCTTTATAACCCACCTAACTTTTCTCTCTCCTCCACTTTCTCATTAACTCTTCTTCCTTCTCCATTAAACCCACCACCAACCAAGAACACCCCTTAGGCAAGTGCAACTTGCTTCCACAAGAGAGCCCATTTTTATTGTTTCATTAGCTTCTCCTCATGTTTCTAAGACACATTAGAACTTGTTATTTTCCATTTTGAGGCTTTAATTTTTGTAGATCTAGAAATTAGTTATTTTCAGATTTTGGTGGTTTTGATCTATCAAACTTCTTTGTTTTCAAGTTTTGATGGTTCCATGTTGTAGAGAATTTTATTCTACCCAATTTTGACCTTTGAAAAGTTGAATTTGGACTTGTTTTGACCAAGTTATGGACTTTTGAAGCTTTGGGTTCAAACCATGGAGTTCTTGCTGATTTGGAGAAGACAGTGAGCAGTGTGCGCGAGCTTTTTAGCTTGCGCCACTGAGTTGCGCGCGCTCTTTAGCACAGCGCAGTCTGACTCATACGCTGCGTTGATGAGGAGTCGTATGGACCTCATACGCTGCCTTGATGAGGAGTCGTATGGAGTACATACGCTGCCTTGAAGAGGAGTCGTATGGACCTCATACGCTGCCTTGATGAGGAGTCGTATAGACCTCATACGCTGCCTTGATGAGGAGTCGTATGGACCTCATACGCTACCTTGAAGAGGAGTCGTATGGACCTCATATGCTGCCTTGTTGAGGAGTCATATGGAGTACATATGCTGCCTTGAAGAGGAGTCGTTTGGAGTCCATACGCTGTCTTTTGGAGACGTATGTCTTGCATACGCTGACTTGAGCGTAGTCTGACTTGAGCGTAGCCTGACTTGAGCGTAGCCTGACTTGAGAGTAGCCTGACTTGAGCGTAGCCTGACTTGAGCGCAGCCTGACTTGAGCGCAGCCTGACTTGAGCGCAGTCTGACTCAGGCGCAACCTGATGTTTAGGCGCAACTGGACCTGACCCTACTTGTCTTGGCGCAACCTGTTACCCTGGCGCAACTTGGCTAATGCCACTTGTTGGCCATAGTACCCCTTGCTCCCCCCTTGGGCGCATTATGTCCCCATATTTCCCTTTTTATGATTTTTGCACCCATTTTATATCCTTACGCCTTTTGATGTAAACTCGACATGAACCCGGTGTGATCATGACATTATTTATGAATGTTAATCGGAACAAGGCTTAGTGATGGAATTGCATGATTAGTGACCCGCCGTGGTGCACTCTTGACAAGTAATTTGACATGATAATTCTTGATGGTGGTCCATTGTGACGCACTCTTGCCTTGATAAGTAATCTTGATAAGTAACATGACATGATGGTGACCCGCCGTGGTGTACCCTTGACAAGTAATCTTGACATGATAACCTTGATACGCTGTTGCGACGGCTAACCTGACATGCTAAGTGAATTCTTGACACCGTGGGTGATTGTATTGAATATGCTTGTATAAGCAACCAGTCTTGTCTCGCATCATGTCTAGGACATGTATCCCTGGTTACCACGGTCAGGGATTCATACCGAATCTGACTAGGCTAATGACTAGATTGATCAAGTAAAGCATATAGAGAGGTATTCTGGCTACAAGCAATCCCGTTATCTGGGCGCCTTCCTTGATGGACTTGTAGCCTGCCGACGAGTAGGGCACATTTCCAGCTCACTGTTATGTGGTGCACTACATGAAACGATTACTATGCACACTGTTATGTGTTGCATCCAAGTCACCTAACAAGGCATGATAACTCTAAGCTTGAACCTTGCGTCTGGATAACCTGGATAGTTTGCAGGGCTTGTGGTCGTAGGCGTACCTCATTGCATCTTGCTAGTAACTAAGCTTGTGATAACCCTAGTTAGTTAAGTATCAAGCCGTACTCTTTGCTTGGCCGTGAATGATGGATGGAGTCCTATCTTGTTTAGTCTTGCCTAGATCCAGTGCATGGATATCTCCGGACATGCTTGTTTATGCTTTACTTTATCGATAATTGGTTCGAGGCTAAGTTCTGTTCAGGTGAAGGATTACAACCCCGGTCCTTGTTTGGTTTACGAGTTGTAACTTGGTTACCGAAATAGTTCTTTAGTTATCTTATCGTTTATCATCATGTTTTCTTTAACTCATGTCTTATGTTATTTCACCTATGATTTATGTGCTGACATGCTGGTTTTAGTTCTTAAGTGAAGCCTCCTTTGTGGCACTTGCTCTTTCTGGGGTCTGACCCAGCTGGTTTTGTATGGCCAGATTTCGGAGCAGCTACCGAGGATCTTCCAACCTTCCTGCCAGATGGTGAACACTAGAAGGAATCCCGGCAACGAGTGGGTTTTTATTTTGCTCTCCCACTCCCTTGTAAAAATATTCTTTTGAGGCGTTTAGCCGCCGAGCAAGTGTTAGCTCGTTTGCAACTTTATTCACTGTCTGCCTACGGGCTGTAGCATGATTGACAAATCCTAGGGTTGATCATGTATGACTTAAACTCTTACTAGTCTTCGTATTTTGTATGACTAGCTTCATGATCATCTGAATATGTAATGTATGGGACGCCTTACTTTGTATGTCTGATGATCTACCATCTTGTTATATCTACTCGCTTACTTAAGATTGAGACACTAGGCTTGTTATTGACCCTAAGAGACTAATGGCTTGTAGTAAACCCTCATGCATCTAGACAGCCGTGATCGTATTGCGAGGTGAGAATTACTTCAATGTACGTAGCTGGCTGTGTCTGTCCCCCGCTCTCCAGTATTCTGGTTCTGGGGCGTGACACGAATAAATGGTTGTCTTAGTTTGTTTGTGTTTGTGTCTTTTTCTGTCTTGTGAGGTCCTTCGGGGACCAGTGTTTGGTTGTTACTTGTTGTTTGCAGTCCTACGGGGACTTGTTATCTGACTTTTTATTGTCTTGCTAACTCTCGTAGAGGATAGTTTTAATTTGCTCTTATGAAGTATGTTATGGGTGTCCTGTATATATTCAATTTCCAACTTTATCTATCAATACATGCTTTTGTCTATGATACTGTGCTCCATATTTATGCTATTTTTTATTTTTCTCCATCTTTGACTAAGTGACAAAGGGGGAGAATACGTATTGAGGGGGAGTTGTCTACCTACGGGGGAGTCACTCCCTGAAGATGCTATCTCTCTATTTTGTCAATTATCAAAATGGAGGAAATTGTTGGCACATTTTATTTTGATAATATTAACAGCATCTTCGTAGTTTAGTTTTCTCTGTTTTCAGATTAATATCTTTTCAGAAGCTCTACTACATAAAGTCTGTCCATTCAAGTTTACCATCCATTGCCTTGAAGACTGAAGCAAAAGATCGCCGCTCCTTGCAATAGACGGCTTCCTACACTGCATGATTTCGAGTCTGTACAAGGTCTAGGTCTTTCTGTAAACACTTAAGGTTGGATGACAAAGTAAAAGCTTTCTACTTCTTAAAGTCAAAAATCAATATCCTATAGATCGGCATACCGGCGATATGCTCCGGCATACCAGCGGTATACCGTTTTATTGTCCACAAAACCTTCTGTGAGAAATGTCGGCATACTGACGGTATGCTCCGACATACCGACGGTATACCGTTTTGTGGACCACCAAACGTTCTGTGACAAACATCGGCATACCGACGGTATGCTCCGGCATACCTACCGTTTTGTTTGCCTCAAAAACATTCTGTGATAAACGTTGGTATACCGACGGTATACCGCGGCATACCGACGGTATACAGCGGCATACCGACGGTATACCGGATTACGAAAATTTGATTTTTGAATGGCATAGACTGTATTAATGGCAGCATTAAATGCTCCCAACGGATACTAATATGACCGTTACTGTTCGACCGGTATACCGACGGTATGCCGGTGCATACCGACGGTATGCCGGTCAGGCTGTATCCAGAAGCATTAAATGCTACCTACTCTTGGTTTCTCTATAAATGAAAGTCTTCTCTCTCTTGAAGCTTTCACCAACTCTTGCCATAAATTTTCCAAACTACCAAGAGCTCCACCATTAATACTCTACCAACTTTTAATTGTCATCCTCTCCCAAAGTGCTAGAGTTATTAAGAGTTGTAATTTTTGATCTTCAAGTGTTAGAAGATCAACAAGTTCTCTTCTTATTTCTTTGAAGTTGGCGAGCCTTCGTAAGAAAACTCGTGTGTTGAAGTTGGCGAGTTCTTCGGATCCAAACTCGTATTGAAGTTGGCGAGTTCTTCGGATCCAAACTCGTGTGTACTATTTTATTAAATAATGGATTTAAGCCGGAGAGAGTTTCGGGACTAGATTGCCTCAAGTGAGGATACCAGGATACATCTTGTGTTTGATCGTCTTACTCTCTCTTTTTATTTGTCGTATATTGCTTCTTGTGATCAAATTATTTTTTATTTCCCTATTCACCCCCCTCTAGGGTTCTACACGGAGGTCGGAAGTGATCTCACGGCCAGATGAATCAGTCATCAGCACCAGCCCCGGCAGCCAGGGCTTTGACCATTGGAGCTCCGAGGCGGGCGACCTCAGTGAGGTCGGTTCAGCATTCCACCCCGACGCACCCTCAGCAGCAGAAGCAGAAGCAGTCTTCCGGAGTGGGATGTTCACACTGCGGGAAGCCAGGGCATGTGGTATCAGAGTGTCGCAGAGCACAGGGTTTGTGCTTGGTTTGTGGTGCCCCAGACTACAGGGTTGGGAACTGCCCGAACAGGGAGAGTTCATCGGCCTTCTATAGTCCTTCAGTTAGAGGACCAGCACCAGTCCAGCCGCAGCAGCAGCTGCAGTACCCATTCCCGAGGCCATTGCCGACGCAGGCCCAGGCATTCCAGCAGCAGAGACCGCAACAGTATGTCCAAGCCCAAGCCCTGATCCAGAGCAGACAGAGAAATTTTCAGCAGAGGGGACCCGCACCCAGAGGATATGGTCGAGTGCTGGCTTTGACCATGGGAGAAGAAGGAATAGCACCAGGTGAGGTGGTGGCAGGTACTATTCTCGTCAACACCTTTCCAGCTTCAGTATTATTTGATTCTGGTGCCTCGCATTCATTTATGTCCGCACGATTCGCGACACGGGTAGGACTGGAGCCCGAGTCATTATCAGTAAGACTCAATATACTTACTGGTAACTGACTTGTGGGAGTAGATAGAGTATTTTTCTCGTGTCGGAGCGTACTTAGCGGTAGAAAATTCCCCGCTAGATTAATAGAGTTCCCGATGGCCGATTATGATGTGGTCTTAGGGATGGTTTGGTTGAGGGACCAGTATGCTAGGATAGGCTGCCACATTGGCAGGGTTATTTTTAGCATTCCAGGCGAGCCGGAGTTTTTCTTCTTCCGAGGCGAAGTTGAACCTTCTCCTCCAGTGTTGCGGATGGCAGTAGCAGTAGTACAGTTGCCTCGGATAGTCGAAGAGTTTCCAGATGTTTTCCCAGAAGAGCTTCCAGGGATGTTGCCAGAGCGAGAGATCGAGTTTACCATCGACTTGATTCCCGGGACAGCCCCAGTGTCAGAGAGAGTCTACAGGATGGCGCCGTCAGAGCTAGAGATATTGTACAAGATGATTGAAGAACTCAGAACCAAGGGATTCATTCGTGCTAGTGGATCGCCTTAGGGAGCCCCGATGCTTCTTGTGAAAAAGAAGGATGGTACATCCAGATTATGTGTAGATTATCGTTCCTTGAACTCAGTGGCAATCAAGAACATATACCCTCTTCCGAGGATAGATGGCTTATTTGATCAACTCAAAGGGGCGTCAGTATTTTCGAAGATTGACTTGCGGTCAGGATACCACCAGATCAGAGTCAGAGAGCAGGACATCCCGAAGATAGCGTTCAGATCGAGGTATGGGCATTAGGAGTTCCTTGTTATACCATTTGGAGCAACCAATGCGCCAGCCGTATTTATGGACCTCATGAATCGTATCTTCATGCCTTATTTGGATCAGTTCGTGATTGTGTTCCTAGATGACATCCTGGTCTACAGTAAGAGTGAGACTGAGCATGAGCAGCATCTCAGAATTGTCCTCCAGATTCTCCGAGAGTACCAGTTGTATGCCAAGTTTAGTAAATGCGAGTTCTGGCTCGATCGCATTTCATACTTGGGTCATATCATCACCAGAGGGGGAGTAGAAGTGGATCCCCAGAAGATCGTGGCTATCGAAACATGGCCAGTGCCCATCACAGTTGTAGAAGTTCGCAGTTTTCTTGGATTGGCCGGCTACTACCGGCGATTCGTTTCAGACTTTGCTCGGATTTCAGCGCCATTGACCCAGTTGACCCGCAAGGAGGTGCAGTTTGCTTGGACAGCAGAATGTCAGGATTCTTTTGAGAGATTGAAGCGAGACTTGATGACGGCACCCATTCTCACGCTTCCAGATGGAACTGGAGGGTTCTCAGTATATTGCGATACTTCAGGCAGTGGTTTGGGATGTGTTCTGATGCAGCATGGGATGGTAATAGCTTATGCGTCACGACAACTTCGTGATCATGAGAGAAATTATCTAACCCATGACTTGGAGCTGGCAGCAGTAGTGTTTGTACTTAAGTTGTGCAGGCACTACCTATATGGAGATAAGGTGGAGATTTTCACCGACCACAAGAGCCTGAAGTATGTTTTCACCCAGAAGGATCTTAACATGCGTCAGAGGAGGTGGCTGGAGCTACTTGTGGATTATGATATCAACCTGCAGTATCACCCAGGGAAGGCCAACGTTGTTGCAGATGCATTGAGCAGGAGAGCCAGAGTTTATTTTCTGACAGCACAACCAGAGCTGTTAGCCGATCTTCAGAAGATGGGTATAGAAGTTGTCCTCCCTTCCAGTGTGGTATTGATGGCCAGCATGCAAGTTCAGTCCACTATAGTAGAGAGGATCCGGATGGCGCAGTCAGCAGATTCCAAGCTTCAGCGACTCAGAGCAGAGTGTGAGGCAAGATGAAGACCAGAGTTATGTATCCATGAAGACGGTACACTTCGACATGGGAAGCATCTTTGTGTACCCAGTGGAGATATCAGACAGGAGATCATGACAGAGGCTCACAGTTTGCAGTATTCCATTCATCCCGGTGGTACGAAGATGTACCGAGATATTCGTCAGCACTTTTGGTGGAATAGCATGAAGAGGGAGATAGCCCGGTTTGTCTCTCGATGTTTGGTTTGCCAACAAGTTAAAGTTGAACATCAGAGGCCAGCTGGACTTCTTCAGCCCTTGCCAATTCTAGAATGGAAGTGAGAGCATATAACCATGGATTTTGTGACTGGATTACCTAGATCCCCGGCTGGCAGAGATGCTATTTGGGTTATTATAGACAGACTCACGAAGGTGGCTCACTTTCTCCCGTTCAGAGTTGGTCAGTCGACGGCTCAGCTGGCAGAGATGTATCTCAAGCAGATAGTCAGGCTGCACGGTGTACCAGTCAGTATCATCTCGGACAGAGATTCCAGATTTATGTCGTACTTTTGGCGTAGCCTGCAAGAGAGTTTGGGGACTCGTCTCCAGTTCAACTCAGCGTATCACCCACAGACAGATGGTCAGTCAGAGCGTACCATACAAACCTTGGAAGACATGTTGAGATCTTGTACACTCGACTTCGGTGGTTCGTGGAAAGATCACCTGCACCTGGTAGAGTTCTCGTACAACAACAGTTTCCAAGCTAGTATCCAGATGGTACCGTTCGAGGCACTGTATGGTAGGAAGTGCCGATCCCCGCTAGCATGGGACGATGTCGGAGAGAGGCAGATGCTCGGTCCAGAAATGATTGCTCAGACCGTTGAAGTGGTCAGGAGAGTCAGAGATCATCTTCGAGTTGCCCAAGATCGCCAGCGTCATTGGGCCGATTCTCATTGGCGCCCTCTTGAGTTTTCTGTCGGCGGCCATGTATTCTTGAGGATTTTGCCTAACCGTGGCGTCATTCATTTCGGCGTGCGGGGAAAGCTTAGTCCTAGGTATATATGGCCATTTGACATTCTGGAGCGAGTATGAGATGTATCCTATCGTCTCGCTCTTCCACCATCGCTACGTGAGGTGCATGACGTATTCCATGTATCCCAACTGCGACGGTATATTCCGGACCCGAGCCACATCCTGGATCATTCAGAATTGGTTGTTGGTACCAACCTTTCGTATGAGGAGAGGCCCGTATCTATATTGGACCGAAGAGAGAAGACACTCAAGAACAAGACTATCAAGTTAGTCCGAGTTGCTTGGGGTCATCACTCTTTGGGTGAGTCAACGTGGGAGCGTGAGGATGATATTCGATCGCGATATCCCGACCTGTTTGACTCGTGAGGTATAATATCTTTCTTATGCCTTACACTTCGAATCCTTGCTTGCATATTTGATTGCTTGATTGATTACTTAGCTGTAGATTGTATCTGATAGTGTAACTTGTCCCGACACCCTAGCCTCTTTAATTAAATTCCGAGGACAGAATTCTTTTAAGGTGGGTAGAGTTATCACCCTCGAAATCTGTGTTACATATTTTCGTATACGTGTACATATTTCGGGTCCGTATTTTTATTAGTCATGGTTAGCTAGTCATGATTTTATTTTTAGCATGTTGCATTGGCATGGTTATTTTGGCATTTAATTGGTTATGGCTTAGCTTGGTTCGGTTTAGCATGGTTTGGTTTGCTTTTGGGTTCATCGTGAACCTAAAGAAAATCCCTACCTACCACCACCATCATCATTTAAAACCCAACCCCCTTTCTCTCTCCTCTTTACTCTTCATTTATTTCTTCACCTTCTTCCTCTTAACTTCTCCACCTACCAAGAGAAGCTTAGGTAAGTTCAACTTGCTTCATGGAGAAACTCTATTTTTGTTGTTCTATTGTCTTCCTTGCGAGATTCTAAGATACTTTAGAACTTGGCATTTTTTATTTTGATGGATATTTTCTTGTAGATCTAAGTTTATATTATTTTTGGTTTTCTTGGGTTTTGATCTATTAAACTTCATTATTTTCATGTTTTGATTGTTCCATGTTGTAGAAATTTTGATTTTATCCAAAATAAACCTTTGAAAAGTTGGATTTTGACTTGTTTTGAGGAAGTTATGGCCAAAAACATTTTTGGCCATTTCTATGTTCATCTGTGCTGATTTTGGCAGGGACGATGAATAGTGCCGCATAGTGCTGCATAGTATCCGAGCCGTATATGGAAATGCTGCATAGTGCCGCATAGTATCCGAGTCGCATATGAGAGTGCTGCATAGTGTCGCATAGTGTCCGAGTCGCATATGGGAGTGCTGTATAGTGCCGTATAGTATCCGAGCCACATATGAGAGTGCTGCATAGTGTCGCATAGTATCCGAGCCGCATAGGAGAGTGCTGCATAGTACCACATAGTATCCGAGCCGCATATAGGAGTGCTGCATAGTACCGTATAGTATCCGAACCGCATATGGGAGTGCTGTATAGTTCTGCATAGTGTCCGAGCCGCATATAGGAGTGCTGCATAGTACCGTATAGTGTCCGAGTCGCATATGGGAGTGCTGCATAGTGTCGTATAGTATCTGAGTCACATATGGGAGTGCTGCATAGTGTCGTATAGTGCCCGAGCCGCATATGGGAGTGCTGCATAATGCCGTATAGTATCCGAGCCGCATATAGGAGTGCTGCATAGTGCCGCATAGTGTCCGAGCCGTATATGGGAGTGCTACATAGTGCCGCATAGTATTCGAGTCGCATATAGAAGTGCTGTATAGTGCTGTATAGTGCCGCATAGTGTCCGAGCCGTATATGGGAGTACTGCATAGTGCCGCATAGTATCCGAGCCGCATATAGGAGTGCTGTATAGTACCGCATAGTACCGTATAGTGTTCGAGTCGTATATGGGGGTACTGCATAGTGCCGCATAGTATCCGAGCCGCATATGGAAGTGCTGTATAGTACCGCATAGTGTCCGAGCCGCATATGGGAGTTCTGCATAGTACCGCATAGTGTCCGAGCCGCATATGGAGGCGCCATATAGTGCTGAATAGTGCCGTATAGTGGCTATTTTGGCTGTTTTTGGCTATTTTATGTCCCATTTGGCCGATTTGTGGCCAGAATTTCTCCCAACTCCCAACATAAAAGTGGTAGATCTTTTCCTTGGCTTCAAGAGCATGTTATTAGCTACTTTATGCAAGTTTTCTCATTTATTATATGTAAGGATAGAACATGTTAGTGGCCCGTCGAGGCGCACTCTTGACAAGTAAACATGACATGTAATCTGGAACACCGTTGCGACGGCTATCTCGACATGCTAGTAATCCTCCTCTTGATACCGTAGACGATTGTGCTTGTACAAATGAACCTGTCTTGTCTTGCATCATGTCTAGGACAGGGATCCCTGAGTACCACGGTCAGGGATACCTACAGTAATTGACTAAGGCTAATAAACTAGAATAATTCAGTAGACATGAAGAGATTCCCAGCTACAGACAATCCCATTATCTGGGCGCATTAAGTGGACTTGTAGCCTACCGACGAGTAGGGCACATTTCCAGCACACAGTCACGTGTTGCATTCTTCATAAACGGACATTCGACCTGGATAACCGGAAGGTCTGCAGGGCTTGTGGCTGTTGGGCTAATTTTATTGCATCTTGCTAGTAGCTAGGCCTGTGATATTCCTAGTTAGTTAAAAGTATCAAGCCGTACTCTTGATTGACTGTGATTGATTGGATGGAGTTTATTCTAGCTTAGTCTTATCCTGATCCTGTGCAAGATTGTGACATGATATGATTATTGATGCTTGCCTTAACAATAACGATCGGAGGTCCAGTTCTGTTCAGGCGAAGGGTTACAACCCCGGTCCTTGTTTGGTTTAAGGGTTGTAACCTGGCTTCCGGAGCAGTTCTGTGTCCTCTCTTCGTTTATTGTCTTATTGCAATCCCATGCCATGTTCGTCATGTTTACCTTACCTTAATACCATGATTATTTATATTGGCCTTAGCAATAAATATCAGGGGTCCAGTTCTGTTCAGGCGAAGGGTTACAACCCCGGTCCTTGTTTGGTTTAAGGGTTATAACCTGGCTCCCGGAGCAGTTCTGTGTCCTCTCTTCGTTTATTGTCTTCACTGTACAAATAGTATTTAAGACGGGTTTCTATTCAGGTGAAGGGCTGCAACCCCGGTCCTTGTTTGGTTTAAGGGTTGTGACCTGGCTACTTGAATGGTTTCTTCGTACTCAGTTTAATGTTGTTATCTCTATTATTATCAGTTCTTTATTTATTATTTATCTTTAATATTCTATTGTGATATGCTGGTTTTAGTTCCTAAGTGAAGCCTCCTTTGTGGCACTTGCTCTTTCTAGGGTCTGATCCGGCTGGTTTTGTGTGGCCAAATATCGGAGCAGCACCAGAGGATCCACCTGTCTTCCAGCCAGATGGTGACCACCAGGCATAACCCTGGCAACGAGTGGGTTTCTTTTGTCCTCCCACTTTATTGTAAAAATTATTCTTTTGAGGCGTTTAGCCGGCGAGCACGTGTTAGCTCGTATTGCACCTTTATTTACTGTCTGCCTACGGGCTGTAACATGATTGACAGATCCTAGGGTTGATCATGTATGACTGAACTCTTGCTAGTCTTGACATTTTGTACGACTAGCTTCATGATCATCCAATATGTAATGTATGGGACGCCTTGCTATTATATATTTGGTGCTCTGACATCTTGTAACTATTATTGCTTGCTTGAGATTGAGACAATAGGCTTGTTCATGACCATAGGAGACTGTTGGCTTGTAGTTAAACCCTCATGTATCTAGACAGCCGTGACCGTATAGCGAGGTGGGTTGCACTTCAATATACGTAGCTGGCTATGTACGCCCTCGCTCTCCAGTATTCTGGTTCTGGGACGTTACAGATAATAATAATGTGATATATATATGTTGCTTATATTAATTTAGTATATATATATAATGTGTAAAAATATGTGTGTTGCCATATAAACTGTATATGGCATATAGCCTATGTAGCCTATGTGTATTGGCATGAATACACATGAGATGTGTGATTGATGGCTTGTATGGCTTTGTGATGATGTGTGAATGCTAGGATAGACATGGCTAGGCTTAGTAAGACTTGTCTGAGTTAGGTTTGACCTAGTTGACCTAGTTTTACTAGTGTAATTGACTAGAGTTGACCAAAGGTTGACTTTAGCCTAGATTGACCCAAATATCATGTAGAATGCATTGTAGCAGTCTATTTTACCATTTTGGACATGTTGTGACTTGTACTGTTCTATAGGAGCCATACACCACTCCTCAGGCAGTATTTTATTTCAGATATTCAAGATATCAGGCGAGTACATTCTCTGACCATTTCATATCTTGCTTAGGATTATATTCTTGCTTTAGATTACTTTACTTGAATGCTGTCACGTTGGTAACACGAATTGGTACTATATGGATCCCTTCATGAGATGTTATCCCTCTCGGGAGCATCGGATACTCATGTCTTGTGTGTTTCACTTACATCATGTATCTCATGCTTCTATTATCATGAATCTATCATGAATCTGCTTGTAATTTCTGTACTCTCATGAATCACAGAGCCTTCACAAATCTATTCATGAATCACTCATTATGAGCCAGTAGCGTAGTCATGAATCTTAACGTAACTTGACTGGATCCTTGTGTATTGATTGGGGAAAGGGAGAGTAGAACTAAACATGTTAATATTCCAAAGTAGTGTAGTCATGAATCAACTCTTTAGTATAGCCATGAATCACCTCCAGCTGTTCACATGTTTAACTTGTACTCTGAATCACTAGTCACTGATAGTTCTCTATTTATAGTAGCTATTTACTTACAGTTCTCTCTTTTATACCATGTTGTTCTTCCAGTTTCATGTATCTTACTCTCTAGCATGTTTATATTTCCTAACCTGTTATGATTTGTGTGATATGTATTATGCTCGCTCCTGTCCTGACTGGACCTGTTGAAAATATTACAGAGGATGAGGACGAGGCGCTCTGTACACATACTATGGGACTACCCTAGAGGATTGCTGTGACTTGGATCTCCAGCAGGATCCATTAGCAGTGGATGACACACATTTAGTATAGAGTAGTCTTTCAGTTGTACTTATTTCTCTGGATATTGTATTTGAGTTTGGATGTTCTGGATTGCTGTGTTATCTTAGATACTTAGATTCTCTATCTATTTGTATCTTGTGGATTCGTTTTATATCTATCTATCTATCTTATCGTATTTCTACCTTAGATGTGATTGAGACTGTATTTCTGTATTGTCCGGCATTCAGAGTGTATATACTGTACAGGTACCTTATATTGTTAGATGTTGTGACCTAGGACAACGTTCTACCGTCGACACTGCGGCGTAGGCTGGGCGTATTCACTTCTCGTGCCCTTACTCTAGGGTGCGGGTCGTGACACTTGACAACTGCAGCCAACAGGGGACAGTGCTAGAAATGGCTTTGATCGACCAGCATAACTTTGCCTAACTTATTTGCGCAACGACTTGACGAGCAAAGGCTACGCCAAGCTTCGCATCGAGGGAACGTGCCGTGCACGCGTTCGACTTGAACAACAAAGTTCTTGGGTGCCTAGACTTAAGCCACAAGTCGTGCAATACGACTTAACCAACGAGACATACGAAGGCTATGCCAAACCTTGGATGACGGGACCGTGTATGCTTTATCAAGCTTTCATGCGGGTGACGCCTATGACTTAGGCTAATTCGAGCGTTGTGGCAACTTAGCAACTTAGGCCAACTTTCTTCTCCCAAGCCATGGGACGAAGGATCGAGTGTCATTTTAAAAGCACACAGAGCAAACTTCTAAGCAGACCGTGGGACCATTTTTCCATGTTCTAGACATTCCGACCCGTCGAGATTATTCCCTTAGCTATGTGGATGCGTCTCTTTTATTATCAAGCCTAACTTGTGCAAGTTGAAAACATGCGAGTTATTATGTGAAGGCTAAGATGAGGCAAGTTCATCGAAACTACCCCACCTGAGCGAGTCTTCGAACAAGCCATTGCGAGGCTAAGTCCGAACGTCGTCGGCATTTCGATTCCTTTGATTGACCGAGCGGGACGGGACACTGGGGGGGGGGGGGTTGGACAGCCCCTTGAGTATTATATTAAAAAAGCCTACATAATATGTTAAGAATAACTTGGAAATCAAAACAACCCTACTCCTATTCACCTGCGGCCTGCAGAAAACTGCAGGCTTTTGTAGTTTCATGCACTACTGCAGCTTTGTAGTTCCTGCAGTACTGCAGCATGTAGTTTCCTTCCATGCACCTTCCTTTGTGCTCTGCCTCAAGTGACGATCAATCTCTTTGTGCTTGGTTAGATCATATTGTACCGAATCACTCGCAATACTTATAGCTATTGGATTATTATTATTATTATACAGTTGAACAAGAAGTTTAAATTTTATTTTTCGTTCTTGCACGAGTCTTTGAGTCGTCCAAATTCCTTCGTAAATTCCTTCGCTAAAGCTTTGCACTCTGCCTAGGTACCGGATCTTGAAACTACTGATCATTTCCTTACTTCTCCATGTTACCTTCGATTGTCAATAGAGCTACCCAACTGCGTGTATGATCATTTTGCCTTCGATTGTCAATAGAGCTACCCAACTACGTGTATGATCATTTTGCTTGAATATAATCCCTAAGCCAGGACATGTCTTCAAGTATTGTAGTAATCAATAAACCAAGAGATGTACTATACGAGGAGCATACATAAATTGACCAATTATGCTATTTGGCTCCCAAAATATTTGGGTGATGCCATCTCTCATTATGTGGCATCTGACATGGCAGATGATATAACAGCTGACATGGCAAATTTTAACCCAAAAAATTAATTACCCAATTTTTTTAATGTTAATATTAATATTAATGTTAATGTTAATGTTAATATTAATATTAACGTTAATATTAATGTTAATTTAATTTTAATGTTAATTATCATGTTAATTTATTAATTTACTATTAATTTTAATTTTAATATTAATTTTATTGTTAAATTGTGTCATGTCAGCTGTCATGTCAGCAACCATGTCATCTGCCACATAATGGAAGATGATATCACCCAATTTTTTTGGGAGCCAAATAGCATTTTTGTAAATTGACTTACAACAGTTATCACATATGCGATATCATGACGAGTGAGTGACAGGTACAAAAGCTTTCAAGTAATCTTTGGTATTGGCCGGTATCTTCTAAGGAAATATCGTAAAGTTCCAAGATCTTTAATGGCTCAAACTCAGACCCAAGAAACATTTTCAACTTTACCATCTCTGCAACATTATTTTCCATGATAACCATATCACTGACATGGACAATAAAAACTGTGATACTCTCCCTATCTCTTCATAAAGAGAGTATGATCTGCATTGCTTTTTACTGTAGCGACAGTGGAAATGAAGCATGAAATTACTCAGTCAAGCAGACCATGCCCTTCTCGATTGCTTCAACCCATAAACTTTAACTTTTAGTCATGCAGTTACAAGCATATATCGGTACATGTTAGATTGTTAGATTATATTTGTAATATAAATATGGCCCATAAGCCCAAATGTAGACACTATATATATTGTAACAAACCCTAACAATGAGAACAAGGCATTATTATTTCCTACATGGTATCAGAGCCACCCGAAAAACCCTAGCTGCCATCTTCCAAAAAAAAAATCCTGTCCGATCCGGCGCCGAACGCGGCCGACGCCCGCTCCCGCGCCTGACACCCCCCAGCGCGCGCCCTCCCGTGCCCTCCCGCGCCGACGCCCTCCCGAGTCGACGCTGACGCGCGCCGACCGTCCGCCCTCTAGTGCCGACCGCACCGATCGCCCTAGTGATCCCGGCGCATCCGACTGATCCCAGCGCATCCGACTGATCCCGGCGTCCGACTGATTCCCGACGCCTGACGTCCGCCCGGTCCGCCCGACGTCTGCCCGGTCCGCCCGACGTCAGGATCCGCCCGGCCTGCTCCTGCGCCGATCCACCGATCCACCGATCCACCGATCCGTCGCCGTACGCGCCAGCCTTACGGCCTGACCGTACGCGGCAGATCCCGCGACGATCCCGCGCCTACCCCAGCCACCGACCCAGACCCCTACGCGCCAGTTCCGGCGCCCCGATCGCGGCCGATTCACCGCCGACCCCATCCATCATCGGCAGATTCGTCGGAGTTGTACAAATTTTTGTACACCCGACATCCGCTCGCCCCTACGCGCCAGATCCGGCATCCCTGATCACGGCCGATTTGCCGCCGACCCCGTCCATCAGTGGCCGATTCGTCGAAGTTGTACAAAATTTTTGTACACTCGACATCCGCGATGGCAGATGGTGCTGCATCCAGCTATTCCGTCGCGACTGGCGGTGGCGGTGCACACAACCCAAATTATCCTAATCTGAAGGATCCATATTTTCTGAGTTCTGCTGATCAACCAGGAAATATTATTACTCCTATTGTTTTTTGTGGACCGAACTATGCTGAGTGGTCTCGGTCGATACGTCTCTCCCTGATCTCTAGGCGAAAGATCACTTTTCTGGAAGGTACTGAAGTCAAACCTGTTAATGATGCTAGTAAATTGCTTGATTGGAGATGTGTGCAAGCACTATTGGTTCATTGGGTTTTTAATACCATTGATCCGCCTCTGAAGAAATCTTTGGCGTACTTTGAGGAGGTTTATCCATTGTGGAACTTGTTGGAGAAAAGATTTGTTGTTGCACTCGAAAGCAACAAATTAAGGTGGCTTTGGCTGAGTGTAAACAGACGGCTTCGATGTCTGTGGAAACCTACTTTGGAAATTTACAGTCTTTGTGGGATGAACAAGCTGCTTATTTTCCATTGTCTTCTTGTACCTGTGGTGAACTTGCTGTAAAGCTACAGGCTATGAGGGATGAAGACCATTTTCAGGACTTTATGTATGGGTTGAATGCTGAGTTGTATGGTCATACCCGATCTAATCTTCTGGCTCAGGATCCTCAGCCAAGTTTAGATCGGGCATACCAGGCAGTCCGTGAGGAGGAGGATATGCAAAAAACTCAGGTCCAATCCGCTGCTGAGGAGGTGTTGACGCTGGCTATCAAGACTTCACCTCGTCCGTCTACTACTTCTAATAGTAGGACCTCAGATTCCAGGGATAAATCAGGTATGATATGTACTCATTGTAAGAAAACAGGTCATGATGTTGCAACTTGCTTTGCCAAGATTGGCTATCCAGAGTGGTAGGAGACTCGTCCTCGGCGTGAGGGCGGACGTGGTGCTGGTGGTGGCAGAGGCCCGGCACCACAACAGAGAAGTGATGGAGGACGCGGGGCTGGTGGCGCAGGGGTTGTTCATCATGTCGCCGCTGCTGGTCATGGTGTCCTTACTAGTCTTACTGGGAGTTCGGCGGATATGCTGCATGGAGGGTATCCTTCGCCACTCTCAGGTGAACAATGACAGAAACTGATGAGCTTGCTGGTTAACGACAATTCTTCCAACCTTGGTTCTTCAAACTCTGATCATTTGATGGGTAAGAATTCTTCTGTCACTTGGATATTCGACACTGGGGCTACTTTTCATGCGACAGGTTCTCGTGACTGTTTAGTTGATTGCTTTGAGGGCCCTGTCTGTCCTGTGATTTTGCCTGATAGGAGCACTATTGAGGCTGTTATGAGAGGCAAAGTATTTTTGACTGCTTCATTGGTGTTGACGGATGTTCTTTATGTTCCGACATTGACTTATAATTTGATCTCTGTCTCACAATTGATTGGTACCAGAAATTGTGATATGTTATTTACTCCTGATTTGTGTTTTGTCCAGGACCGAAGTACGAGGATGGTGATTGGAGCAGGTGAACAAAGGGGTGGACTTTACTTCTTGGGGGAGGTTCCAGCTTCTTTGACTTCGGTGATCCTGGCATGCAAAGAGAGTGATTCCGAGGTTTACATAGTAGATTGGGGCATCCTTCATATAAAGTAATGCAGACTTTACCTTTTCTCTCTGGTAGTAGTGTGTTTTCTCATAAGGCTTGTGATATTTGTCATCAAGCTAAACAAACTCGTGATACTTTTCCTGATAGTAGTAGTCGTGCTTTGAGATGCTTTGAACTTATACACTGTGATCTGTGGGGACCATATCGTGTTCCGTCATCTAATGGGGCACGATATTTTTTGACTTTGGTGGATGATTTTTCTAGAGCTGTTTGGGTTATTTTATTGACGAATAAGTGTGCTGTTTATTCTATGTTTCTTAAATTCATTGCTATGGTGAAGCGTCAGTTTGGGACTGATATACGTCGTGTGCGGAGTGACAATGTCACTGAATTTAATTGTTTACGAGATTATTTTTTATCTCAAGGTATATTGTTCCAAACATCCTGTGTTGGGACACCTCAACAGAATGGAATGGTGAAAAAAAATATCGACATATTTTAAATGTAGCCCGGGCATTGAGATTTTAGGGTTCTCTTTCTGTAGATTTTTAGGGGAAATGTGTTCTGGGTGCATGTTATTTGATAAATAGAACACCTTCTAGTATCTTGCAGTTTAAGTCTCCTTATGAAGTTTTATATGGTTCGGCTCCTTCGTATGATCATCTACGTATTTTTGGTTGTCTGTGCTATGCGTATGATTTGAAATTCCAAAATAATAAATTTGCTAGCAGGAGTAGAAAATGTATCTTTGTTGGGTATCCCCTTGATAAAAAGGGATGGAAACTGTATAATTTGGAGACTGGTGAATTTTTTGTGTCCCGTGATGTTACTTTTTATAAAAAAGAATTTCCTGGGTGTAGCTCTGCTAGCGAGATGTCTTCTGCGACACGTCATACATCTGTTGGGGATGCCGGAAGACGATATCGAGGTTTTTGGGATGGTGCCGGCTGCGGTTGCTGAGGCCGAAGTGGTTGATGGCGGCTCGGCACCGAGTGGCGAGGATGCACAGGTAGCTACAGAAGTATTGACAGGAGAGTCTGCTGGGGGTGATACGGGTACTACTGATGATACAGGGGATACAGTGTTGCCAGAGGTGCCCGACGAGGTAGTATTGGGAAGAGGAATGAGAAAGAAATTACAGCCAGTGCGATTACAAGATTTTGTAACGAATGCTGTTCGAAGTAAAAGTCCCTCCTTCACCACAGTTCATCTGTTCCCGTCACTTCCTCAGGTACTTCGTTTTCTCTAACACAATTTCTAAGTTATGACATATTTACTGCTGGACACATAGATTTTCTTGTAGCTATAACTTCAAGTATTGAGCCTACTTCATATCGCCAGGCCTCGCGAGATTCAGGCTGGCGCGATGCTATGCAAACTGAAATACAGGCTCTGGAAGATAATGTGACTTGGAGTATTGTCGATTTTCCTCATGGGAAGAAAGCATTGGGAAGTAGATGGATGTACAAGATAAAGTACAACTCCGACGGCAGTGTTGAGCGCTTAAAGGCACGGCTGGTTGTGTTCGGTAATCATCAGGTCGAAGGGATCGACTATTCAGAGACATTTGCCCCGGTAGCTAAGATGCCTACAGTTCGGGCATTTTTTGCTGTTGCAGCTGTGAGAGGCTGGACTTTACACCAGATGGATGTGCACAATGCTTTTCTTCATGGCGATCTGACAGAAGAAGTATATATGAAGTTGCCGCCAGGTTTTTCGCATAGTGAACCTAACAAAGTGTGTCGCCTGCGTAAGTCTCTATATGGATTGAAACAGGCACCACGTTGTTGGTTTTCTAAGCGTACTACTTCCCTGATATCCTATGAATTTATTCAATCTCATTCCGATTATTCCCTTTTCTCTCTTTTTAAAGGGAAGGTAGAGTTGCATGTTTTGATATATATGGATGATATGATTGTGTCTAGTAATGACTCAGGTGCTTTAGATGCTTTCAAAAAGTACCTTAGTTCTTGCTTTCACATGAAGGACCTTGGTGTGTTGAAGTACTTTCTTGGCATAGAGGTGGCTCGGAGTGCAGAAGGCATTTTCTTTGTCAAAGAAAGTATGCTTTGGACATCATTTCAGAATGCGGCTTGATGGGATCTCGACCTGCTGGCTTTCCCATGGAGCCCAATCACAAGCTGGCAGAATCGACTAGTCCAAAGATGGCGGATGCAGAGCCTTATCGGAGGCTGGTTGGGAGGTTGATTTATCTATCATTTACTCGCCCTGACTTAGCCTATGCTGTGCATATCTTGTCTCAATTCTTACAGGAGCCTCGACAAGATCATTGGCATGCTGTTTTGAGAGTTGTCAGATATCTCAAACATGTACCGGAACAGGGTATTCTTTTGAAAGCTGATTGTGATCTCCGTCTTTCTGGTTGGTGTGATTCCGACTGGGCCAGTTGTCCCTTGACTCGCCGCTCTGTTACAGGCTGGTTGGTGTTTCTGGGGGGGTCTCCTATTTCTTGGAAGACCAAGAAGCAACCAACTGTTTCCCGATCTTCCGCTGAAGCTGAGTACCGATCTCTCGCTGCGCTTATTTGTGAGTTGAAATGGTTGAAGGAGTTATTGGTGTGTTTGGGCGTTCGCCAGGAGTCTGCTATGTCGTTGTATTGTGACAGTCAGTCAGCCCTGCACCTGGCTCAGAACCCGGTATTTCATGAGCGCTGTAAGCATATTGAGGTGGATTTGCATTTTGTTCGCGATGCTATTAGAGATGGCACCGTAATAGCCTCGCATGTTCCTACTTCTACTCAACTGGCTGACATCTTCACTAAGCCCCTTGGAAAGCATGTATTTGATTCTTTCCTTCCCAAGTTGGACATTTGTGACTTGCATGCTCCAACTTGAGGGGGGTGTTAGATTGTTAGATTATATTTGTAATGTAAATATGGCCCACAAGTCCAAATGTAAACACTATATATATTGTAACAAACCCTAGCAATGAGAACAAAGCATTATTATTTCCTACAGTACATATACTAGTTATTGTTTATATATAATTGCTCCAGTCATGACTCGATCCATAACTAATCTTACAACTTAGACGGCTCATCCTGGTCTACGGATCTTCGTGTTTGAGATCGAGTTCGTGGTCCTACTGTTTCTTCGGGTGTCTTATTGTCTGAACTAGATTTTTTTTTGTCATATACTTTTTCAATCTTTTTCTCAGTTCTTGATATATTTTAGATCTGTGGATGCGAGTAATAATGTGATATTGTGCCTTGTAGAAATAGACAATATACTATTATTGATGCCACGTTGTAGACTTGTACCCACGTACTCGTACCTGATTATTTTTTAGATAATGTTAACATAATGTATCTACCATAACTTTATGACCAGAAATTCACTGAATTTTGCTCAGTCAGTAGCTGGTATGGGTTCAGCCCTAAGCCTGCCGATATAAAGATGGATTGTAATTTTTGGTTTAATTATTCAAATCTCTACAACAATATTGTTTGTTGTTGCATTAGTTATGGAATGGATTATTCTCTATTAATTGGAATAACATTCTGTTTGGTGGGTCAAGCCTTATGAGAGTAGGAGAGCTTAGACTCCTACATTTACCTTGCGCCGGGTAAAGGATTCAAGATCATAATAATTGATTATAGACTTATAGGATCTGCTTGGCAATTGTAGGGGTAGCGGTTAAGAGGTATTTTTAGAGTATCGGTTATGAGCGGTTATGAGGGGTCCGATTTTGGATGGTTTTTAAGTAGCGGCTTTTAAACCAGTCCAATCCATGCTTGGTAATTCACTAACGAGCGGTTCTGAAAGTTTTTTTACACGAATAGATTAAATAGGGAAGGGTATTAGTAGTTATAATTATATATATTTTTGTGAGGATATAAATGGAATAAAAAAAATAGAGCCGCTCAAAACCCACCGATTTGGGGTGTTTATAAAGCCACCCAAAAATACATATTACACCGGTTTTGGGAGGTTTTTGAGCCGACCAAAACCAGTGCCTCAAAATAATTAACAAACAGGGTTTTCATAAACGGTCGGTTCCAAAACACCCCAAAACCGGTGAAAACACCGTTACCAAGCAGACCCATAGTGGAAAATGTGGAACAGCGGTAAGGAAAGAAAATAAATTCTTGCTCTTTTTACGGACATAAAAAAATTACAATTTTCATCAGTTTTATTTTTTGGTGTTTCGAAAGGACAGAAATAAGTCCTAATATATCTTTGAGCATTCATAGTTTAATCCTAAATTTCTGTAATAAATGCAAGAGGGAAAGTGAATCCTTCTTCCTTTCGGAAATCATTTTTCATTCATGCTCCTTTCGTACTGATTCTGCGAACCAAACTGCCTTAGAGTAACTATTGTTACTACATGTGTGATTTGCCAATTTTGGTTTCTACATGTGTGATTTGCACACACTACCAACTAGAGATCGATGTCATTTATGGCCGGAACGACAGGTCCACTGGCTACCATAGCTATTCTGGGGTTGAACATATGTACACGTTCATGAACTTGCAGCCAGTAGTAAGCAACACTATCACATCTTCTTCAACCTCTCGCTCTTTGGTTTCCATTCCTCACCGAGAATTCAGAGAGATGGGGAGCGTGAGAATCTACGGGCCGCCATTTTCGACTGCGGTGTCTAGAGTTCTAGCTTGCCTCGTCGAGAAGGAAGTGGAGTTCCAGCTAGTACCAATCAACCTGGCCAAAGCTCAGCACAAGTCTCCTGACTTCATCAAGCTCCAAGTAGTACTCTTCTATTTCTCTAGGACACACACACACACACACACACACACTCTGTGATTGATACAGACACAGCTAGCTGATTAATTTCATCTTCAAATTTTTCTTGACAGCCATTTGGCCAAGTTCCTGCATTCCAAGATGACACCACCACTCTTTTTGGTAAGTTCTCAACGCCATCAACATTGGTGATCCAGTTCTTGAAACCTATGTTTACATCTTGCGCATGCTTGGTAGCATAAGTTTGCAGGGGACAGACACAAATGGTATTTTCCGTATTTAATACGAATCAATAAAACTCGAAAACTCGAGTAGTAAAATTATCCATGTGATTATATCGGAGTTTAAATCCCCTATAAGCAATGTCTTCGCACTGTAGGGGATACAAATATGAGATATTGGATGGAGGGGATATGGTCTTAAAACTACGGAATCGGAAAGTTCAATAACAAAGCATGGAAACACATGTGATTCAGCCAAGATCGGCCTACGTGTTCACAGGGTAACGAGAGAACGTGTTCACAGGGTAAGGAGAGTATAATCTTTATTGAATCACGATAAAAAACTTGGAAAAGTTGCACAAACAAATACCGTACAAAACCCTTCCTGGGCGAGATCTCTAGTTCTTCTCCCTCTAAATTTCCTTCGGACTTCGAAGTACAATCACCAAGCAAAGCCTCCCTTAAATAGACTCTCTTAAACATTCCAAAAGATGGGTCATCTGGGCTGTCGAAAAATTTGATCAAAACTAATTCCACACTTAATTTTAGCCCGAATCTAAAATCCTGCAAAATGCTAGTCATATCCTTAGTTGAACACGAGCTACACTACAACAATGTGGATCTAGTATATGGTATCGTCTATCACCTATGTTACACGGGCAATGATACGATTACACGAATACAACACGAATACGATTACACGAATACAACACTTATTTTGAGGTGGCATAATGTATTTTGGAGTGTCCATCCAATACGTGTCGAATATGACACGGTCCACATCTTCGGAGTGTCCGTGCTTACTAAGCTTGTTACAGTACCTACTGAAAATTGTAAAACCTGCCAAGTTACTTGTGCTTCCTTTCAGTGCTCATATTATGTTGCAATAACTTGGCTGATGCTGATGCAGAGTCGAGGGCCATCTGCCGCTACATCTGCGAGAAGTACTCTGCCATGGGCAACGCAGAGCTGTTCGGAAGAGGAGGACCAGCGGAGCGCGCGTCGATAGACCAATGGCTAGAGGCCGAGTCGCAGAGCTTCAACCCGCCCAGCTCCGCTTTGGTGTTCCAGCTCGTCTTCGCCCCGCGGATGGGGCTGAAGCAGGACCCGAAGGCGGTCAGGGACGGCGAGAGGAGGCTGGGGAGCGTGCTCGACGTCTACGAACGCAGGCTCGGCGAGAGCAGGTTCCTGGCAGGCGAGGAGTTCACGCTGGCCGACCTCTCCCACCTGCCCAATGCCCACTACCTCGTCAACGCGACCGAACGGGGGGAGCTCTTCACTTCGAGGAAGAATGTGGGGAGGTGGTGGGAGGAGATCTCGTCGCGGCCGTCGTGGAAGAAGGTGGTCGAGATGCACAAGGAGGCTCCACCAACAGCTTGATTAGTCACAATGTGTGCTTGTTGTTCATTGCTCACTAGTTTTATTCGTGTCAAAATCGAACAGTGGAAAGTTAAGATGTTAAAAACGTCTGAACGTTATAATTTGCATACCATACAATAATTTAGCCTATTTTGCGAGATTGGTAAAAGTTCAATAGGGACAAATGTTGTTAAGAATCCGACCCAATTGATCCGAATCGTATCTGACCTGACCCGAGCCGAATCTAACCCGACCTAGAATGATATTCCAGCTGAACCAGAACCACCATGAGGGTGATGCATGTGTGTCGGAAAGTTATGCATGTGGTGTTGGGTTGCTTTTTCTTTCTATTTGGAGAACACCTTAGAGTACGACGAGCACCATTCGTATGTCAGAGAAGTTTTGGAAAGACGACAAGACATAGATTCAGAGGTGCTGGTATACCGCTTTACAAGCTATGCACTTTTGATTTTCTTGAGTGTATCCATATTTGGAGTGGTATCGAAACCGGTATATTCGTCGGCATAGTGCTGGTATACTGGTCCATATGGCCCGAGCAGAAATCGAATATGGGATTAGTGTTTTGACGGCTCGGATCGTCTTGGGATTGGAAATGAGTATATGTGATTCTCCAACCTAATTGCAAGATAGAACATACATGATTTTTACAAAAGAAGGCATCGCAACTTACGAGAAGAGGAAGAAGACATTGGGAGAGAGTCCATAATTTGTTCTGGAGGAGATCGTTCGAGGAGACTACGTCGATTCGTCTTTGAGTTCTTGACTTCGATAATTTTGTTTGTATACTCATTTGTATTCTTTCTATTTGGTGTGAAGTTGTGGTGATATGTGTTCGAATCGGTAGAAGAAGTGTGTAGAAGTCGGCATATTTTTTTCGATTGCAGTAGTGAAAGCTTTTCCAGGTTAGACTCAGATCGTCTCGTGGTTTTCTTTCATATTGGATTTTCACATAAAAATCGTTTTGTTTGTGATTATAGTATTGTGCATTTGTAGATTTCCATGATTCATTTCAGTTTTTGCAGGTTTCTTTTCGGTCAGGGACGATACTATTTTGCTGTGTTTCGATCGTTCTTAACATAGTTTTCTAGAAATAGAACAATTAGATTTAAATCGAACAAATCATAAAACAAATCCTTAAATTCCTTTATATACAAAAAAATCCTATGATATTCATACAATCCATTTCATTCTACTTTTGAAATATTTCAGACCATTTTCATTGTTACTGTTCAGCTCTTTAAAATTAAGTATGCCTGCCTAGGACTCGATTATGGTACCATAACAATCAAAATATAATCACTAGCCTATTAATGAAGAAAATCAATGTAACAAATTATATATCCCAAATATTGTGTGATGTAACAAACACGATCATTTAGAATATCCATGAATTTGGTATGTGACACAAAACGTATTAGTGTTACTAACTTAGGACCAATACATGGCCAACACAACTTATTCCATTATACTTTTTGAGGACAACACATTTTTTCTTGGAGGCAACACTCAATTCACTATCCAAGTTAACCCTAAACCTAACCTACCAAACAAATATTCTTCTATCTTCTTCCTCTTCCTAATGTTTTTGTCTTCCAATCCAAAACCATAAATCATAAACCTCACAGCAATTGAACTGTGGATGACGAGAACGAACAAATCTACACAATCTAACAAAACTACAAATCTAGATTTTTTTTGGTTAGATTCTTAGATTTTGTGTAATATATATTTTGTTATGTTTTCTTGTAAAAAAAAATTACTGGGGAACTAGTTCCGAACTTTCAAACTCTATCAAAGGAGGTCGGAATATTTCGAAAGAAACAAGACATTTTGGACGATGAGCTGTTTTATGAGTGCTAAAATTTTGACAGTCCATACTATCAAAAATTCGACAGTCTTAGTGCATAGTGAGGACCTACAAAATCTTGATTGTACTAAAAGCAGAGACTCTTTGATGAACAACTTGTATTGTCTAAAAAAATAAGCTAAAACTAAAAATAATTTGAAGTAAAAAAAATGTTAAAAACCATTTATGAGTTATGACACTCGGTGCCATTGGAGAGGAAGAGCCAAATGGCCATCAAGTCACAGTAACTCCCGTGATACTACAAGCCACTATATGAATAGAAATAAATCTGGCACCGTTGAGCTCCAAGAAAATATTTCAAACACTTCCAAAGAAAAATGTTAATTCTAAAGTCACTCCAAGTTTTACTTGAGGCTACCAACTTGTTGGCAGTCCTAACATAAAGTAGGACTTCCAACAAAGTTGACAGTCCTAAAGAATTTGAATATTTAGATAGACTGTGAACGAAGTTGACAGTCCTAATCAACTTTGTTGGCAGACCTAATGGACTAGTTCCAAGTAAAACTTGAAGTGCCTTTAGAATTAGCCAAGAAAAAAGCCACAAATTCCTATATAAGAGCTCAAATTCTCGATTTGGGCTCTAGCGCCACTCACTAAAATGGTGGCAAGTCACCACACAAGAGTTTCAGGTTTTGATCACTTTGTGTACATCTTTTAATTGTTCTTCTCAGTGTACTTGTACCATGTTGTGCTAAAGTGATGGTGGTTTGGTTTGGTTCAGAGAAGATATCATGATGGTGAGAGAAGGAGATGACAGTGGGATGAGGACTGTGGAGTCCTTGAGGGGGAGGCTGCTTGCAGAGAGGGAAGCATCAAAGGCTAGCAAGAATGAAGCTGACCTCATTGCCAAAAGGGTCTGCTACTACTACTACTGTTCTTCACTCATTTTTCTTCCTTCAATCAGCATCCAAATTGTTGTGAATTCTTCTTACATAATTTCAGTTCCTGTGATCTGGGTTTTTTTTTTTCTTTTTTCTTTTCAACTGTTTAATTTGATTCACTGCTAACATTGGTGCATGTGCAGTCAGAATTTTTATCTAGAGGACGCGACACTTTACTATTAAAATAATAATAAATACGAAGAATAATGGCGATCCGGTTGACGGTTTCAGAATTGGACGGAACTTATGCCTCGAGCAAGTTCGTCGCTGCACATCCAATGGTGTGGTCGCGATCCGGAGAGCGTACGGAGAATAATTGTAAATTTCCGAAAAACATCGATACGGTAAAATTCGACGGATGCACGCCAAATTCGTCGTGCAATATGTACAAGTTGCTCACTTCGAGCCTTATTGATTATTCGGTGTGCTTCTTACTTTTTTCATAACTCATCATTCATCATCCTTACTGATGTATTCATGCATTCAACACCCACAGTTTGGACACTATTTATGTGGTTAATTGCTTTCTTGATTGATTACTCGTATATCATGTGCGACTTAAATGTCAATATGATCCATTCTCCATTCCACTTTAATGTCTTATAACTGCTAATTAGCAGTTGGGTGAGCTAGAAAGGAAGCTGGCTAAAGAGATCAAGTCCAGGAATCGAGCTCAGAAGAGGCTCGAGTACGCCTTGGAGAAGCTGAAGTCCATGAAGCTGTCAAATCTTCCAGAGAGCTCCCGGAGCCCACCGGAGGGGTGGGAAGCCCATCCGAGGACTGCAACAGGTTCTCAAGAAGGGAGCTGGAGTTCGGTTGGAACTGCACATTCCGGGAGCAAGGATAAGGAACCTGTCCGAGATGAGGATGTCAGTGGTAGAGACTACCAAGGGCTAACTACTCAAAGAGTGCAGCATGAAGGTGCAATATCATCTTATGCCATTCAGACTGAGCAGTGAAGCCGGCATTCTCTTACAAGGGCTTTTCTAATACCATAGCAGTTCCTATGTAAGAATTTTTCATTGGATAGATGTAGGTGTTTCACTGCCTTGTCTAGTTCATTTTCATGTATGCTGATCAATAATATTGTATCTGTAATATATATATATATATATATATATATATATATATATATATATATATATATATATATATATATATATAAGTTCAAGCAGTGGAAAACGACCATAGAGAACAGAACAGGCAGAAAGGTAAAGATGATGAGGTCTGATAATGATACTGAATATACCTATGGACCTTTCAAAGATTTTTGTGCTCAAGAAGGTATCATTAGATATTGGACTGTCAGGAACACTCCGCAGTAGAATGGGTTAGGAGAGAGGATGAACCGAACCTTGCTTGAGAAAGCAAGATGTATGTAGGCATCTTGGCCGAACCACGTAAATCTTTGTCTTTGTGGTTGTGAATTTTCTCTGAGATATTACCTGATTTCTTGGATTTATTTCCGCTGTGCTCCAACAATATATATCCTTGTGTGTATACCTTGTTCTGTACAATTTTGTGTTGAAGTCTGATATAATCTATAGCCTGAAAGAAATATTGTGATGCAAGACAGCAACAGATTATGCACCTAGCTGAAAATACAGCTTTTATTTCTTCTATTTCTTACAAATTTAAGATCAACCTGCAATTCCTTTATATCTGTCCTCTCTGTATATACTATATAATGCCAAGCGTATTGAGCATGATCGAGCTCCCAAATGAATCTTGAAACTTAAAAGAGCAAAATCTTGATCCCATATCCAGTACATCGATGCCTTTGGCATAGAAATTGACAAGCTTGTTCTTTACTTTACAGATGTAGTCCAGATGTTCCTCAACTCACAAAATCAGCATATATGGAGAGAATGGCAAGTAACATATGTGCAAATTGCTCGCGTATACTTTTATTCTTACCCGCAAGAACTCAGCCTGGAAGTGCATTCAGTCTGCTCAAACATATAACCGGAAGCGCTCCTGGGTTCTTATTTGGTAGACCTGATGCCTATTTTGACAAATTGATCTAAAAGACTAGGTAAAGGTAAATACACCGAAAAACCTTCAAATGTCGAAAGCTTCTGAGTTAAAATTATTCCACAAAGGTATTACAGAGATACAACAGAAGGGTAACACCAACTAACTTCCAGTGATGGATGGAAGCCTTCCTCTCAAATTATTCAAAGTGATAACTTTTTTTAGATACCTTGCACTTTTGCTTCATTATGTAATCAGTAAAAAAAAAACATTACAAACCAACATATTTCCTTTGAATTTTCTCTTTTAGCCGAAGTTTTACAGCCAAAACTTTGATATAGAATTTTAATATATTCCATATAGGATTTTTGAAGCAAAGATTAAAACTATTTCAGATTAAATTCTACATTATTGTGGCAAATCATGCAATAAACTAGTAATTATAAAGATACCAAAAACAATTGTACCAATTGTTATCCAGGAACATCAAATTTCATTTTCTTGACACCTCAAGGATATTCAAAACAATAGATTATGAAAACAATCCCCTCGTCACATTGAAGCTTTAAAATTAGGGGTTCCAAGTTTGGATAGTGTCCTATTAATGTCTACTCATTTAAACTTGTTACTTAAAGCAATTGGTTAAGCATATGCATGTGTAGAGAGTTGTATTATTATACAACTGTCTACCTAATTAGTATTAGCCAACCGCAAAAACAGGGATAAAGGTATATTGTGAACCAGGTAGAGGTCGGTCTACAAAATACTTCTAGTGAGATATGAGAGCTCCTTGCCTAACTCCTACAGAATTAACTTGTATACCGGATATCACAATAATTGTTATAATAATTTTTGTCAACAAATTATACTGGAAAGTAGATCTCATTAGGTGTTCAAGTAAACATTATCAAGAACTTCGATGTATCTAAAAGAGCATCTCAGTGCCACGAGGCTCTCGCATAAGTAGTCGTGGGAGTGTCAATATAAGCAGCTTTTCCTCAATATATATGGAGAGGTTATTTCCGCGATTAGAATCCACATCCTCCATAATTTATGTATTACCATCACGTCTTGTAATACCCTCTCATTAAGTACACTTTATCATCTTTCTGACTGACATAGTAAGTAACATCATCCCCTGAACACCTCCAGATAACACTAATCTGATAATCTCAGCTGTCACTCCAGAACAAATTTCATCTATATATAGTTGTTGCATAACTGCATAATGGACACTGGAAAATCATATCATCTTATCCAGACATTATTAATTTGCATTCAATGCAGCAGCATGGATGTAGCCTCAACCAAGAAGATACTTTACTCTAGGGAGTGTAAACAATTTCAACATGATCAAATGCATATGTCATCTTTGTTCTTGTGAATTATCTAACATGTAGAACTCAAAAGGGCATTATTTTTCAGTTACACACTGCATATTTATTTATGGGCATGTTTGGACCTTAGCTAAGAAAGGGTTATTTAGTTTTAGGATCTTGTATAATAATCAAAATGTGCGTTTATGTTCATATTGTCCAGAAAAGGGTTTGTGTCTCGTCCTTACGGTTGACTTGGAGCTACCGTCCAAAATAGAAACATAAACGTAAATTTTAAATATCGTACGAGACCCTAAAACTAAATGCAAAATTTAAATATTATGGAGACCTAGACGAGATCTAACGGTCAGTATAAGTCAACGAGACCCAAACCCTCCTCTGGACAATATGGAGACCTAAACGTAAATTTTGAATATTATACGAGACCCTCAAACTAAACAACTCGCTAAGAAACCAGAAAGAGCAATTTTTATTTTTATTTTCCAATTGTCAACCTTGTCAATCCAAAATTAAACTTTGCCAAAGAAAGCATGGGAAGATTCATATGTTAGAAATTTGTTGTACCCTGTCGATTCATGAGATGAAGAACATAATAAAAATTGCGGAAGCGTACCTGAATCCATTGTCTTGGCTTTATGGATCTTGAAGCAGATGTCTCTTTATGGGGTTCGATCTTCCAACCCGCTACGGCCCTTAATAACAAAGATGAAATCTTTGTTCCTCTCTTTGTTGATGGGGATACAGAAGAGAATAGAGAAAACCATCTCTTTGGTGGCCGTATGAGTTGGGGACCATAACCCAATGAATACATATATTTATATGTTTTGATATTTCTAATTTGGCCCCTCATCAAATTAGATTTATCTCCGGTATCTACACATTAATTCCATGACAATTATACCCTTAAGCCAATTTTTCAAATAGACCACTTTATTTTGGCTTAATTATTTAGATAGTCCAACGCAATTAATTTTACATGTGTGACCCATATTACTGAATAATTCCAACAATCTTCCACTGGGCCACATATGTAACCTTATAATTGTGTTAACCTTAGTGAGCTCATAAATTGCTATCTTAATCCTTAGGGTATATCCGGACAATCTCGTCCATTAACCATATCAACATAGGATCAAAGCGACATTCGTCACATATAGCGTAACTAAACCATCAATGGTCACATATACCAATATAGCTAAATGACATAGATCAATCATGGATGCGTAGCATAAAAATTACACGCAATGTGATCAATACATGTCTATTTTCCAACTGGTCCTCCTTAACTTTAGTGAGATCAATACTTTAACAAAATGAAAACAGAATGAACTGAATTTTCCATATATCTGATCAGATAAATGTCCAAAATACTTTAATACGTTAATGTGTCCAAAACCAAATAAAACACAAATACATAAAATACAAACTCCCACTGTATTGCCATATTCTTAATTAAGATAACACCCATATGAGCAGTACGCTCATGAAAGACCTTGGATGGTAATACTTTTGTGAGCGGATCTGCTAACATGGAGTTTGTCCTAATGTGCTATATGGACACTTTAACCATTCTGAATTCTTTCCTTCACAACTAGAAATTTTATGTCAATATCCTTGCCTTATACAAGTTTCTATTGTTGTCACTCCCCATTCCCGGAATACGTAAATATTTGATTTTTCATGTATATGGTATCTGGCACCTGTATCTTTATTGCATATATCCTGTATTTGTAACTGGCCAAGGCATGGAACAGTATCTCGTCGCGGATTAGTGTGCCACCCCTTGTCCTTGTCTTGTTGTAGGCGTGGTTCACTGTTTCGATGATAGAATTTCTGAACCGTGTTGTGATTAGGATTTTATTTAATTAATTTAATTAGTTGTATCATGTAGCAATTAACATGTCATTAGTCACATGGTTAAGAGCATGCTTAAGCTTAGGGTTTTTTTGAGTCAACCCAACCCTTATATATATATATATATATTCTCTTCCTCACTCTCTCTCCTCATTCACTCTTTTCATTTCTTTTTCTCCCAACCAATAGGCAAGTACATGTTGCACCAAATGGAGAGATTCTTGCATTTTTCATTTTCTTGATTTTTCTTAGATATTATTTGTCTATATTGTTCTTCTCTTCATTCTCTACAAGTTTAGTTCTTGGAGTTTTTGATTTTAATGGCTAGTTTGGTGTAGATCTAAGTTTCTATAACTAGGATTTTATGGATTTCCATGGTTTTGATCTATCAGACTTGGTTGTTTTCGAAAACTAATAGTTCTATGTTGTAGAGAATTCAATTTCATTTAGTTTTAGCTTTTGTTTCGCTTGATTTCGACTTCGGATGAGGAAGTTATGACCATGGCAAGTTTTCGGAACTTTCATGGCAGAACTTGCTGTTTGGGGACGATGACCCCCATGCGCCCGGGAGGCCATGCGCTGTGAAGTCCCGACAATGCATCCCTTAACTCCGAGCGTGTCATGCGCATAGGAATCCCACGCGCCGATTGTGCAGGAATCCCATGCGCCGATTGGTGCAGGAATTCCACGCGCCGATTGTGCAGGAATCCCACGCGCCGATTGGTACAGGAATCCCACGCACCGATTGTGCAGGAATCCCACGCGCCGATTGTGCAGGAATTCCATGCGCCGGAATTGCTCTATTTTACTGTTTTTACCTGTTTAAGTTGTTTTGTAGCTAGAATCTTGAAAAAACTCAAAATATGAAAGTTGTAGATCTTTGTATTGGCTTCAAGGGTCCTCATGTCTCTAGAATTCATATATGACTTTTATGTCACGAGGAGTCCGAGTGACTTTCTGACTTGACCATGTTCCTGACCTGATTACCTGTATACGTGCTGGTACATGTTCTAAGTGTGTATTGAGATACAATATTAGTATGCACTGCGGTGCCATTTAATGAGTGTACTGAGGTGTGACTCTACATGCCAAGTGATCGTTCGTGTTATATGTCAATACATGTGTACCTTCCAGTACAGTCATGGTAATTGGTCAGTAATAGTGTCGTGGTATGTTGATTGTTGTTTGAAGCATTACACTAAGCATGGATCTAGATCGGGCCGATGTGGATTCATACTTAGGGTACGCATACTATGGTACGACATGTAGGAGGATGACCATATGACCACGACATGTAATTCTATTATCAAGATAGGGTTAATCTAAGCAACTTAATTTGGTAGATGCAATGGGTGGGAACGGAATCCCGAGATCGTGCCATACTAGCCACCCTAGGTCCAGCCCTGGCGTGTCGGGTTGGCCACCACGGATACAGTTTCATCCTACTATAGTGGATGACTATATCCGACTCCTACGTGCTATGTATTATATGTTTTAGCACGATAGCCTTACGGGGGACCGGTGCATAATCAAAGTGCTATGTGTATATGTATATTATATGGTTTAGCTAGCCCTGATGGGTTGACACGAACTGAGGATTCCTATATATTGCATTACTGGGATAACCCAGACAAATCATAGAAAACCGTAGGATTGATTGGCCGCTTGTAAGCTGACTTATTTTGTGATATGTTTTCTTCTGTTAGCAACTGAGGAACATGGACTATCGTGGTGCGTGGTCCAACCCATGTCCTTGTTTGGTTGTTGGGTTGGGCTATTGTGCTGCGATGGGCTATGGACCGAAGTCGCGACTAGAAGCCCTTTTACCTGCCCAAGGCTATAGGATATATCTTATCTCGGCACGATATTGGCACCGTTTGTCCTTGTTTGGTTGTAAGGGTGTCGTATTGTCTCGATGATATGGTATAAGCCTATAACTCGTGAATCAGGTCTTATTTAACTCATTGGATTTATCTCACTCTTTTGTGCTCCCTTGTGGTACTTGCTATTCGGGGCCTGACCCCGCTGGTTTTGTTTGGCCAGATCTCGTAGCAGCCCCAGAGGATCCAGCCTTCCACCCGAACAATGGTGCACACCAGGAGTATGGGCGCCAGGGACAATGAGTGGGTTCTTTCTCACTGTTCTGATATCTTCTATTTTGTACTTGGCATTTAGCCACCGGCACTTGTTTAGCCGGCAGTTCTGGACACTAGTTTCCTTTGCATAATTGTAATTAAATCAGACTGCAGCTGACTATAGTTATGTACTAATGACTCTCAGAACTAGCTCATCATTTTGTATAGCTAGACTCATGAATCATTTTGATGAAGCGTCGGGGACGCCTTACTGCTTTGTCTTATATGATCATTATTTACTGTTTCTTGTTTTGATTGATTGAGACATAGATGCTCTGTGGGACCATAGGAGACCTGATTGTAGCATACACCCCCTTGTCTCTTGACAGCCACGATCGCCGTATGACGTTTATATACCTCATACGGTATAGCTGGCCTAGTCCGTCTCAGTATTCTGGTACTGGAGCGTGACAAGGTTTTAGTGGTGGCCCATGCAGGTCTGTTTTTCAGACTTATGGGGTGTTGCGATTATAGGAGTCTCAATCAAAACATGTTCCCCTTGATCTCCTGATTTATTTTCTCTTTCTCCCACCTTGATTGCTAACTTAATTGTCATCCTCGATTCTTTCCCGTCCTGTCTTTTGATACCTTGTATCCTTTCCTTTAGGGTCACATCATTCTCGGCTATTGGAGGAGCCGGCATGGGAGAGAATCCAGTAGATCAGGGACCAGCGGAAGATCAGCAAGGGGTAGCCCCTCTACCTGGACAGATTCCTATCGAGAATGTTACCGAGCATGAGCCAGTTGAGCTACAGAGGCCAGAGGATCCCGTACCTCCAGTGATGCCGGTAGTACCAGTAGTACTAGATGCGTCGGCACTATTGCAGATTATTAGAGGGTTATTGGAGGCCCAGCAATGCCAGACGGCAGCCCAACAACAACAAACCCGACAGCAAGAACAAAATGTGCTACAGAATCAGGGGTTGCAATTAGCCCTTGAGAGAAGTGTCAGGAATGATTCAGGAGCGTCCGGAAGGTTTTATCGACTTAACCCGAGATATTTTGACGGCACGGAGGATGCCATCATGGCGGATGCTTGGCTTCAGGATACAGAGGCCATATTGACCGCAGCAAAGGTTCCAGCAGAAGAGAAGGTTGACCAAATCAGATTATTGCTTCAGGATCTCGCCCGCGATTGGTGGGCATCGGAAGAGGTTGGAATGAGGCATCCTGTTCCCTGGGATAGATTCAGTACCAGATTTAAGGCCAAGTACTTTGGCATGGTAGTGCGGTATGAGCTACAACAGAGGTTTATCAGTCTCAAGCAGGCTGGTAAGACGGTGGATGGTTATGCAGCGGAGTTCTGCAGGTTAAGTAGGTTTGCTCGAATGATGGTGGCGACAGAGCCAGAGAGAGCAATGAGGTTCCAGCAGGGACTTCACCTAGAGATTTTGCAGCTGGTCGAGGGGTACGACTACCAGACATTCGATACAGTATTGACGGCGGCTCGGAGGTACGAACTTACTATTCAAAGGTTATCAGCAAGGACTGGGGGCCAGAAGAGGTCTCATACGTAGAGTGCTGGGGGAGAAGCAGTACCTCGGACGTCAGCACCAGCACCTGGCGTCCGTATTCGTGATGCAGCACCAGTCACGACAATTGTGACTGCACCAGTTCGACAACAGCAACAGAGGAACCAGCAGCAGCGTCAGGAAGCACCAGTGGGTTGCACTTACTGTGGTAAGGGAGGGCACACTAGGGATGTGTGTCGTTCGGTTAATGGATTATGCTTGAGGTGTGGCAGTCCAGACCATAGGATTGCCAATTGTCCTTTGATGCAGAGGCCAGGAGGGCCAGCTCAATGGTTTTCGGCATTGCCAGCTCCAGAGGTAGCACCGTATCAAGGGCCAGCACTAGCAGTGAGGCCACTAGCCCAGCGCCCATTACTAATGCAAGCTCAGATGTACCGACAAGCGCAACATCAGGTTGGACAGCAGGGCCAGGAAAGGCAGGGACAAAGGCAAGAAGAATTTGGAGTATTAGAGCAGAGGTTGGCTGAAGGCGGTCAGATTTTGGGTAAGTTTTGAGTATTATTTATTATAATTCCTTGAGTTTTATATTCAAAGAGTGAAGGCGACTTTCTCGTCTCACTCATCTGCTCTCGTATCATGTGATACGTAATATTCATCATGTGTCTTGATTACGAGAGTACGTCCTGGGCAGAGTCTCGTTCTTGATTTAGTCATTGGTACCGACTTATCTCAAGCGTTGACCCTTGTTCACTTTGGGTGTCAGTGTAGGACCTCGAGGACGAATTCCTACCTGACTTGAGAGGCATATTTTATTCGTATGTCTCCGATCATTTCCTTCTAGGGTATGATTATTGTTTGTGCTCTTACTTAATTATTCTTGCTTTCTTAAACTGTTCATGTGCCATGTGTTGTTTGATAATTGTGCTTGCTATATGTCATGAGTGTATTTCGTGATCTGAGAGCGCGCTCGACTAGCCTTATCGAAATTCCGAGGACGGAATTTTTCTAAGGAGGGTAGAGATGTCACTCTCCATTCCCGAAATACATAAATTTTTAATTTTTCATGTATATGGTATCTGGCACCTGTATCTTTATTACATATATCCTGTATTTGTAACTGGCCATGGCATGGAACAGTATTTCGTCGCGGATTAGTGTGCCACCTCTTGTCCTTGTCTGGTTGTAGGCGTGGTTCACTGTTTCGATGATAGGATTTCTGAACCGTGTTGTGGTTAGGATTTTATTTAATTAATTTAATTAGTTGTATCATGTAGCAATTAATATGTCATTAGTCACATGGTTAAGAGCATGCTTAAGCTTAGGGTTTCTTTGAGTCAACCCAACCCCTATATATATTCTCTTCCTCACTCTCTCTCCTCATTCACTCTTTTCATTTCTTTTCCTTCCAACCAATAGACAAGTACATCTTGCACCAAATGGAGAGATTCTTGCATTTTTCATTTCTTAATTTTTCTTTGATATTATTTGTCTATATTGTTCTTCTCTTCATTCTCTACAAGTTTAATTCTTGGAGTTTTTGATTTTAATGGCTAGTTTGGTGTAGATCTAAGTTTCTATAACTAGGGTTTTATGGATTTCCATGGTTTTGATCTATCAAATTTGGTTGTTTTCGAAAACTAATGGTTCTATGTTGTAGAGAATTCAATTTCATTTAGTTTTGGCTTTTGTTTCGCTTGATTTCGACTTCGGATGAGGAATTTATGGCCATGGCAAGTTTTCGGAACTTTCATGGCTGAACTTGCTGTTTGGGGACGATGACGCCCATGCGCCCGGGAGGCCATGCGCTGTGAAGTCCCGGCAACGCATCCCTTAACTCCGAGCGTGTCATGCGCGTAGGAATCCCACGTGCCGATTGGTGCAGGAATCCTACGTGCCGATTGGTGCAGGAATCCCACGCGCCGATTGTGCAGAAATCCCACGCGCTGATTGGTGCAGGAATCCTACGGGCCGATTGTGCAGGAATCGCACGCGCCGATTCTGCAGGAATCCCACGCGCCGATTGTACAGAAATCCCACGCACCGAAGGTGCAGGAATCCCACGCGCCGATGGTACAGGAATCCCACGCGTTGATTGTGCAGGAATTTCATGCGCTGAAATTGCTCTATTTCACTGTTTTTGCCTGTTTAAGTCGTTTTATAGCTAGAATCTTGAAAAAACACAAAATATGAAAGTTGTAGATCTTTGTATTGGCTTCAAGGGTCCTCATGTCTCACTTTAACCAGAATTCATATGTGACTTTTATGTCACGAGGAGTCCGAGTGACTTCCTGACTTGACCATATTCCTGACCTGATTACCTGTATACGTGCTGGTACATGTTCTAAGTTTGTATTGAGATACAATATTAGTATGCACTGTGGTGCCATTTAATGAGTGCACTGAGGTGTGACTCTACATGCCAAGTGATCGTTCATGTTATATGTCAATACATGTGCACCTTCCAGTACAGTCATGGTAATTGGTCAGTAATAGTGTCGTGGTATGTTGATTGTTGTTTGAAGCATTACACTAAGCATGGATCTAGATCGGGCCGATGTGGATTCATACTTAGGGTACGTATACTATGGTACGACATGTAGGAGGATGACCATGTGACCACGACATGTAATTCTATTATCAAGATAGGGTTAATCTAAGCAACTTAATTTGGTAGATGCATTGGGTGGGAACGGAATCCCGAGATCGTGCCATACTAGCCACCCTAGGTCCAGCCTTGGCGTGTCGGGTTGGCCACCACGGATACAGTTTCATCCGCCTATAGTGGATGACTATATCCGACTCCTACGTGCTATGTGTTATATGTTTTAGCACGGTGGCCTTACGGGGGATCGGTGCATAATCAAAGTGCTATGTGTATATGTATATTATATGGTTTGGCTAGCCCTGCTGGGTTGACACGAACTGAGGATTCCTATATATTGTATTACTGGGATAACCCAGACAAATCATAGAAAGCCATAGGATTGATTGGCCGCTTGTAAGCTGACTTGTTTTGTGATATGTTTTCTTCTGTTAGCAACTGAGGAACATGGACTATCGTGGTGCGTGGTCCAACCCATGTCCTTGTTTGGTTGTTGGGTTGGGCTATTGTGCTGCGATGGGCTATGGACCGAAGTCGCGACCAGAAGCCCTTTTACCTGCCCATGGCTATAGGATATATCTTATCTCGGCACGATATTGGCACCGTTTGTCCTTGTTTGGTTGTAAGGGTGTCGTATTGTCTCGATGATATGGTATAAGCCTATAACTCATGAATCAGGTCTTATTTAACTCATTGGATTTATCTCACTCTTTTGTGCTCCCTTGTGGTACTTGCTATTCGGGGCCTGAACCCGCTGGTTTTGTTTGGCCAGATCTCGTAGCAGCCCCAGAGGATCCAGCCTTCCACCCGAACAATGGTGCACACCAGGAGTATGGGCGCCAGGGACCATGAGTGGTTTCTTCCTCACTGCTCTGATATCTTCTATTTTGTACTTGGCGTTTAGCCACCGGCACTTGTTTAGCCGACAGTTCTGGACACTAGTTTCCTTTACATAATTGTAATTAAATCAGACTGCAGCTGACTATAGTTATGTACTATTGACTCTCGGAACTAGCTCATCATTTTGTATAGCTAGACTCATGAATCATTTTGATGAAGCGTCGGGGACGCCTTACTGCTTTGTCTTATATGATCATTATTTACTGCTTCTTGTTTTGATTGATTGAGACATAGATACTCTGTGGGACCATAGGAGACCTGATTGTAGCATGCACCCCCTTGTCTCTTGACAGCCACGATCGCCGTATGACGTTTATATAGCTCATACGGTGTAGCTGGCCTAGTCCATCTCAGTATTCTGGTACTGGGGCGTGACAGTTGTTATTGGAATATAGTACTGCTGATTTATTGTCACATCATAATTTTATGTGGTCTTTCAACACCGTACTGTAGGCGTATCCTTGTGACAAAATTTTGCAACCATATTCTCTGAATAGATGTCCCACAACATGTTATAAACCTTGCTGCCATGGTGGAAGAAATTATGAGTGCATGTTTGACACTCATCCAAAATATATCTCCATTAGTCAGTATAACCTGATGTGGATCTCCTGCTGTGTTGGCATCCAACAAAATCGGAGTCGGAATACCTTATGATCTCCAAAATTATCCGATCTCCTACAAAGAGCATATAAGTTCTTGTTCTCTATTAATTACTTAAGTAGTTTGGCTGCTACCCAATGATCCATCCATATTTGCTTAAATATCTGCCTAACATCCTAATATGTACGCAATATCCTGATGCGTACATACTTAAGCATACATTAGACTCCCTACAACTGATCATGAAGGAAAAATCTATTGTATTTTCTTAATATTAAGGCTAACCTTAGGACACTTGATTGAGACCGAATTTGTCTCCTTTAACGAGATGTGTCACCTGGTTTGCATTGAATACTTTAATCAATATACAAAATCAGAAAATTATTCCTACTCCCACTGAACTTGTGATACACACAATCTTCAACAGTGTTCATCTCAAAACCAAACGAGATAATCACTTGAAGTACCTTTGACGAAAAGCTTGCTTGAGTTCATAAATAGATTTTGTCAATTTTCAAACCATATTCTTTGGGTCTTTCGACACAAAGTTTTCTGGTTGCACCATATAAACTGTTTCATCAATGTTACCATTGAGAAATATCGTTTTGACATCCATTTAATATAATTCAAGATCAAAATGTGCAACATGTGCTATGATTGTTTTAAAGGAGTTTTTCAAAGATACCGAAGAGAAAAAAAAATCTTTAAAATTAATTCCAAAATTTTGAGTAAAGTCACCAGCTACAAGACGTACTTTATATCTGTCACGCCCCAGTACCGGAATACTGAGACGGACTAGGCCAGCTACACCGTATGAGGTATATAGACGTCATACGACGATCGTGGCTGTCAAGAGACTAGGGGGTGCATGCTACAATCAGGTCTTCTGTGGTCCCACAGAGCATCTATGTCTCAATCAATCAAAACAAGAAGCAGTAAATAATGATCATATAAGACAAAGCAGTAAGGCGTCCCCGACGCTTCATCAAAATGATTCATGAGCCTAGCTTTTACAAAAAAAAATGAGCTAGTACTGAGAGTCAATAGTACATAACCGTAGTCAGCTGCAGTCTAATTTAATTACAATTATGTAAAAGGAAACTAATGTCCAGAACTGCCGGCTAAACAGGTGCCGGTGGCTAAACGCCAAGTACAAAATAGAAGATATCAGAGCAGTGAAGAAGAAACCCACTCATGGTCCCTGGCGCCCATACTCCTGGTGTGCACCATTGTTCGGGTGGAAGGCTGGATCCTCTGGAGCTGCTACGAGATCTGGCCAAACAAAACCAGCGGGGTCAGGCCCCGAATAGCAAGTACCACAAGGGAGCACAAAAGAGTGAGATAAATCCAATGAGTAAAATAAAACCTGATTCACGAGTTATAGGCTTATACCATATCATCGAGACAATACGACACCCTTACAACCAAACAAGGACAAATGGTGCCAATATCGTGCCGAGATAAGATATATCCTATAGCCATGGGCAGGTAAAAGGGCTTCTGATTGTCACGCCCCAGAACCAGAATACTGGAGAGCGGGGGCAGACATAGCCAGCTACGTATAACGGAATGGAATCCACACCGCTATACGGTCACGGCTGTCTAGATATGTGAGGGTTTCACTACAATCAATCAGTCTCTTAAGGTCATAAAATAGCCTATTGTCTCAATCTCAGCCAACTAATAATAGTTACAAGATGTCAGACCACCAAATACACAATAGTAAGGCGTCCCATACATTATATATTCGGAATGATCATGAAGCTAGTCATTACAAAATGTGAGGACTAGCAAGAGTTCAGTCATACATGATCAACCCCCGGGGCTTGTCAATCATGTTACAGCCCGTAGGCAGACGGTAAGTAAGTACAATCGAGCTAACACTTGCTCGTCGACTAAACGCCTCAAAAGAATAATTTACAATATTACAGTGGGAGAACAAAAGAAACCCACTCGATGCCCTGGTTACGCCTGGTGACCACCATCGGGCTAGAAAGCAGGGAGATCCTTTGGTGCTGCTCCGGTATCTGGCCATACAAAACCAGCTGGGTCAGACCCCAGAAAGAGCAAGTGCCACAAAGGAGGCTTCACTTAAGAACTGAAACCAACAAATCATTAGCATTCAATACATAAGAAAACAACAATAAATAACACAGATTGAGGTTTGTGCACTACCAATGCACTTATTCCAATCAGAGAACATAATTAAATGAAGCATCATTGACATAAGATAACTGGAGAATCATGCTAAATAAAATATAGCTGGGCAATATATGAAGAGAAGACGAAGGTACTATTCCGGAAGCCAGGTTACAATCCTTAAACCAAACAAGGACCGAGATTGTAACCCTTCACCTGAACAGAACATAGTCTCCTGATCATTTATTGCTAAAGGTGACAATCATTAAGGTGAAAAGGAGAGAGTACAATAATAAAAGTGACAATGAAGAGTGCAATACGCTAGAGTGACAATAGAGTACAATCGTGATAGTATCAATCTGGAGTGACAATCATTCAATCATTCTGGTACAATCTTGCAATCAATCAATTCTAGACAATACTATACTGGACTGGACTCCACCCAATCAATCACGGCCAATCATTGCCTACGGCTTTCTACATTAACTAACTAGGGTTATCACAATCCTAGTTACTAGCAAGATACAATGAGATGCTCCAAGTAGCCACAGGCCCTGCAGCTATCCAGGCAATCATTATAGTGACAATTTAGAGAGTACAATGCATTAGAGTGACAATAGAGTTCAATCATTTAAGTGACAATGGTGGGTGCCCCACATAACAGTGGGCTGGAAATGTGCCCTACTCGTCGGCAGGCTACAAGTCCAAGCATTTGCGGTCGGGATAACGGGATCGCCTGTAACTGGGGAACATCTCTTCATGTCTAGTGAATTATTCTAGTCATTAACCTTTGTCCATTTCAGTAGGTACTCCTGACCGTGGTACTCAGGAGTCCCCTTCTAGACATGATGCAAGACAGGACTGGATTATTTGTACAAGCACAATCGCCCACGGTGTCAGGATTAATTATACAGGTCATGTCATGTCAGGTAGTCGTCGCAACAGCTGCTCAAGATATATCAGGTCAGGTTATCATGTCAAGTGTACTTGTCAGGAGTGCGCCACGACGACCCACTATCAGGTCATGTCAGGTTATCATGTCAGGAGTGCACCACTATGGGTCACCATCACGTCATACTCAATTAGCAATTCCAAACATATCAAGTAAATTCGTGATTATCAAGTTCAGGACAAAAGGCGTAAGGATGTAAAATGGACGTTAAATATCTAATAAAATATCAATATACAGGGCTATAGAAGATCCAGGGTAAGTAGGGTCAAGTCCAGTTGCGCCTAAACATCAGGTTGCGCTCAGGTCAAGCTACGCTCAGGTCAGGCTACGCTCAGGTCAGGCTACGCTCAGGTCAGGCTACGCTCAAGTCAGGCTACGCTCAGGTCAGGCTACGCTCAAGTCAGGCTACGCTCAGGTCAGGCTACGCTCAGGTCAGGCTAAGCTCAAGTCAGGCTACGCTCAGGTCAGGCTACGCTAAGGTCAGGCTACGCTCAAGTCAGGCTACGCTCAGGTCAGGCTACGCTCAGGTCAGGTTACGCAAGACATACGCTTCCAAAAGGCAGCGTATGTACTCCATATGACTCCTCTTTAAGGCAGCGTATGAGGTCCATACGACTCCTCATCAAGGCAGCGTATGAGGTCCATACGACTCCTCATCAAGGCAGCGTATGCAAGACATACGCTTCCAAAAGGCAGCGTATGAGTCAGACTGCGCTGTGCTAAAGAGCGCGTGCAGCTCAGTGACGCAAGCTAAAAAGCTCGTGCACTGCTCACTATCTTCTCCAAATCAGCAAGAACTCCATGGTTTGAACCCAAAGCTTCAAAAGTCCATAACTTGGTCAAAACAAGTCCAAATCCAACTTTTTAAAGGTCAAAATTGGGTAGAATAAAATTCTCAACAACATGGAACCATCAAAACTCGAAAATAACAAAGTTTAGTAGATCAAAACTCAAGATTTTTGAAAATAATTTAAACTTAGATCTACAAAAATCTAGCCATGAAAAGAGAAAATGTCAAGTACTAAAGTAAGTTAAAATGTTACAAAGAAGAAAATGAAACAATAAAATTCGGGTTCCTCCATGAAGCAAGATGCACTTGCCTAAGGGGTGTTCTTGGTTGGTGGGTTTAATGGAGAAGAAAGAAGAGATTAATGAAAAGAGAGAAGAAGAATAGGTAATAAATATGAGTGGTGGTGGTAGGTAGGGGGTTCACCCCTTGGCTCATGATGAACCAAGAGCAATCCCAAACCGAACCAAGCCAACCCAAACCAAGAATAAACCAAGCCCAGGGAGGAAATTAAGCAAGAAAATCATGCAATACAAGAATAAATACGTACACGTATTCCAGAAATACGTAATACGAACCACAGGCATTACACTGATCGCAACTTCGGTCCATAGCCTATCGCAGCACAATAGCCCAACCCAACAACCAAACAAGGACATGGGTTGGACCACGCACCACGATAGTCCATGTTCCTTAGTTGCTAACAGAAGAAAACATATCACAAAACAAGTCAGCTTACAAGCGGCCAATCAATCCTACGGCTTTCTATGATTTGTCTGGGTTATCCCAGTAATGTAACATATAGGAATCCTCAGTTCGTGTCAACCCAGCAGGGCTAGCCAAACCATTATATACAAGCAAGCACGAAATGCACCGGTCCTTCGAAAGGCCACCGTGCTAGAATAAGCAGTAACGGTTCCAGCTCTCCTATAGGAAGAGCTGGCTCGGCAGTCACAAATCAGATACTGCACTCCACTAGTGCGGATGACTATACAGTATCCGAGGCGGCCAACCCGACGCACCAGGACGGGACCTAGGGTGGCTGGTGACGTACGATCTTGAGATTCTGATCCCTCCCAATGCTTCTACCAATTTAAGTTGCTTAGATTAACCCTATCTTGATATGGAATTACATGTCGTGGTCACATGGTCATTCTCCTATATGTCGTACCATAGTACGCGTACCCTAAGTATGAATCCACATCAGCCCGATCTAGATCCATGCTCAGTGTAATGCTTCAAACAACAATCAACATACCACGATACTATTACTGACCAATTACCATGACTGTACTGGAAGGTACACATGTATTGACATATAACACGAACGATCACTTGGCATGTAGAGTTACACCTCAGTGCACTCATTAAATGGCACCGCAGTGCATACTAATATTGTATCTCAATACACACTTAGAACATGTACCAGCACGTATACATGTAATTAGGTCAGAAACATGGTCAAGTCAGGAAGTCACTCGGACTCCTCGTGACATAAAAGTCACATATGAATTCTGGTTAAAGTGAGACATGAGGACCCTTGAAGCCAATACAAAGATCCACAACTTTCATATTCTGAGTTTTTTTTTCAAGATTTTAGCTACAAAATAACTTAAACAGGCAAAAACAGTAAAATAAAGCAATTCCGGTGCATGGAATTCCTGCACCATCGGCGCGTGGAATTCCTGCACAATCGGCGCGTGGGATTCCTATGCCAATCGGCGCGTGGGATTCCTACACAAATCGGCGCATGGGATTCCTGCACAATCGGCACGTGGGATTCCTGCACCAATCGGTGCGTGGGATTCCTGCACAATCGGCGCGTGGGATTCCTACGCCAATCGGCACGTGGGATTCCTAGCGCATGACACGCTCGAAGTTAAGGGATGCGTGCCGGAACTTTACAGCGCATGGCCTCCCGGCGCATGGCCTCCTGGGCGCATGGGGGTCATCGTCCCCAAACAGCAAGTTCAGCCATGAAAGTTCCGAAAACTTGCCATGGCCATAACTTCCTCATCCGAAGTCGAAATCAAGCGAAACAAAAGCCAAAACTAAATAAAATTGAGAGATTCGTATCTCGATGTCTAGTGTGTCAGTAAATGAAGGTAGAGCAGCAGAGGCCAGCAGGATTGTTACAGCCGCTTCCCATTCCGGAGTGGAAATGGGAGCACATCACGATGGACTTTGTGACAGGTTTACCTAGATCTCCGACCGGCCGAAATGCAGTTTGGGTAATCGTGGATCGGCTCACAAAGGTTGCTCATTTCCTTCCTTTCAGAGTAGGGCAGTCTACTGAGCAGCTGGCAGAAATGTATATGAAGCAGATTGTGAGACAGCATGGTGTTCCAGTCAGCATAGTATCAGATCTAGACACACGGTTCACCTCTCACTTTTGGCAAAGTTTGCACCAAAGCCTGGGCACCAAGTTGAGGTTCAGCACAGCTTATCATCCGCAGATGGATGGACAATCGGAGAGAACCATTCAGACCTTGGAAGATATGCTACGGGCTTGTACCTTAGACTTTGGCAAAACTTGGGAAGATCATCATCATTTAGTAGAGTTCTCTTATAATAATAGTTATCAGGCAAGTATACAGATGGCACCGTTTGAAGCATTATATGGAAGGAAGTGCAGGTTCCCTTTGGCATGGGACGATGTGGGCGAACGAAAATTGTTGGGACCAGAGATGATCACGCAGACCGTGGAAACAGTCAAGTTGATAAGAGAGCGGCTTCGAGTCACGCAAGACAGACACCGCCATTGGGCAGATCAGCATCGAAGACCTCTAGAGTTTGGTGTCGGTGACCAAGTGTTTCTGCGGATTTCGTCGACTCGGGGTGTCATTAGATTTGGAACTCGAGGAAAGCTTAGTCCGAGATTCGTAGGTCCTTTTGAGATTCTCGCTCGGGTAGGCGATGTTGCTTATCGGCTTGCCCTTCCTCCCTCGCTATCTGGCGTACATGATGTGTTTTATGTATCTCAGTTACGTAGGTACGTCCCGGATCCGAGTTATGTCCTCGATCATTCAGAGTTAGTCGTTGGTGCCGACCTAACTTACGAGGAACAACCCGTATCTATTTTGGACCGGCGAGAGAAGGTGCTCAAGAACCGAACTATTAGCCTTGTCCGTGTCGCTTGGGGCCATCACTCTCCGGGAGAGTTGACCTGGGAGCGCGAGGACGAGATTAAATCTCGATATCCGCACTTGTTCGACTCGGAAGGTATGTTTCTCCTCATGCCTTGGTAGATTTTGAAATGTATGATCAATGATTGCTAATGATAGGTTGTTAGCGTATATTGTAATTGTACCTTGCTTGCCTGGATACCTCTATCTTTATCTTGGCTGAAATTTTGAGGACAAAATTTTTCTAAGGAGGATAGAGATGTCACTCCTCGATCCCGATACACGTATTTTTTATGGATTCCGTGTACGATATCTGAATTTAGCATGTGTATTTTCTCTATGTTATTTATTAAAGGTTGCATGAAGCTCTTAGGCTTGTGATTAGTGGAGTGGATAGAGATTAGTGGTTAGGGATTAGGGTTTTCTTAAACCAACCCAACCCCTATTTAATATCTCTTCCTCACTCTCTTTCTTCATTCACTCCTCCATTTATTTTTCTCAACTACCACTCCACAGGCAAGTACAACTTGCTCAAAAGTGGAGATTAGTGTATTTTTTCCTTTCTTGATTTTTACTTGATTTTATTTGTCTACATTGTTCATCTCTTCATTCCCTACAAGTTTAGTTCTTGAAGTCTTTGATTTTAATGGCAAGATTTGTGTAGATCTAAGTTCCTAAAATCTAGGGTTTCATGGGTTTTCATGGTTTTGATCTATCAAACTTGGCTATTTTCGAAAACCAATGGTCCTATGTTGTAGGAATTTTGATTCTACACAGTTTTGACCTTTGTAAAGTTAGATTTCGACCTGTTTGGAGGAAGTTATGGTCGAAGCAACATTTGGGTTCTCCGTGGTTCGCCTACGCAGGCTCTGGCAGGGAAGATGAGCAGTTTCCAGCTGCAGAAGCAAAGCAGCCGCATGAGCATCGCTGCCGCATGTGCAACTCTCAGCCGCATGAGCGTCTGAGCCGCATAGCGTTGGGCAGTTTCGGCCGTATGGCACTTCGCAGCCGCATAAGAAAGGTAGCCACGTAAGTATTTGAGCCGCAGAAGTCTACTTTAGAATGCTGCCGCATGGACCTTGTTCTTCTCCAGCCGCATGGGCTTTTTTCTTTTCCAGCCGCATGAGATCTCACCCTCTATCCGCAGGCGCCTTGACCATTTTTCAGCCGCATGGTGCTGGCAGTTCCAGCCGTATAGACCCAGCGACTCTCTAGTCGCATGGGACGTAGCTCCCTGAGCCGCATGCGCCCCTTTCTTTCGGGCCACATATGCATGACTTTTTCCAGCCGCATGTACCGGCATTTTTCCAGCCACATGAGTCATGGCCGCATGTTCCCTTGCGTATTAGTCTTCATTTCTAGTCTGACTACCTATGTGAAGGCTGGATGATCCTATGTGTGTACAACGATACAACCTATGTGAGCACCGAGGTGCTATCCTACGTGCTAAGTGTTCCTTCGTGATACCTGCCAGTACTCCCAAGAGCCCAGCATTTGCATAGTAATGGTCGTTGGCAATGACGTGGTATGTGCTGTGTGTTGCATTACACCAAGAAGGGGAAAAACATACGTACGAATCCTTGAGCCAGTACGGATCCCTTCTTGGAGTACTCGTACGATGTACGACATCTAAGGGAGTCAACATATGACCACGACATGTGAACTCTGAGGATAACCTAGGGATTAACTGGACAACTAACTTAGTAGATGCATTGGGTGGGAAGAATCCCGAGATCGTGCCATACTAGCCACCCCAGGTCCCGTCCTAACGTGCCGGGTTGGCCGCCATGGATATAGTTTCATTTGCCTATAGCGAATAGCTATATCCGACTCCTACGAGCTATGTGTTAAATGTCTTAGCACGGTAGCCCTTCGGGGGACTGGTGCATCATCAAAGTGTTATAAGTCTTATGGTTTGGCTAGTCCTGCTGGGTTGACACGATCTGAGGATTCCTTTTAATCAGTATAACGGGGATAACTCCGCCAAATATAGAAAGCCGCAGGAATGAATGGCCGCTTGAAAAATGACTTGACTGTGCTTAGGCCTTCCGCTAGTAGCCGAGGGACACGGACTGTCATGGTGCGTGGTCCAACCCATGTCCTTGTTTGGTTGTTGGGTTGGTCTATCGTGCTAGGACAGGCTGTGGACCAAGGTTACGACCGGAAGCTTACTATTTTATTATTTTATGACTGGGTTTTATCTTACTCTTTTGTGCTCCCTTATAGTACTTGCTATTTTGGGGCTGACCCGGCTGGTTTTGTTTGGCCAGATCGCGTAGCAGAGAGGATCCGACTTTCTTCCCTGATGTCAATGGTGCATACTAGGAGCATGACTGGCGGGGGACTCGAGTGGGTTTCTTCTCCACCACTCTTGTATCTTTATTTATGTCCTGGCGTTTAGCCATGGGTACCTGTTTAGCCGGCTAATCTCGGTATTTTGTCTTTTTCACAATTGTAACTAAATCAGACTGCAGCTGAATACAATTATGTATCTTTGACTCTCTGGGCTAGCTACCTTATAAAGCTAGAACCCCATGATCATTGTGATGAAGCGTCAGGGACGCCTTACTGCTTTATCTTATATGTTCATTAATTGATGTTTTCTTGCTTTGAATGATTGAGACATAGATGTTCTGTGTGACCATAGGTGACTTGAATGTAGCATACACCCCCTTGTCTCTTGACAGCCACGATCGCCGTATGACGTTTGAATACCTCATATGGAGTAGCTGGCCTGGTCCGTCTCCGTATTTTGGTACTGGGGCGTGACAAGGTTTTATTGGTGGCCCATGCAGGTCTGACTTTTCAGACTTGTGGGGTGTTACTATTATAGGAGTCTCAATCAAAACTTGTTCCCTTTGAATCTCTTGATTCGATTTCTCCTTTCTCACCTTGATTGACCCCCTGAATTGTATCCTCGAATCTTCCTCGTCCTGACAATTAATATCATGTGCCTTTCTATATAGGGGTGCTTCTTTCTTAGTAGCTGGCGAGGCCAACATGGAGGAACAACCAGTAGAGCATGGCTCGACGGGGCAACAACCAGAAGCAGTGCAATCTCCTGATCAGATCCGAGTGGAAATGATATCAGAGCCGGTGGAACCGCAGGTTCTGGAAACTCCTGCACCTCCCGTGGTGCCAGCAGCGACGCCAGTACCTGATGCTGCAGCAATCCTGGAGGTCATCCGGGGATTCTTGGCTACTCATCAGCAACAAGTGGCAGCCCATCAGCAACAGCAGACCCGACAGCAGGAACAGAATGTGCTACTGAATCAGGGGTTGCAATTGGCCCTTGAGAGAAGTGTTAGGAATGATTCGGGAGCATCAGGGAGGTTTTGTCGACTTAACCCGAGATATTTTGACGGCACGGAGGACGCCATTACGGTGGATGCTTGGCTTCAGGACACTGAGGCCATATTGACTGCAGCTAAGGTTCCAGCAGAAGAGAAGGTTGATCAGGTCAGACTGATACTTCAGGATCTCGCCCGCGATTGGTGGGCATCAGAAGAGGTTGGACTGAGGTGTCATGTTCCCTGGGATAGCTTCCGTACCAGATTCAAGGCCAAGTACTTTGGCATGGTAGCACGGTATGAGCTTCAGTAGAGGTTTATCAGTCTCAAGCAGGCTGGGAGGACGGTGGATGGATATACAGCAAAATTCTGCAGACTGAGTCGGTTTGCACCGACGATGGTGGCTACAGAGCCAGAGAAGGCGATGAGGTTCCAGCAGGGACTTCATTTGGAGATTCTACAGATAGTGGAAGGGCATGACTATCAGACTTTTGATGCCATTTTAACGGCAGCCCGGAGGCATGAACTTATCCAACAAAGGCTGGTGACAAGGCATGGGGGACAGAAGAGGACTCATTCTCAGAGCAGGGGCGGGGGAGCAGTACAGCGAACATCGGCGCCAGCGCCCGGCATCCGTATTCATGAGTTAGGAGCGCCGCGAAGGACGGCAGTATCTGAGATATCAGCACCAGTTCGGCATCAGCAGCCGAGGAACCAGCAACAGCGCCAGGGGGCGCCTATTGGATATACTTACTATGGTAAGGGAGGGCACACTAGGGATGTGTGTCGTTCAGCTAATGGATTATGTATGAGGTGTGGCAGTCCAGACCACCAGATTGCCAATTGTCCTATGATGCAGAGGCCAGGAGGGCCAGTTCAGCAATTTTCGACATTGCCAGCTCCAGGGGCAGCACCGAGCAGAGGGCCAGCATTGGCCGTAAGGCCGCTAGCCCAGCGTCTACCCACGCAGGCTCAGATGTACCGCCAGGCACAGAACTAGGAAGACCCGCAGAGGCCGCAGCGACAATATGGTCGAGGAAGGCAGCTGGAGGGAGCTCAGCAAGGCCAGGGCCAGGCCTTCACATTATCACTGGAGGATGTGCTAGCTTCAGGCGACGTGGTTGCAGGTAATATTTCTGTTACCTCTTTTCTTGCAGTAGCATTGTTTGATTCGGGGGCTACCCACTCTTTTATATCTGCACGATTTGCGACACGTATTGGATTAAAATTCGAGGCATTGCCAGAGAGGATGAATATACTCACTAGTAATGGGCTCGTAGGAGTTAGCAGAGTATGCTTAGCGTGTCCAGTAATAGTGAGTGGGCGATTATTGCCCACATCTTTGATTGAGTTCCCCATGGGCAACTTTGACGTTGTCCTAGGCATGGACTGGTTGAGAGACAGTCATGCGACGATAGATTGTCGGAGAGGTAAGGTAGTATTTAATGTACCTGGCGTAGAGGAGTTTGTCTTTGTTCGATCAATGGAGGATCGACCCAAGGGCATCGTTGCAGAAGCATTGTCAGAACAGGAGCAGATTCCTAGAGTAGTCAGAGAGTTTGCTGATGTGTTTCCAGATGAGCTTTCAGGTTTGCCACCAGTCAGGGAAGTAGAGTTTTGTATTGAGCTGAATCCTGGGACAGAGCCAAAGGTCGGTAGAGTTTACAGGATGTCGCAGTCAGAATTGGACAAGTTATACCAGCATGAAGAAGAATTGAAGGCGAAGCAGTTTATCAGAGACAGTAATTCGCCCTGGGCAGCACCGGTGATTTTGGTACCTAAGAAGGATGGATCGACGCGGATGTGCATTGATTACCGACAGTTGAATGCAGTAACAGTGAAGAACAAGTATCCGCTACCGCGGATTGATGATTTGTTTGATCAATTGAGTAAGGCTTGCATCTTCTCTAAGATTGATCTTCGATCTGGATATTATCAAGTGAGGGTCCGGGAGCAGGACATACCCAAGACAGCCTTTAGATCACGGTATGGGCATTATGAGTTTCTGGTGATGCCATTTGGACTGACTAATGCTCCAGCAGTATTCATGGATTTGATGAACCGCATCTTTCTGTCCTATTTGGATAAGTTTGTAGTAGTGTTTATAGACGATATCCTCGTCTATTCCAGTAGTGAGGAGGAACATGAGAAGCACCTTCGGACAGTTTTACAGACCTTGAAGGAGCATCAACTTTATGCGAAGCTTAACAAATGTGAGTTCTGGTTGGATCATATTTCGTTCCTGGGATACATTATTTCTGGAGCAGGAGTGTCAGTAGACCCGAAGAAAGTTGAGTCAGTGGAGAATTGGCCAGTTCCGAAGACGGTAGCAGATGTGCGTAGTTTCTTGGGATTGGCAGGTTACTACAGGAGATTCGTGGCAGACTTTGCCAGGATTTCGGCACCCTTGACGCGTTTGACGCGTAAGGACATAGAGTTTGTTTGGTCGACAGAGTGTCAGACATCATTTGAGGAGTTGAAGAAGAGATTAATCTCAGCCCCGATCTTGACACTTCCAGTAGGATCGGAAGGGTTTACAGTATATTGTGACGCATCCGGGAAGGGGCTTGGATGTGTATTGATGCAGCATGGTAAGGTGGTAGCATATGCATCTCGACAGCTTCGAGATCTTGAGAAGAACTATCCAACTCATGACCTGGAATTAGCAGCAGTAGTATTCTCGCTTAAGTTATGGAGGCACTACTTATATGGGGATCGAGTGGAGATTTATACTGATCATAAGAGTTTAAAGTATGTGTTTACCCAGAGGGACCTGAACATGAGACAGATGAGGTGGTTGGAATTGTTGAAAGACTTTGATGTAAATCTTCAGTATCATCCAGGCAAGGCGAATGTGGTAGCAGATGCCTTGAGCAGGAGAGGTGGTGCATTCATTCTAACCACGCAGAGGCATATTTTAGAAGATCTTCAGGAAATGAGAACTGAAGTAATCTTGCCGCAAGATACGGGAGTTATGGCCAGTTTGCAGATTCAGTCCACTTTTGTATAGAGGATCAGAGCAGCTCAGGCAGAGGATTCGCGAATCCAGAAGCTTCGATCGGAGTGTGAGTCAGGTCTCAGGAAGGAGTTAGTAATCCATGAGGATGGTACACTTAGGTTCGGAAACCGTCTTTGTGTACCCAGTGGAGACCTTCGACACGAAGTTATGTCAGAAGCTCATAGTTCACCTTATTCTATTCATCCCGGAGGCACAAAGATGTACCAGGATATGAAGCAGCACTTTTGGTGGAATGGCATAAAGAGGGAGATAGAGAGATTCGTATCTCGATGTCTAGTGTGTCAGCAAGTGAAGGCAGAGCAGCAGAGGCCAGCAGGATTGTTACAGCCGCTTCCCATTCCGGAGTGGAAATGGGAGCACATCACGATGGACTTTGTGACAGGTTTACCTAGATCTCCGACCGGCCAAAATGCAGTTTGGGTAATCATGGATCGGCTCACGAAGGTTGCTCATTTCCTTCCTTTCAGAGTAGGGCAGTCTACTGAGCAGCTGGCAGAAATGTATATGAAGCAGATTGTGAGGCAGCATGGTATTCCAGTCAGCATAGTATCAGATCTAGACACACGGTTCACCTCTCACTTTTGGCGAAGTTTACACCAAAGCCTGGGCACCAAGTTGAGGTTCAGCACAGCTTATCATCCGCAGACGGATGGACAATCGGAAAGAACCATTCAGACCTTGGAAGATATGCTACGGGCTTGTACCTTAGACTTTGGCGGAACTTGGGAAGATCATCTTCATTTAGTAGAGTTCTCTTATAATAATAGTTATCAGGCAAGTATACAGATGGCACCATTTGAAGCATTATATGGAAGGAAGTGCAGGTCCCCTTTGGCATGGGACGATATGGGCGAACGAAAATTGTTGGGACCAGAGATGATCACGCAGACCGTGGAAACAGTCAAGTTGATCAGAGAGCGGCTTCGAGTCACGCAAGACAGACACCGCCACTGGGCAGATCAGCATCGAAGACCTCTAGAGTTTGGTGTCGGTGACCAAGTGTTTCTGCAAATTTCGCCGACTCGGGGTGTCATTAGATTTGGAACTCGAGGAAAGCTTAGTCCGAGATTCGTAGGTCCTTTTGAGATTCTCGCTCGGGTAGGCGATGTTGCTTATCGGCTTACCCTTCCTCCCTCGCTATCTGGCGTACATGATGTGTTTCATGTATCTCAGTTACGTAGGTACGTCCCGGATCCGAGTCATGTCCTCGACCTTTCAGAGTTAGTCGTTGGTGCCGACCTAACTTACGAGGAACAACTCGTGTCTATTTTGGACCGGCGAGAGAAGGTGCTCAAGAACCGGACTATTAGCCTTGTCCGTGTCGCTTGGGGCCATCACTCTCCGGGAGAGTCGACCTGGGAGCGCGAGGACGAGATTAAATCTCGGTATCCGCACTTGTTCGACCCGGAAGGTATGTTTCTCCTCATGCCTTGGTAGATTTTGAAATGTATGATCAATAATTGCTAATGATAGGTTGTTAGCGTATATTGTAATTGTACCTTGCTTGTCTGGATACCTCTATCTTTATCTTGGCTGAAATTCCGAGGACAAAATTTTTCTAAGGAGGATAGAGATGTCACTCCTCGATCCCGATACACGTATTTTTCATGGATTCCATGTACGGTATCCGAATTTAGCATGTGTATTTTCTGTATGTTATTTATTAAAGGTTGCATGAAGCTCTTAGGCTTGTGATTAGTGGAGTGGATAGAGATTAGTGGTTAGGGATTAGGGTTTTTTTAAACCAACCCAACCCCTATTTAATATCTCTTCCTCACTCTCTCTCTCTTCATTCACTCCTCCATTTATTTTTCTCAACTACCACTCCACAGGCAAGTACAACTTGCTCAAAAGTGGAGATTAGTGTATTTTTTCCTTTCTTGATTTTTACTTGATTTTATTTGTCTACATTGTTTATCTCTTCATTCCCTACAAGTTTAGTTCTTGAAGTCTTTGATTTTAATGGCAAGATTTGTGTAGATCTAAGTTCCTCAAATCTAGGGTTTCATGGGTTTTCATGGTTTTGATCTATCAAACTTGGCTATTTTCGAAAACCAATAGTCCTATGTTGTAGGAATTTTGATTATACACAGTTTTGACCTTTGTAAAGTTAGATTTCGACCTGTTTGGAGAAAGTTATGGCCGAAGCAACATTTGGGTTCTTCGTGGTTTGCCTACGCAGGCTCTGGCAGGGAAGATGAGCAGTTCCCAGCCGCAGGAACAAAGCAGCCGCATGATCATCGCAGCCGCATGTGCAACTCTCAGCCGTATGAGCGTCTGAGCCGTATAGCGTTGGGCAGTTTCGGCCGCATGGCACTTCGCAGCCGCATAAGAAAGGTAGCCACGTAAGTATTTGAGCCGCAGAAGTCTACTTTAGAACGCTGCCGCATGGACCTTGTTCTTCTCCAGTCGCATGGGCTTTGTTCTTCTTCAGCCGCATGAGATCTCACCCTCCATCCGCAGGCGCCTTGACCATTTTTCAGCCGCATGGCGCTGGCAGTTCCAGCCGTATAGACCCAGCGACTCTCTAGCCGCATGGGACGTGGCTCCCTGAGCCGCATGCGCCCCTTTCTTTCGGGCCACATATTATAATTTTTTTCAGCCGCATGCGCCGGCATTTTTCCAGCCGCATGAGTCATGGCCGCATGTTCCCTTGTGTATTAGTCTTCATTTCTAGTCTGACTACCTATGTGAAGGCTGGATGATCCTATGTGTGTACAACGGTACAACCTATATGAGCACGGAGGTGCTATCCTACGCGCTAAGTATTCCTTCGTGATACCTGCCAGTACTCCCAAGAGCCCAGCATTTGCATAGTAATGGTCGTTGGCAATGACGTGGTATGTGTTGTGTGTTGCATTACACCAAGAAGGAGAAAAACATACGTACGAATCCTTGATCTAGTACGGATCCCTTCTTGGAGTACTCGTACGATGTACGACATCTAAGGGAGTCAACATGTGACCACGACATGTGAACTCTGAGGATAACCTAGGGATTAACTAGGCAACTAACTTAGTAGATGCATTGGGTGGAAAGAATCCCGAGATCGTGCCATACTAGCCACCCCAGGTCCCGTCCTGACGTGCCGGGTTGGCCGCCACGGATATGGTTTCATTCGCCTATAGCGAATAGCTATATCCGACTCCTACGAGCTATGTGTTAAATGTCTTAGCGCGGTAGCCCTTCGGGGGACTGGTGCATCATCAAAGTGTTATAAGTCTTATGGTTTGGCTAGCCCTGCTGGGTTGACACGATCTGAGGATTCCTTTTAATCAGTATAACGGGGATAACTCTGCCAAATATAGAAAGCCGCAGGAATGAATGGCCGCTTGAAAAACGACTTGACTGTGCTTGGGCCTTCCACTAGTAGCCAAAGGACACGGACTGTCATGGTGCGTGGTCCAACCCATGTCCTTGTTTGGTTGTTGGGTTGGTCTATCGTGCTAGGACAGGCTGTGGACCAAGGTTACGACCGGAAGCTTACTATTTTATTATTTTATGACTGGGTTTTATCTCACTTTTTTGTGCTCCCTTGTGGTACTTGCTATTTCGGGGCTGACCCGGCTGGTTTTGTTTGGCCAGATCGCGTAGCAGAGCCTGAGGATCCGACTTTCTTCCCTGACGTCAATGGTGCATACAAGGAGCATGACTGGCAGGGGACTCGAGTGGGTTTCTTCTCCACCACTCTTGTATCTTTATTTATGTCCTGGCGTTTAGCCACCGACACCTGTTTAGCCGGCTAATCTCGACATTTTGTCTTTTGCACAATTGTAACTAAATCAGACTGCAGCTGAATACAATTATGTATCTTTGACTCTCTGGGCTAGCTACCTTATAAAGCTAGAACCCCATGATCATTGTGATGAAGCGTCAGGGACGCCTTACTGCTTTATCTTATATGTTCATTAATTGATGTTTTCTTGCTTTGAATGATTGAGACATAGATGTTCTGTGTGACCATAGGTGACTTGAATGTAGCATACACCCCCTTGTCTCTTGATAGCCACGATCGCCGTATGACGTTTGAATACCTCATATGGAGTAGCAGGCCTGGTCCGTCTCCGTATTTTGGTACTGGGGCGTGACACAAATAATATCTAAGAAAAATCAAGAAATAAAAAATGCAAGAATCTCTCCATTTGGTGCAAGATGTACTTGCCTATTGGTTGGGAGGAAAAGAAATGAAAAGAGTGAATGAGGAGAGAGAGTAAGGAAGAGAATATATATAGGGGTTGGGTTGACTCAAAGAAACCCTAAGCTTAAGCATGCTCTTAACCATGTGACTAATGACATGTTAATTGCTACATGATACAACTAATTAAATTAATTAAATAAAATCCTAACCACAACACGGTTCAGAAATCCTATCATCAAAACAGTGAACCACGCCTACAACCAGACAAGGACAAGGGGTGGCACACTAATCCGCGACGAGATACCGTTCCATGCCATGGCCAGTTACAAATACAGGATATATGCAATAAAGATACAGGTGCCAGATACCATATACATGAAAAATCAAAAATTTACGTATTCCGGGAATGGGGAGTGACATCTCTACCCTCCTTAGAAAAATTTCGTCCTCGGAATTTCGATAAGGCTAGTCGAGCGCGCTCTCAGATCACGAAATACACTCATGACATATAGCAAGCACAATTATCAAACAACACATGGCACATGAACAGTTTAAGAAAGCAAGAATAATTAAGTAAGAGCACAAACAATAATTATACCCTAGAAGGAAATGATCGGAGACATACGAATAAAATATGCCTCTCAAGTCAGGTAGGAATTCGTCCTCGAGGTCCTACAATGACTCCCAAAGTGGACAAGGGTCAACGCTTGAGATAATTAAGTCGGTACCAATGACTAAATCAAGAACGAGACTCTGCCCAGGACGTACTCTCGTAATCAAGACACATGATAAATATCACGTATCACATGATACGAGAGCAGATGAGTGAGATGAGAAAGTCGCTTTCACTCTTCGAATATAGAACTCAAGGAATTATGAATAATACTCCAAACTTACCCACAATCTGACCGCCTTCGGCCAATCTCTGCTCTAATACTCCAAATTCTACCTGCCTCTGCCCCTGCTGGACTCTCTGCTGCTGCCTTCCCTGGCCCTGCTGTTGTGGCCTCTGCTGTCCTGCCTGATGTTGCGCTTGTCGATACATCTGAGCTTGTGTCGGTAATGGACGCTGGGCTAACGGCCTTACTGTCGACATTGGTCTTCCATAAGGTGTTGCCACAAGGGATGGTGGTGATGAGAACTGTCGAACCGGCCCTCCTGGCCTCCGCATCAACGGGCAGGTAGCTAGTCTATGGTCTGAACTGCTGCACCTCATGCACAGGCCATTCGCTACCCTACACACATCCCTAGAGTGTCCTCTCTTGCCATAATAAGAACAACCATTTGGCGCCCTCCGGCACCATTGCTGATGCCCCGGTTGCTGCTGTAGAGCTTGAGTCATTGTCATTGTATCAGAGCCACAACGATCATGCCTCCCCACAAGCCGTATCATCTCCAAGTGAAGTCCTTGTTGGATTCGCATCTCTCTTTCTAAAGCTAACTGAAGTCTCCGGTTGAGCAAAAGATTATGTTCCTGCTGACGCTGCTGGGATGCCAACAACCCTCTGATGATCTGTAATAGTGCCGGCGCATCTAGTGCTACTGGTACTACCGGCATCACTGGAGGTACGGGATCCTCTGGCCTCTGTAGCTCAACTGGCTCATGCTCGATAACGTTCTCGATGGGAATCTGTCCAGGTAGAGGGCTACCCCTTGCTGATCTCCAACTGGTCCCTGATCTACTGGATTCTCTCCCATGCCGGGTCCTCCATTAGCCGAGAATGATGTGACCCTAAAGGAAAGGATATAAGATATCAAAAGACAGGATGGGAAAGAATCGAGGATGACAATCAAGTTAGCAATCAAGGTGGGAGAAAGAGAAAATTAATCAGGAGATCAAGGGGAACATGTTTTGATTGAGACTCTTATAATCGCAACACCCCACAAGTCTGAAAAACAGACCTGCATGGGCCACCACTAAAACCTTGTCACGCCCCAGTACCGGAATACTGAGACGGACTAGGCCAGCTACACCGTATGAGGTATATAGACGTCATACGGCGATCGTGGCTGTCAAGAGACTAGGGGGTGCATGCTACAATCAGGTCTTCTGTGGTCCCACAGAGCATCTATGTCTCAATCAATCAAAACAAGAAGCAGTAAATAATGATCATATAAGACAAAGCAGTAAGGCGTCCCCGACGCTTCATCAAAATGATTCATGAGCCTAGCTTTTACAAAAAGATGAGCTAGTACCGAGAGTCAATAGTACATAACCGTAGTCAGCTGCAGTCTGATTTAATTACAATTATGTAAAAGAAAACTAATGTCCAGAACTACCGGCTAAACAGGTGTCGGTGGCTAAACGCCAAGTACAAAATAGAAGATATCAGAGCAGTGAAGAAGAAACCCACTCATGGTCCCTGGCGTCCATACTCCTGGTGTGCACCATTGTTCGGGTGGAAGGCTGGATCCTCTGGAGCTGCTACGAGATCTGGCCAAACAAAACCAGCGGGGTCAGGCCCCGAATAGCAAGTACCACAAGGGAGCACAAAAGAGTGAGATAAATCTAATAAGTAAAATAAGACCTGATTCACGAGTTATAGGCTTATACCATATCATCGAGACAATACGACACCCTTACAACCAAACAAGGACAAACGGTGCCAATATCGTGCCGAGATAAGATATATCCTATAGCCATGGGCAGGTAAAAGGGCTTCTGATCGCGACTTCAGTCTATAGCCTATCACAGCACAATAGCCCAACCCAACAACCAAACAAGGACATGGGTTGGACTACGCACCACGATAGTCCATGTTCCTTTGTTGCTAACAGAAGAAAACATATCACAAAACAAGTCAGCTTACAAGCGGCCAATCAATCCTACGACTTTCTATGATTTGTCTAGGTTATCCCAGTAATGCAATATATAGGAATCCTCAGTTCGTGTCAACCCAGCAGGGCTAGCCAAACCATTATATACAAGCAAGCACGAAATGCACCGGTCCTTCGAAAGGCCACCGCGCTAGAATAAGCAGTAACGGTTCCAGCTCTCCTATAGGAAGAGCTGGCTCAGCAGTCACAAATCAGATACTGTACTCCACTAGTGCGGATGACTATACAGTATTTGAGGCGGCCAACCCGACACGCCAGGACGGGACCCAGGGTGGCTGGTGACGTACGATCTCGAGATTCTGTTCCCTCCCAATGCTTCTACCAATTTAAGTTGCTTAGATTAACCCTATCTTGATATGGAATTACATGTCGTGGTCACATGGTCATCCTCCTATATGTCGTACCATAGTACGCGTACCCTAAGTATAAATCCACATCGGCCCGATCTAGATCCATGCTTAGTGTAATGCTTCAAACAACAATCAACATACCACGATACTATTACTGACCAATTACCATGACTGTACTGGAAGGTACACATGTATTGACATATAACACGAACGATCACTTGGCATGTAGAGTCACACCTCAGTGCATTCATTAAATGGCACCGCAGTGCATACTAATATTGTATCTCAATACACACTTAGAATATGTACCAGCACGTATACAGGTAATCAGGTCAGGAACATGGTCAAGTCAGGAAGTCACTCGGACTCCTCGTGACATAAAAGTCACATATGAATTCTGGTTAAAGTGAGACATGAGGACCCTTGAAGCCAATACAAAGATCTAAAACTTTTATATTTTGAGTTTTTTTTCAAGATTCTAGCTACAAAATAACTTAAACAGGCAAAAAGAGTGAAATATAGCAATTCCGGCGCATGGAATTCTTGCACCATCGGCGCGTGGGATTCCTGCACAAATCGGTGCATGGGATTCCTGCACAATCGGCGCATGGGATTCCTGCACAATCGGCGCGTGGGATTCCTACACAATCGACACGTGGGATTCCTACGCCAATCGGCGCGTGGGATTCCTGCACAAATCGACACATGGGATTCCTGTACAATCGGCGTGTGGGATTCCTGCACAATCGGCGCGTGGGATTCCTACGCCAATCGGCGCGTGGGATTCCTACGCACATGACACGCTCGGAGTTAAGGGATGCGTGCCGGAACTTCACAGCGCATGGCCTCCCGGCGCATGGCCTCCCGGGCGCATGGGGGTCATCGTCCCCAAACAGCAAGTTCAGCCATGAAAGTTCCGAAAACTTGCCATGGCCATAACTTCCCCATCCGAAGTCGAAATCAAGTGAAACAAAAGCCAGAACTAAATAAAATTGAATTCTCTACAACATAGAACCATTAGTTTTCGAAAACAATCAAGTTTGATAGATCAAAACCATGAAAATCCATAAAACCCGAGTTATAGAAACTTAGATCTACACCAAACTAGCCATTAAAATCAAAAAATCTAAGAACTAAACTTGTAGAGAATGAAGAGAAGAACAATATAGACAAATAATATCTAAGAAAAATCAAGAAATGAAAAATACAAGAATCTCTCCATTTGGTGCAAGATGTACTTGCCTATTGGTTGGGAGGAAAAGAAATGAAAAGAGTGAATGAGGAGAGAGAGTGAGGAAGAGAATATATATAGGGGTTGGGTTGACTCAAAGAAACCCTAAGCTTAAGTATGCTCTTAACCATGTAACTAATGACATGTTAATTGCTACATGATACAACTAATTAAATTAATTAAATAAAATCCTAACCACAACACGGTTCAGAAATTCTATCATCGAAATAGTGAACCACGCCTACAACCAGACAAGGACAAGGGGTGGCACACTAATCCGCGACGAGATACTGTTCCATGCCATGGCCAGTTACAAATACAGGATATATGTAATAAAGATACAGGTGCCAGATACCATATACATGAAAAATCAAAAATTTACGTATTCCGGGAATGGGGAGTGACAATACCTCTCCATATGACCCTTCGAATCATTCTTGGTTCTAAATGTCCATTTGCAACCAATAGACTTCATACCTTTTGGTAATGGGACAAGTTCTTAAACTTTTTTGTCTTGCATGGACTTATACTCTTTATTTATTGTATCAATCCACTTTGAGAACTGGAACTTTCTATAGCCTGACGGAAGTTGATTACATCATCTTCCAGTATCCACAGTCTTCCTGACGTTCCTAGAGAAATATGACAAATATTATCCGAAATTATATTTCTCCTTTCTCTGGTGGACCATCTTAATATTACCGATTCTTGAGGTTGTTGAGTTTGTTCCTTAGGAATAATTATCTTATCTTGAATGGGGTGCCGCTACGTTGTCGTTGTTAACGTATCTCAACAACGACTTATAGAGGTAATTCAACATTGTCTTATTGAGGCTCCGAATTCACTTTTTGATCATGACAGGTATAGAATCCTGCACATCGTCAAAAGTGATAGTAGGAATCGTAATTGATTCCTTCTCAAAGACAATGATCCTTACTTTATTTCTCCACCAAACTCTACATCCTCAAAAAAATATTATACTTTTCGTTTCAAAAAAAATTCTTAGTGTGGGACCGTATAATTAACCCCTCGATTTGTCAGCATAGTCAATAAAGTAGCTGGTTACAATTAAACTTTGGTCTGTATTTCCTTTACACATTGATATAGACATTAAAGTCTATAAAGTCAATGAAATCCAAATCTCATTAGACACAAGTCGTTCAACTCTATTTCTAGAGATGTGACCTAATCGCTTATGTCATAATGAGGCTAAATTTTTATTATTGTTAATTTTGTGTTTAGTACCACATGACTCCACTTGTAAGGTTTCATTTAAGCTGCAATAGTTTCAACTGAATATACGCGATCATAAACCTTAAAGGAACCGTTACCAATAATATTTGGATTTAAAGATAGACTAAACTTATTATTTCCAAATGAACAATGATATCCAGATTTGTCCATTAAGGAAACTGAAACTGAATTTCATCTAAAAGACGGTACAATAAAAGTGTCTATCAAATCCAAATAATAATCGGTTTCTAATAATAACCTAAAATATACTATTGCTTCTATTTCTACCGATTTGCTGCCACCCACATAAATGTATCTTTCACCATCAATTGGCTTTCGGTAGCTCAGACAACCTTGTCTATAAACACTAATGTGGGTAGTAGCACCAGAATCTAACCACCATGTGTTTCTAGGTACTAAATCTAAATTAACCTCAGATCAGACTAAATTTAGAAATGTACTTTTCTTTATACGCCATGCATGGTATTTTGTACATTTCTTCCTTATGGGTCCTGCCATATCACAAAAGAACAACCCTTAGTTTTATATTATTATTTTTTTTTGAGCTGGACCCCTTAGCAGTTATTGTATTCATTTTTTTTTTTGCCCTTAAAGTTTATTCCATTAAACGTAAAAATTAAAATCTTATTGGCAGATATTGTAGCAACATTAATTATAAAGAGAACAAAAATAAATAAACAAACATGCTCTAATTAATAACCAAAGAATAAAATATAGTCAAACAAATTCAAATAATAGTGAATCCCATCTCAAGATACCTAGTACATTATTAATATCAAGTCTTTGGACAGTGATATTAACTGCAAGTGGTACTCTTGGTGTAATGATCAAACGTTGACAATAAACCATGTCAAATAATAAGCCTATCTTTGGATCGGGTTATTATTCACATGTAAACCGTATAATTGTCACACATTTATCATCACAAGTATGTGTGTAATTCGGCCAAATATTAACCTTCCTTTGGGCCGGCTAATACCCGCATGAATATACACACATAAACATCCAACATCCTTCATAGACTATCTACGCAAGAGAGGTCACTTTGGCGATATCTTGTTTCAATGAGTCTATTTAGAATATTAACAACTATTGCTAGTCACAAAAAGGTACCAAAAAATTTGAATGTTGACTAAATTCTACAAAATCGAATCATGTCCACAAAACCTTATGTACATGCATATTTATAAGATGATAAATTTTGAGTCGCACCCCACTTGATTTACCCTTATTTAAGGTGCACCCTACCACTTTACAATAATGCAAGGCACCCCCCCCCACTTACTTTACCATAATGCAAGGCACCCCCCACTTTTGACGGATTCCGTCCATATTGGACGGTCAACTGGGTTGACTTAATTTTTTTGACAAAAATACTCCCGTGTTGTCTTCTTCCCCGTGTCTCTTGCCACTGCACCCCCGACCTCGCCGACACCCCCGCCCGACCTCGCGGCTGCCACCCCCCTCTCCCCGACCGCCGTCGCCCCCTCCCCCGACCGTCGCAGCCCCCTCCCCCGACCGTCGCAGCCCCCATCACCACCACCACCATCACTAACAACACCACCACCATCACCAACACCCCCCTACCCGACCTGGCCGTCCCCCCTCCTCAACCGCCGCCGACCCCCTACCCCCACCACCGCCGTCGCCGCCCCCTCCACCCCTCCCCGACCTCGCCCCCCCAACCGCCGCCCTCCCTCCTCGACCGGCGGTCGGGGAGGGCGGGCGAGGTCGGGAAAGGGGGGAGGGGGCGGCGGCGGCGGTGGTAGGGGGTAGGGGGGTCAGCGACGGTCGAGGAGGGGGGGCGGCCAGGTCGGGTAGGGGGGGTGTTGGTGATGGTGGGGGTGCTGTTGGTGATGGTGGTGGTGGTGATGGGGACTGCGACGGTCGGAGGAGGGGGCGGCTGTCACGCCCCGCTCCTGTAGAAGCGATCGTCCTCGCTAAGGCGTGATGCCGCATGAGCCTAGATTGCGCTCGTGCGAGACGGGTTCCATAACGGCCGATTTCAACGGCTGCGACGGGGTCGTCGCACAGAAGTCCCAAGCAGAGACATTGATTATTAGCAGCGGAAGTTAAGAACAAAATACAAGTCATTCAAAAGAAGCTCTTTATTGATATCGAAACAACGGTTACATTGGGGGCGCAAGGCCGAGATTACAATAACTCAAATTCACTCGTCTCACATTACAAATCACTCTGCTCTCTCTCTTCTCTCAATACTTGTCTCGAGCCAGCGGATGCTTCGGATAGGCGATGTCCATATATTATGTTCCGTATAAGTCTTCGATTTCATGCGGCCACACGCTTCGAATCGCCAAGGAACTCCCTGCCTCGACGCATCCAAGCGAGCTCCGCGCCACGAGCTTCTACCTGTACCTGTACATAGAAACTATGTGGGTGTCAGTACTCAACTGTACTGGTGGAGTGAGCTCCTCGCCCACCCATACAAAACCAACACGTTTATTTTACTTTGTGCGATACAAGCCCCTTTACGATTGTCTTTCTAGTCTTGCCTTAGGATCGATTTTTAGGACATAGGCAATCGGCCTACTTAGTGTCATTAGACCGTCTCCGTGCTATTGTACCGATAACTCATTTACCCTTGCCTCTAGACCGCTTCGTGTTTGCAATGTCAACGTACCAACTCATACTTGTCTCTCGTGCCATACACTGGGACGTAACGACTCGGTCGTGTCAAATACTTGTCCGTGCCTCAAACATCGTGGTCGTGCCTCGCAGCGTAACCTGACTTATCCAAACTCGCCTTACGGCCCTTCCAGACTTAACTCGAAGCGTCTAACACAACTTGTGGAACCGGTATTGAGAACTCAAGTACGACGCCATATCTCGTGGCGAAACATGTGTCTTTACGTATAGCCGAATCGTAGGCTTTATAACACTTTGGTGCAATCGAGCACACATTTCACAACACATTGCATACCGTGCTTGCGCTTCCTTTTTTACGACCGACACCGTGCATGCGGATTCGCCGCTTAGCACGCCAAATATCTATATTAAAGGCCACTGGCATGACAAGCCATCGCGGACATAGCTCGGGTAGGCGGCGGGTCCTTCGATGCAAGGTAGCTAGCCCCATGGAAAGCCCCCGACTACCCACGCAATAAAAGCATGTGCTGCTATAACGTCTACCCCCTAGGATGACTGGGCCCGGTGCCCCGGCGTATAACCAGTCTAGGCAGAAATCCTTGTCGACAAGGTGTCCAATGACCACGCACCTACGAGACATCTAGACTCACGTAAATGCATGGCCTAATTTGTTGGTACGACTGGAACAATACTTAGCAACTCGTGCTCTGAACCACCCTTTGTATTACGTGCATCGGGACCGCGAGACTCCCATCCGAGGGACCGCCTCGAACATCTTAACGTGGATAGGAATACGAGACTCCCAACCGAGGGACCGCCTCGAACTTCTTAACGTGGATAGGAACACGAGACTCCCAACCGAGGGACCGCCTCGAACATCTTAACGTGGATAGGAACGTGAGACTCCCAACCGAGGGACCGCCTCGAACATCTTAACGTGGATAGGAACGCGAGACTCCCAACCGAGGGACCGCCTCGAACATCTTAACGTGGATAGGAACGCGAGACTCCCAACCGAGGGACCGCCTCGAACTTCTTTGAACTCGAGGGAACGACTACTACATAGCCTTCCAACTTAACTTGAACAAAACGTGTTCCTTAAGTGCCATAGTCCGTGGCTAACTTTATATCGTGCCAACCGTGGCTCGTGCCTTTAACTGACTTACGTCCTACGCGACGCTATCACCCAAGTCATACGTTATACGACGGCCCTTGAGATCGTAAGACTATTTGACTTGACAACCGCAGAAAAAATGGGACGGCACTTGGAATGACTTAGGTCGATTAGCATAACTTTGCCTAACTTACTCAAGCCTACAACTTAACCCGAGGGACGAGCCAAGGCTATGCCAAGCCTTGCGCAGTGGAAACATGCATGCTTTATCGAGCATTTATGCGGGCGACGCCTATGACTTAGGCTAACTCATCGTTTGTGTCGAATACCAACTTTTCCTTCTCCCAAGCCGCGGGACGAAGGATCGAGTGTCATTTTCAAAGCACGCTGAGCACCAACTCTAATCAGATCGTGGGACGTTTTCCATGTTCTAAACTCGATTTCGATCCGTCGGGATAATTCCCTTTAGCTATGTGGATTCGTCTCTTTTATTATTAAGCCTACTTGTGCAAGTTGAAAACACATGAATTATTAAGTGAAGGCTGAGATGAGGCAAGTTCACCGAAACTACCCCACCTGAGCGAAGTTTTCAAGTCGCCGTTGTAAGGCCAAGTCCAAACACCGTCGGCGTTACGATTCCTCCGATTGACTTTGCGGGACGGGACACTACAACATACACCACTCAGAACAAGTCTCGTCCTCAAGACTTTCTTGAAGGTAAACCATCCTACCATTTCTATGGCCAAGACTTAATCGTACCCACTCCGCCTACGCATTTCTTCGATTTCGAGCCACGCTCGCACTTATCGCTAACTTAGTCGTAAGGCACACCAATCGATCAACCAACATTCGAACTTATCTCAATTCAATGATCGCGTTACCGTCAACATTTCTTCGAAACTTACGATTTCAAAATCCACAACACTTTTCCGTTCCTCAAGTCTCACTTGATTCAACGTATCACTTAGTTGGATCGTGCACATATTCTAGGCGTCCCCAAAATACATGCATTTCAGCCAAGTCTTGTGATAGAGAATCCGCCATCACCACTCGAGTCGGATCGTACACATATTCGGGCGTCCCTGATATACGTGCATATCAACCGAGCCTCATGAGTGGTGCCTCCATTATTTTCTATCGTTTCGCACTCGGACGTCTTTCGAACCGCTAGGCTATGTCTCTCGTCAGCACTGGAATCATAGTTCCTAAACAACGATATCAATACTGACCCCATCCTAAGGTCGAACCAAATCGATGGTACGGGATTTCCTACCCAAGCTCGCATCACTCCGATTTCTAAACATCAAGCATCGATTCCCTACACACATCCCAATATTCGACGCACGGGGTACGAGTCTTTCGGTAAAGACATCCTACGATAACTCACGTTTCAACTAATTTTACGTCATATCAATATCGTTCGTTCATCAAGCCGTTTCGCATAGTTTATCTCTTCGAACACATTCAACATTAGTTCGCCTATCATTCATTCTCAAATCAAGCACGCTATGACACAATTCATCTCTAAACCGTAATTCACATTTCACGTTTCCTAAATCATCTATTCCAACTCACGTAATCGATCACAAGGTCGTCTGACTTAACAGTATGCTACGCTCCGATCTCACGCGAGTTCGATTATCCACGGTGGTTCATGAATCACCATGCAATGCTCTCGCGGGATAATCATCCTCATCGGGACGTAACACTTGTTTTATGTCTAGACTATTTCATTCTCGATGCACGGATTGGACCTACACAATCCTCAAGTTTTATTCGAATATAATCGCAAGTCCTAACATCCTCGAATTTGTCTTCGCATCAAACCGACAAGTCGGGACAATCAAAGTTGCCGCGTCCTGATTTTTCCGAGTTCGATCATTCCCGCGACATGAATCACCATGTCAGCGCTCACGCGGAACGATCGCCCCAAATCTAACGTAATGCATGTACGAGGCTGGAGTCGCGCTCGCACAAGACAAGAATGTCGACGCTGTGGTTATCCGCGTAATCATCAAGATACGATCACTTTTATCCAACATTCATCTCAATCAAAATTCTAAGTATTGCATCCAACCGAATAATAGCACTTGCACGATCGTCATTCACCGAGTCAGAGTACCTCTGAGTTTTTACATATCATCTTTGATACGCCTCAATACCATCGACGATATACGTAACCTGACGATCTCCGTTTGCAACGAATTCTGAGTCGTACGAATGATGCTATCGTCCGACTGGATAATCTTCTCGATATTCAATTTCAAATTCGGTCATTACTCCTCGAATCGTTCATAACATCATTTCGACAAACCCAAATTCACTTATCGTTCATCCGTCTATCTTAAGTCATCGACCAACGTATTTTCTCAATTCGTAATATTTTTTGCTAACTCAATCATCGAACGATATCCATTCCAATCCTCAGAGTCAATAGCGTAACTTTAAAATCGAACATTTCATGCACGCTACCTACCCGTCGTATTAACTTTTCGTATACGATCCGTATCAATTTCCTCGATTCGATTTTACCTACTCAATCGTTTTTGTGTTTCATACTCGTGAAATCCTCAATCTTTCGCTCGAATGATTTCCAAGACGGACCATACACCACTCGGGATTCGAGTCATCCAATCTAGTCCAAATCACGTTAGCGTTATTCGCTAAGACATGTTTCGGATTCGTTCGACGAATCCCTAGCGTAATCGTTCACGTCGCATCGACGCACTAAGTCGTTCGCACTATTCCTCAAAATCCAAAATAATCTTCCGTGTACGCCTAAGCGTTAGTCTGATAACGTTCCTATTGATATACACTCCAAGTGTATCTCCGTTCCCGGCCAAGCGGTACTTAATATCGGTTGTGACTCGTTTGCACCAAAAGGTTGAGGTGCGCGATACGCGGCACAACTAAGCCAAAAGGTCGTGCACATGGCCATCCCGTATGGACTATACTCCGACTCTGTATGCTCATTTGCTCATGTAGGACTCGTTAGGCACGCACGCGACTTGCTAACTTTAGCACGTATTTTCTATCAACTCAAGGTCGACACCGTTCGGCCCAAAGGCCACCACCTATCGATGCGTTCGATTGAACGTTTGTACGAGCTTTTGAAAATATTAGACTTATTGTATGGACATCCCGTGGGACAATCGAGAGAGAGCGCACCAACGATATCAACTTTGCGGAAGCAACATTCGGAGTTTGCGGAAATATCAGAGTTAAAGAATTCAATCGATAGTCCAAGGACGTAAAGCCGTGCTCTGATACCATTATGTCACGCCCTGCTCCTGTAGGAGCGATCGTCCTTGCTAAGGCGTGATGCCGTACGAGCCTAGATTGCGCTCGTGCAAGGCGGGTTCCATAACGGCCGATTTCAACGGCTGCGACGGGGTCGTCGCACAGAAGTCCCAAGCAGAGACATTGAATATTAGCAGCGGAAGTTAAGAACAAAACACAAGTCATTCAAAAGAAGCTCTTTATTGATATCGAAACAACGGTTACATTGGGGGCGCAAGGCCGAGATTACAATAACTCAAATTCACTCGTCTCACATTACAAATCACTCTGCTCTCTCTCTTCTCTCAATACTTGTCTCGAACCAGTGGATGCTTTGGATAGGCGATGTCCATACATTATGTCCCGTATAAGTCTTTGATTCCATGCGGCCGCACGCTTCGAATCGCCAAGGAACTCCGTGCCTCGACGCATCCAAGCGAGCTCCGCGCCACGAGCTTCTACCTGTACCTACACATAGAAACTATGTGGGTGTCAGTACTCAACTATACTGGTGGAGTGAGCTCCTCACCCACCCATACAAAACCAACACGTTTATTTTACTTTGTGCAATACAAGCCCCTTTACGATTGTCTTTCTAGTCTTGCCTTAGGATCGATTTTTAGGACATAGGCAATCGGCCTACTTAGTGTCATTAGACCGTCTCCGTGCTATTGCACCGATAACTCATTTACCCTTGCCTCTAGACTGCTTCGTGTTTGCAATGTCAACGCACCGACTCATACTTATCTCTCATGCCATACACTGGGACGTAACGACTCGGTCGTGTCAAATACTTGTCCATGCCTCAAACATCGAGGCCGTGTCTCGCAGCGTAACCTGACTTATCCAAACTCGCCTTACGGCCATTCCAGACTTAACTCGAAACGTCTAACACAACTTGTGGAACCGGTGTTGAGAACTCAAGTACAACGCCATATCTCGTGGCGAAACACGTGTCTTTACGTATAGCCGAATCGTAGGCTTTATAACACTTTGGTGCAACCGAGCACACATTTCACAACACATCGCATACCGTGCTTGTGCTTCCTTTGTTACGACCGACACCGTGCATACGGATTCGCCGCTTAGCACGCCAAATATCTATATGAAAGGCCACTGGCATGACAAGCCATCGCGGACATAGCTCGGGTAGGCGGCGGGTCCTTCGATGCAAGGTAGCTAACCCCATGGAAAGCCCCCGACTACCCACGCAATAAAAACATGCGCTGCTATAACGTCTACCCCCTAGGATGACTGGGCCCGGTGCCCCGGCGTATAACCAGTCTAGGCAGAAATCCTTGTCGACAAGGTGTCCAATGACCACGCACCTACGAGACATCTAGACTCACGTAAATGCATGGCCTAATTTGTTGGTACGACTGGAACAATACTTAGCAACTCGTGCTCTGAACCACCCTTTGCATTACGTGCATCGGGATCGCGAGACTCCCAACCGAGGGACCGCCTTGAACATCTTAACGTGGATAGGAACGCGAGACTCCCAACCGAGGGACCGCCTCGAACTTCTTAACGTGGATAGGAATGCGGGACTCCCAACCGAGGGACCGCCTCGAATATCTTAACGTGGATAGGAATGTAAGACTCCCAACCGAGGGACTGCCTCGAACATCTTAACGTGGATAGGAACGCGAGACTCCCAACCGAGGGACTGCCTCGAATATCTTAACGTGGATAGGAACGCGAGACTCCCAACCGAGGGACCGCCTCGAACTTCTTTGAACTCGAGGGAACGACTACTACATAGCCTTCCAACTTAACTTGAACAAAACGTGTTCCTTAAGTGCCATAGTCCGTGGCTAACTTTATATCGTGCCAACCGTGGCTCGTGCCTTTAACTGACTTACGTCCTACGCGACGCTATCACCCAAGTCATACGTTATACGACGGCCTTTGAGATCGTGGGACTATTTGACTTGACAACCGCAGAAAGAATGGGACGGCACTTGGAATGACTTAGGTCGATTGGCATAACTTTGCCTAACTTACTCAAGCCTACAACTTAACCCGAGGGACGAGCCAAGGCTATGCCAAGCCTTGCGCAGTGGAAATATGCATGCTTTATCGAGCATTTATGCGGGTGACGCCTATGACTTAGGCTAACTCATCATTTGTGTCGAATACCAACTTTTTCTTCTCCCAAGCAGCGGGACGAAGGATCGAGTGTCATTTTCAAAGCACGCTGAGCACCAACTCTAATCAGACCGTGGGACATTTTCCATGTTCTAAACTCGATTTCGATCCGTCGGGATAATTCCCTTTAGCTATGTGGATTCGTCTCTTTTATTATTAAGCCTACTTGTGCAATTTGAAAACACATGAATTATTAAGTGAAGGCTGAGATGAGGTAAGTTCACCGAAACTACCCCACCTGAGCGATGTCTTCGAGTCGCCGTTGTAAGGCCAAGTTCGAACACTGTCGGCGTTACGATTCCTTCGATTGACTTTGCGGGACGGGGCACTACAGCGGCGGTCGGAGAGGGACCGGTGGTGGCGGAGGGTGGGGGATCGGCTTGGAAAGGGGAGGGCTTGGGAAGACGGGGGTATTTTGGTCCAAAAAAAAGTCAAACCCTTTGACCGTCAGTTACTAACGAAAACTGTCAAAACTGGGGGGTGCCTTGCATTATGGTAAAGTAAGTGGGGGGTGCCTTGCATTATGGTAAAGTGGTGGAGTGCACCTTAAATAAGGGTAAATCAAGTGGGGTGCGACTCAAAATTTCTCTTATAAGATTATTACTCAAATAAAGTAATCAAAAGCATAAGCATAAATTTTAATTTGACAAAATTGGATATTATCAACATAACAAAATTTATGTAATAATCTACTTAGGATATGCATCCAAGAAAAAGTCATAGACATTAACTGAAAATGATAACTCCAAAATATATATCCAAACTGGACATATTTTGTCTAAACTGAACATTATCAGCACCTCCTTCCTCTTTAAGTATCCAAATATCTAAAGAAAATATTTTTAATGAAGCTTTAGACCAATTAAAAAAAAATGAAATCGTTACCAATTTCCAAAAATTTCATATACCAAGGTGCAATATGTCCAGAAAATGTCAACATGTTAGTACGTTCCAAATTAAACTTGTGTATCTTGGACACAATCAAACATTTCCTTATCCATATAGAAACCATTATGCTTAATAATTTAGTACGGAAGAGATTTCTTTAAACTTACACTTGCTAAATTTTTTCCATATATATATATATATATATATATATATATATATATATATATATATGCAAGCGTGTGATTAAGAAAGAAAGGAATAGAAAGTACTCCAATGCTTTAATAAATAACATATATTACATGTAATCCTAAGGTTTGCAATCTTTAAAAAAATTTGTAATTTATTCTATGCAAATTGGTCAGGAATCCTAAGGCAGCTTTGACCCTAAAGAAACTCATATACCATTTATTCCGTAGTGCTCCATATGCATGTTCTATTCTATGTAACAAACTTATTTTAAGATAATCTCAAAAGATTTAGTTATTGACTTGATCATTGACTCAATCATTTAGAAGAGTACATATAAAATCAGTGATGGATATAGATAAGTAAATGAGACGTACATTAAGTCATTTTAATATCCCTACTGTATAAACTTTAGAACTTATTGTAGTCCGCAATGGATTCGTTTTCTTGGAGATCAACAAATATAGGTCCACAAAGGACGATCACCAATCAACATTCTCTTATTCATATAACAGTCCAAAAAAAAGGATAAATAATTAACCATATGAATTGGAGAGTTCAACATAAGTTACATCAGTATGTGCTTTCGGATGATTATATGAAGAAAAAAATATTTGATCTTACAATAGAAACCCTAAATTAAATAAGATCAAATATACAATAAAAATTGAACCTGGAAAATTCAAACTCATGAATCAAATAAGGGAGGCTCTGATACCACTTGTTAAAAATTTGTTGTACCCTGTCGATTCATGAGATGAAGAACATAATAAAAATTGCGGAAGCGTACATGAATCCATTGTCTTGGCTTTACGGATCTTGAAGCAGACGTCTCTTTATGGGGTTCGATCTTCCAACCCGCTACGGCCCTTAATAACAAAGATGAAATCTTTGTTCATCTCTTTGTTGATGGGGATACAGAAGAGAATAGAGAAAATCATCTCTTTGGTGGCCCTATGAGTTGGGGACCATAACCCTAATGAATACATATATTTATATGTTTTGATATTTCTAATTTGGCCCCTCATCAAATTAGATTTATCTCCGGTATCTACACATTAATTCCATGACAATTATATCCTTAAGCCAATTTTCCAAATAAACCACTTTATTTTGGCTTAATTATTTAGATAGCCCAACACAATTAATTTTACATGTGTAGCCCATATTATTAAATAATTCCAACATCATATGGGTTTGTGTGAATATTAGCTAACAAACACAAAAAAACTTATTTTTTTTTACCATTATCCAAAATTAGAGCTTCTTTTCTGGAAATGTTTTGAATATTAGCTTAGAACCGCAGAATGGCTTCTTTTCCAATAACCTTCACCATGCCAATCCAAAATTAAATCTTTTCCAAGGAGATTCAGTGAGAATATTCGTATGGGCATATTTGAATGATTGAATTTTAGTTTAACAAACATAAAAGAGCGTCTTCTTTTTCCAATTGTCTTCGAAGCAGCCAACAAACAAAAGAGCTTATGTTTTTTTTTTTTACTTTTTTTTGCATTCTTCCAATTGTCCTCAGTCCTCACTATAGTAATTCAAAATTAAATTAAGTTAATTTTTTTTTCTATAGAAAAATTGACAAGATTCACATGAATAATATTAGAATATTTAGCCTCTTTGAAACAATTTTCCTTCCCCACATCAATCCAAATTTGAAGAGACTTCATGTTCGGTTTTGGTCTTTTACAAAGTGAATTTTAGTCCCACATCGGCTAGACCAAAGGAGTTGTATCTCTATATATTAGCTTTGCTAGTTTAGAGATGCACATGTGGTGTGAAGGTGCACATGGGTGTGCCATGTGGGGTTATTTTTCTAATGGGAAAAAGGCTAAATCAACAATAAAAGCATTCATACTTTTTGCTCTTGGGAAATTCATTTCCATGGGAGCTAAGCCCTGTAGGGGCTTAGCGACTCGGACTCGGGCTCGGGCTCATGGGCTCATGGGCTCATGAGACGTAATGTGGCATTTTGTTGGTGCACTTTGCACTTTGCACTTTGCACGTCAGCAGTGCGCGCAGTTGGCACAGGTTGGCGCAAGTGGCTCAATGCGCAGAGTGCAAGGAGCGCAGGGTGCGCGCAGTTGGTGCAACTTGCAGCAGAACGTGCGTTTGCATGTTCGGGGTGGTTTTTACCACGTCCCTAACTTTGTGGCAACCGAACAGTTGCTGCAGGGCCTATATAAGGCATCCTCTCTCTCTCAAGGAAAAATATATACAAGTAAGAGAAGCCATCACAGAAAGTTTACGAAGTGTTTTTTAACACAAGTAAACAGAGAATTCAGAAGTATTTTTTAACACAGTTCTGATCGGAATTTCCTTGCAAATTCCAACAGCCTTTGAGAGAGAGGAAAGGCGCTGCACCAGCGTTGCTTTTTCACGGGAGTTCGTGTCCATCCGAGGAGTCAGAAGAGCAGGAGTGTTCCAAGTTCTCCGACGAACTTGCTGGTTCCTGGAAGCTATTCGTGTAGGGCGAATAAAGCTTTGAGCAACGGTGATTATTCACCCCAGCAGGAGATCTTCCATCTTTCGCCAGTCGCCTTCTTCATTGCAGCCAGTAATTCAGATTGTATCTTCTTTTTAGAAGTACTACGATCGATTGCTGTGGTTTACGAAATCTTTTTAGATTCTCGTAATACTAAAACGAGATCTTTTTAGATCTTCGTTATACTTGCGCAACCTTCCTAGAAGTGTTGCGTTGGAATATTGTTTTTACAATTGTTTCATCTTTTCGGTTTTCCATCGAAAAATTGTGCCCCGGCACTAACAATCTCAAAGCTTTATTGCTACGATGGAAAACGTTAATGTTTCACTCCTCAATACTGACTTTTGTAAGTTAAAAAAATTTGATGGAGAGCATTATCAAGTCTGGAAGAGGAAGGTTTATCTCACTCTTCAACTCATAGACGTTGATCACGTACTTCTTGAAGAGGAACCTACCGTTCCAGATACTGGGTCTGCTGCCGCAATCACTGCGGCTACTAAACTTCAGGCCAAGTGGAGAAGAGAAAATAGCATTTGCAGGCTGCTTATCCTGAATGCTATGGAGGATTTCCTAGCAGAATCCTATAGTAAGAAACCAATTGCCAGAGACATATAGGAGTCTCTGGAGAAACTGTACGAAGAAGACAAAAACAGGAGCAAGATATTTGTGGTTGAAAAATATCACAAATGGCTCTTTAAGGACGAGAAGTCCATGTTGCCGCAGGTAAAGGAATTTCTGAAACTGCGACAAAAGTTGGAAGACGAGGCGATGCCCCTCCCCGACAAGTTTATTGTTGGAGGGATTGTCTCAAAGCTCCCCGCCGAGTGAAGTAAGTTCTATGCAAACATGCATAGGAAGAAGCTTGAGATCAGCCTTGAAGATCTCTTGCAAAAAATCTATGTTGAGGACCAGATGCGGGCTCAACTGAAGGTGGACGCACTGTCCAAGCAATTGGCTAACGCCAATCTGGTTCATACCAAGGAACCAAGGGGAAAGCAGACGGCTTTCCACAGCAAGAAGAAGGACCCTAACAATCTGAACGTGAATGGGACTTCCTTCAAGCGAAAGAAGGCAAAGTCTCAGATGCCTTGTTTCAAGTGTGGCAAGAAGGGCCACTTCAAAAGTGAATGCAAAGCAAAGACCAAGCAATCAGAGCAAGAAGAGCCTAGTAAGGTATCTATGATCACTGACGTTGTTGCTATGATCGCGCAGGTTGATGCGGTAAGGACTGACTCTGACTGGTGGGTAGACACTGGAGCCTCCTGCCATGTCTGCTCCAGTAAGGAGTGGTTCACCACCTACACACCTACTTCTGAAGTGGTTATGATGGCGAACCAGGCACAAGCTGAAGTGCTCGGGATCGAGACGATGGTGTTGAAACTGACTTCGGGGAAGTCTCTGACGCTTCAAGGCGTGAAGCACGTACCTGCTATCGCCAAGAACCTGATCTCAGGAGGCCTACTCTGTAACGCAGGCCTCAGGATGGACATCAATGCTGGCCAGATGGTGATGTCTATCAAGGAAACATATTTCGGGAAAGCTTTTTATACCGAAGGAATGTTCAAAATTCAGCTTGTAAATCAGTCCAATGTAATTAATGTGATTAATGAAATCACTCCTTCTGCTTATACTCTTGAGTTGTGGCATAATAGGCTAGGACATGTTCATTGTAAACGAATAAACAGAATGTCTAGTCTAGGACTTATCTCCAAGTGTGGGGGTAAGGTAGAGAAATGTGAAGTTTGTGCTCAAATAAAGATCACAAGGAAACCCTTTCCTCGGGTTAATCGAAGTACAGATCTTCTGGAGTTGGTACACTCCGATATCTGTGACTTCAAACAGTTCTCTACAAAGGTCGGGATGAAGTATTTCATAACCTTCATCGATGACTTCTCAAAATATGCGTTCGTCTACTTGCTGAAGGCTAAAGACGAAGCATTCGAGAAGTTCAAGGAGTTCAGAGCCGAAGCTGAGCGGCAGACTGGACAACAACTCAAAAGAATAAAAAGTAATCGAGGTGGGGAGTACAGGTCTCATGAATTCGTATTGTTCTGCAAAGAACATGGAATTGTCAATGAGACTATGGCTCCGTACTCTCCTCAATCAAATGGAGTAGCAGAGAGAAAGAACAGAATGTTAACAGAAATAATTAACTCAATGTTGTTGACTGCTGGTCTTCCTAAGTGCTACTGGGGAGAAGCTGCTTTGACGGCCACTTTTATTCTAAATAGAGTGCCTCATGCAACTTCAGACGTTACTCCTCATGAACTCTGGTTCAAGGTCAGACCTAACTTGAATGTCATTCGAGTGTGGGGGTGTCTGGCATATGTCAAGCTTCCAGATCTGAAGATTCAGAAGCTTGGGACAAGGACTACTAAGACGATCTTCTTGGGGTATACCGAGAAGAGTGATGTTCGGAGATTTCTTGATATTGAGTCAAATCATATCATTGAATCTCGCGACGCAGAATATTTTGAAGACAAATTTGCAAGGCACAAGAATATTATTCTTGCGGATGTTCCGAAGAATAATGAGGGTGCACAGGTCTTCAATGAAGAAGTGGTCCAAGAAGATGTTGTTGTTGAAACAACGGTTGAACCAGATCTCGCTGAGCCGTCAACGAAGCGAGTGAGGAGGCCGAAGGACTTCAAAAGTGACTTTGTCACCTATCATGTGGAAGCTGATCTGCTTACCTATGATGAGGCGATGAAGACCAGAGACGCAGTTTTTCGGAAGGAGGCGATTGACAATGAAGTTGATTCTATCACCTCAAATAACACTTGGGTGTTGGTTGATCTTCCTGAAGGAGTGAAACCCATCGGATGTAAATGGATCTTCAAAAAGAAGATGAAAGCAGACGGAACTATTGACAAGTTCAAGGCTAGGTTGGTAGCCAAGGGGTTTTCTCAGAAGCAGGGAATCGACTACTTTGACACGTATGCTCCAGTAGCCCGGATGACTACCATCAGAATGTTGATTGCTCTCGCAGCGATACATAAGATGGTGATACATCAGATGGATGTAAAAATGGCTTTCCTAAATGGCGAGCTGACCGAAGAGATTTATATGCAACAGCCAGAGGGATTTGTCGTCAAGGGTCTTGAAGACAAAGTCTGCAAGTTGGCGAAAACTTTGTACGGTCTTAAACAGGCTCCCAAGATGTGGCACGAGAAATTTGACAAAGTTATAAGGTCAAATGGCTACATGGTCAGCGAGACGAATAAGTGTGTTTACACGAAGTTCGCTGATGGAAGAGGTGTGATCGTTTGTCTGTATGTGGACGACATGCTTATCCTAGGTACGGATATGAGCTGTCTCACGGAGACAAAGAGGTTCATCTCGAGCAAGTTCAGTATGAAGAACTTGGGGGAAGCTGATGTGATCTTAGAGATCAAGATCATCCGGACAGACACTGGACTAGCGTTGTCACAGTCTCATTATATTGAGAAAATGATCACTCGTTATGGGTATCGGGATCTTCCAGGGATCGATACGCCATACAGGTGTGATCTGAAGCTGAAGCCTAATTCAGGAGAAAGCGTCAGGCAGCTGGAGTATGCAAGCGTAATCGGGAGTTTGATGTATGCTACTACTGCCACAAGGTCTGACATAGCTTTCGCCGTGGGAATGCTGAGTCGTTTCACGAGCAACCCAGGTGTTGAACACTGGAAAGCTGTGAAATGGGTTATGAGATATCTCAAGAAGACTCAGACATATGCACTGTACTACAGTGGAGATCTGCCGGTAGTAGAAGGCTTTAGTGATGCCAGCTGGTGCTCAGAGGTGGAGAGCGAGAGGTCCACTGGTGGATTCATTTTTACAATGGGTGGAGCTGCTATATCGTGGAAGTCGAAGAAGCAGACTATGCCCTCGCGGTCATCCATGGAATCTGAGTTCTTTGCACTTGATACCGCAGCCGAGGAAGCAGAATGGCTTCGGGAGCTCATGTATGATCTTTCAGTGGTTGGGGCACAAATACCGGCGATACCGATATACTGCGACAACCAGGCGACTGCGGCGGTGGAATCAAATGACCTCTTCAACAGAAAGAAGAGGACTGTGCGGTTGAAGCACAGGGCAGTACACGATCTTATCAAGAGAGGTGTTATTGCAGCGATTGATGTTCGGAGTCAGGAGAACCTGGCGGATCCGTTCATCAAGGGCCTCAAGCGCCAGCTGGTCGATGACACATCTTGAAAAATGGGCTTGAAGGCATTCTGATATTAGTTATTGTATTCCTACCATAAAGTTTTATGCTATTAGTTCAAAGATTTATCTACTAGGCATCTAGCTTTTGGTTCAAGGGAGGACCATTAACTGGAAGAATATCAGGAACGGTGGGTACATATTCTATAGGACATGGAGAGGTTACGGACCTATAACCACTGTTGTCTACTGTTGTTTTTCTGCGGAAAACGGTTCCTGTGGGAAGGTTGGCTTAATTGCCTTAATGAGTTCTCAGGCAGAGTGAATGCCTGGTGTGCTTTACAGGAAGCACGGTAGAGCAGCACTACAAGGAGTGAAACTCCATGCTACAGTGGGGTGACTCCACAATGAGGTTCCTATATGTGGGGTGCTGCCCAGGAATAGGATAAAGCCTCGGCTTTGCAGGCCAAGTCACAGCGGCGTAGCACCGCAAATAGGCAGTTAGCCTAATGCTGTATGTTAAAATAAAGAGGAGTGTAGTCAGCACTACAAAGAGGAGGAGTTCCTCATGTTACAGTGGCACGACACCACGATGAGGTACCTGGTTAGGGATAAAGCCTCGGCCTTGCAAGCCATATCGTTACGGCGTAACACAGCAAAGGAGCCTAAGGCTTCATGCTGGGTAGTTTGGCACTACAAAGAGGCGGTTGCCTCATGCTACAGTAGTATGACACTACGATGAGGTTCCCGGTACGGGGTAAGGCCTCGGCTTTAAGCCATGTCATAGCGGCGTAGCACCGCAAGGGAAGCGCAAAGCGCTTCATGCCATGTCTCTTTATAATGAACTCACCTATAGTGTATGGACAAAGAGATATCAGGCCGTCTCTTGAGGGTAAACTTGTAGACGCCCAAAATTATACACTGAAACCAGGCTGGCACAGGGCCTTTAATGTGTAGCCAGAAGCACATGTAACTACATTATGTGAGTGGGAAGAATTTCAGCTATGATGCAGAATTCAAGGCTTAGTCCATTCTTGTATTATAGTCTGTTGTTTGAACCATGCAGAAAGATTCAAGTCGTCAGCGACATCTCTCCTAATGCATGATGGACAGTTACTGTGGGGAACACTTATACTCATATATAGAGATATGTGGGAGATTATTGGGTTTTGGTCTTTTACAAAGTAAATTTTAGTCCCACATCGGCTAGACCAAAGGAGTTGTATCTCTATATATTAGCTTTGCTAGTTTAGAGATGCACATGTGGTGTGAAGGTGCACATGGGTGTGCCATGTGGGGTTATTTTTCTAATGGGAAAAAGGCTAAATCAACAATAAAAGCATTCATGCTTTTTGCTCTTGGAAAATTCATTTCCATGGGAGCTAAGCCCCGTAGGGGCTTAGCGACTCGGACTCGGACTCGGACTCGGGCTCATGAGGCGTAATGTGACATTTTGTTGGCGCACTTTGCACTTAGCACGTCAGCATCGTCGCTAGGCGCATAGTGCGCTTTAGTTGCGCTCGTTGCGCGAGCCACTTGCGCTGCCACTTTGCGCGCCAGGTTGCGCGCCAGGTTGCGCACAGGTTGCACGCCACAGGTTGCGCGGTCAGGTTGCGCGCCAGGTTGCGCATAGGTTGCGCACAGGTTGCGTTGGGTGCGCTGGCTGTGCTGGTTGCGCAGTGGCGCAGGATGCGCAGTGGCACAGTTGGCGCAGGTTGGCGCAAGTGGCTCAGTGCGCAGAGCGCAGGGTGCGCGCAGTTGGCGCAACTTGCAGCAGAACGTTCGTTTGCATGTTCTGGCGGTTGCTACATGTTCGGGGTGGTTTTTACCACGTCCCTAACTTTGTGGCAACCGAACAGTTGCTACAGGGCCTATATAAGGCATCCTCTCTCTCTCAAGGAAAAATATATACAAGTAAGAGAAGCCACCACAGAAAGTTTACGAAGTATTTTTTAACACAAGTAAACAGAGAATTCAGAAGTATTTTTTAACACAGTTCTGATCGGAATTTTCTTGCGAATTCCAGCAGCCTTTGAGAGAGAGGAAAGACGCCGCACCAGCGTTGCTTTTGCACGGGAGTTCGGGTCCATCCGAGGAGTCAGAAGAGCAGGAGTGTTCTAAGTTCTCCGATGAACTTGCTGGTTCCTGGAAGCTGTTCGTGTAGGGCGAATAAAGCTTTGAGCAACGGTGATTATTCACCCCAGCAGGAGATCTTCCATCTTTCGCCAGTCGCCTTCTTCATTGCAGCCAGTAATTCAGATTGTATCTTCTTTTTAGAAGTACTACGATCGATTGTTGTGGTTTACGAAATCTTTTTAGATTCTCGTAATACTAAAACGAGATCTTTTTAGATCTTCGTTATACTTGCGCAACCTTCTTAGAAGTGTTGCGTTGGAACATTGTTTTTACAATTGTTTCATCTTCTCAGTTTTCCATCGAAAAATTGTGCCCCGGCACTAACACTTCATAGTTCATATAAATCAATGGAGGAAAAAGAATGATTGATTATTTGACCTGAAGTTCTAGATATTACATGTAACAAAAGATATTCTTCTACTCAAATTCTTTTAATATATAACCTAAAATGTCCAGTGAAGTATGCATATTTGTTTTATAGGTCACTTGCTCAACAACTTTTGGGATTCAATTTCTTAATGTTGTTATCTCGTAATATTTCGTAAAGCTAAACTATACAGAAAAATGCATTGGATATTTAGATATTGACATGTATGCATGAGATATTAATCACGAGAAATCGACATATTTTATACATTCTTCCTTGGGAAGATTTATGAAATGCCCAAAAACTAAAAAAGTTTTATGTAAAACCCACCGCTAAAAAAACTTTCATCGCGTGCCCAGAATTAGAGAAACTTATCCAAAGCGGGTTCCAAATGACCCTTTTGTCCTTCCTTTTAATTTATTGAAAACACCCACGAAACTGCTCTTAAAAAAAAGTTTCGATACTTCATCTTCTTCCTTACGCTGCTCACTTTCGAATCTAGGTTTTCTCCTCAAAAATCTTCAAAAACTCGTCGAAAAATTTCGGAAAGACTGGGACAAACGACAAAAATGCTAAAACGGAGGTCCAAATATCATTTTTTTGCGAATCTAAAATTTCAGAAGGCCGTCTAATGATGAAGTCGTTACTTTCAGTCTCCTCGACGATACGCTCATTTTGTGACAAACGGGACCTCGTTTCGACCTCCAAGTCAAAAGTTATGGCCCTCCAAAGTTTCAGCTGACCATAAAATGCAGGAGAATGGTCATTCTCCGTGTTAGAACACGAAAAATGTTAATTTCACATGAGGGTGGTCATTCTCCGTATTAGTAACACGGAGAATGGCATTCTCCGTCTTAATTTACACGGAGAATGACCATTCTCCGTGTTAGTAACACGGAGAATGACATTCTCCGTCTTAATTAAGACGAAGAATGTCATTCTCCGTCCTGAAAGTTACGCGGAGAATGGCCATTCTCCGTCATAATTTAGACGGAGAATGGTCATTCTCCGTCTTAGTTTACACGGAGAATGGTCATTCCATGTTAAAACGCAAGAGAATGACCATTCTCCGTGTTAGAAACACGGAGAATGCCATTCTCCGTGTTAAATAAAACGGAGAATGACATTCTCCGTCTTAATTTAAACGGAGAATGTCATTCTCCGTGTTAAATAAAACGGAGAATGACATTCTCCGTCTTAATTTAAACGGAGAATGGCCATTCTCCGTGCTACATTAAGACGGAGAATGTCATTCTCCGTTTTATTTAACACGGAGAATGACATTCTCCGTTTTATTTAACACGGAGAATGGTCATTCTAGTGTTAAAACGCAGGAGAATGACCATTCTCCGTGTTACTAACACGGAGAATGCCATTCTCCGTGTTAAATAAAACGGAGAATATGTTATTCTCCGTGTTAAATAAAACGGAGAATGACATTTTCCTTCTTAATGTAGCACGGAGAATGGTCATTCTCCGTTTAAATTAAGACGGAGAATGTCATTCTCCGTTTAAATTAAGACGGAGAACGGCATTCTCCGTTTTAAATAAAACGGAGAATGGCATTCTCCGTGTAATTTAGTTTTTTTCCATGAACAAAGAGTTTCGTTCTTCTTTCAAAACGATGATAATTCTGATGGAAAAGAAGAAGAAAGATATTCTCTCCACAATTGACCTAATTGTCGGAAAACTTCAAATGTCTCCACGATGAAGATGAAGATGATGATGATGATGATGATGACGAGCGATGATCTGAGTTCGACTGAAGAAAAGCACACCGAACTACGAACGATCTTTGCGATCTCTGCTGAAGATGAGAGCAATAGAATTCAGATTTTCAGTGAAGAAGAAGAAGACGAAAATCACAATCCAGATCTGAGTTTTTTGAATTCAAATACATATAGATGACCAATTCGCGCGGAGGGGTAGTTTCGGTATTATAAAAATAGCAGTTTCTAGCGGGTGGCATCTAAAAGGGAATCTTGGAATATTTAACGTGAAAATACTTAATTCTGGGTATTTCATAAAACTTATCCAGCGGATGGGCATTTTATAAAAGCCCACCCCGAAATTGGGTTTCTCAGCAATTTCCAGTTCTTCCTTCCATATTTGTACGACATTATAAAAAATATAAAAATTGACATCAAGGGATTTGAATCCTCAACTTTTATTTATACTACATGCAAAATATCCAGATCAGTTGAAGCATCAATAGGATTTAACATAAACTTTGGTAGTTAGTAAAAGAAATTTGTTGTTGTGGCCATCGATGATACTTCTTGTGTGTTTTTCCCTAAAAGCATTTTTTGCTTGTGGTGGCTAAATTTTGCTAAACTAACCTAAAATGCTAAGAGTAATGGTATTCGTACCTCCAAATTGTCCCTCCAATACATCTCTCATTATGTGGCAGCTGACATAGCATGATAAATAATATTATGTGTCATCTGACATGGCCGATGACATGTCAAATTTTAACCCAAAAAGTTAATTACCCAATTTTGTCCATGTTAATTTAATGTTAATATTAATGTTAATTTAATGTTAATATTAATATTAATTAATATTTATATTAATTAATGTTAATATTATGTTAATGTTGATTCTAATGTTAATGTTAATATTAATATTATTGTTAATGTTAACGTTAATATTAATTTTAATGTTAATATTAATGTTAATATTAATTTTAATGTAAATTTTATGTTAATTTTAATTTTAATTTTAATTTTAAAATTTGTCACGTCAGCTGTCACATCAACATGTCACGTCAGCTGTCACGTAAAAAAGAACGATTTGGAGGTACAATTTGGAGGAACAAATATTATTATTCAAATGCTAAATATAATAGTATATAATAAACTCGAGTATTTTGCATGCAACTCTCTAACATGTAATTTATATTTGCTCAAGCATTCAAAGTCACGAGCCTCTTAGTTTGCATAACTTAAATTTAATAAAAAAAAAATTAATGTTAATGCTACTCCTCCTCTTAGTCATGTAGGTGAGCTTGCTTATGCAAGTAAAGGGCTAGAGAAGAGGGAAGAGAAGGAAAGGAAATGAGGAAAAAAAAAAGTATTTTCATGCTATAACTCACATCCCTTATAATTCAAGGGACTTCTAGGTCCCTTTTGGACCCAGTTTTCATGCTTCAAAATCCACTTGATTTGTCTTTTGACAAAACCAACTCAAACTTTTATCATCATGGAAACTAAAGAAGAAAAAAAAAAAAGTCAAAAACTCTCACCAAAATTGAAGTGCAAACTAATAAAATTAGACAAAACTATTCACATTAATTTTTCTTTTTCTTTTTCCACCTTAAAGTAGGTGATATTTGTCTTTTGTATTATCTTTTTAAGTTAATATCATATTATGCTTAATTAAATTAAATGAAATGAAATTGTAAATTTGGTTAGGTTTCAAATCATAGGTTAGGTTAAATTACAATAGTGATTTATTTATTCACACTAAAATTTATATTTCAAGACTTTTTTCATGACAATTTTTTTTATCAACATTTAAAAAATATACATTCACAATTTAAATATATCTTTCCTAGTAGTTTCACATACAAAATACCGTGCAACGAGAGTGGTCCTAATGAAGGTGGGGGCCTTCTCTAACAAAATAGAAATATTATAAATATTAAGAGCATATTGAACAAGACTATGGGTTACAAACTTGTAACTCCTGTATATGAACATAGTAAACTTCAAAAGTAAAAAAAAAAATGCTAACAATTCTCCTCTAACTCATCAAAAATAACTTTTTAATCAGAAAATGTTTAATTTCAACTTGATACTCTCAACTATTCATGTTTTCAATTTGTTACCCTAAATTTTAATATCATACCAATCACTACTCTAAACTATTGAATATTTTCAAGTCGACATCTTCCGTCAGTCAAAGGTTAATTTTTTCTTTCAACAAAAAATAAATAATATTTTTTTCACAAAATTACTCTCACCTCTCCCGAGGGTATTTGAAATGATTACGAATTTGGGAGTATTTTTTGTCATTTTGATTTTTTTTTGTTAATACTATTATGATATTAAGTTGTAGAATTATAATTGAGATATTAAATTGTTTAATATTAAAGTTTATGGTACCAAATTAAATTTTTTGAATAGTTGAGAGTATACGGGAAGAAACTTTGATACAGTAGGGGGTATCAAAGTTTTGATACCTCTTATGTATGACATGTAGGCCCTCTCAAAATTTATGTGTATAACTGTATATATATATATGTGTACACGTTTTACAAAGCAAGAGGGGCCCACATGTCATACATAGGGAGTATCAAAACTTTGATACGTCCTACTGTATCAAATTTTTTTCCGAGTATACGTCAGCAAAACTCGGTTTTCCAAAAGCTTGAAATTCAAAACTAAATCGAGGTTTGATTAACTTCATAATTCATAAATAGCAAGATTGAGGGTCCCCTAGGGTTCAAGTTGTAAAATGGGCCGGGCGGCCCGGTGCCCGGCCCGAGCCCGCCCGGCCCGCCGCCCTATTAGCCCGGCCTGGCCCGCGACGAAGCCCCGGACCGGCCCAGCCCCCCCTGTCCCAGTGGTCCGGGTCGGGCCTCCCCCTCCGAGCCCAAGCTCGGCCCGGCCCGGACCGGAAATTTTTTTTTTTTTTTTTTAAATGTTAACGTTAGGCCCGGTAGGCCCGAACCGGCACGGCCCGGTCTAGCCCGGTCTGAACCGGTTTTTTTTTTTTTTTTTTTATTTTTTTTTGAATTGGAGGGGGTATTTTACCAAAATACCCCCATAATATAGCTGTTATTAAAACGTTGGAGGGGTATTTTGGTCATTTTCAAGAAAATGACCAAAAAACCACTCCAACAACTCTATTTTGAGGGTAGAGGGGGTCATTTGGCATGGGAAAAATCCTATAAATAGCCCATAAAATTCATTTTTCATACACAATTCACTCATTCAATCTTCATACAAGTTTCTCTAAACTAAATCCGGCTTTCCATCAGTTTGCGAAGAAGCTCCCAACCCCGCTCAAGGCTCGAGCTCCGAAGAATTAGTAGGATCCCCTCCTGAAATTGCGAGTTCCACTCGGAATGTGCCAAAAAGAAAGAAAAAATCAAAGTATTGGGAATTTTTTGTTATTCTTTATCAAACTAATCCCGATGATTCTCTAGTTTTAGATCCGAAAGGAAATCCAATAGCGTACGCGGCACAGTGCAAGAAATGTGCCAACATATACAAATGGAAGACTGGAGGCACGGGTACAATTTCAAGACACTACGAGACCTGCTACGGGAATGACACAATTTCTGCATCTCAAACTCAAATAAATTTTGCTGGAGGTAGCACGGGATCGTCAATGGGTACGTTTTCTTATTCTGCCGCTCGGCATAAAACTGAGTTTACAAAATATTTGATTTCTGATGAACTTCCTTTCACTGCGGGTGAAAGTGAGAATTTATATGATTATGCCACATCTTCTTTAAATCCTTGTTTTAGTAAAGTGACTAGAGGCGCCGCTAGAAAAGAGGCTATTAGACTTTTTCATGAGAAAAAAGCGGCTTTAAAAGAAAGTCTTTTGCATGTTAGTCAAATAGCCATTACTTCTGATATTTGGACAAGTAAGCAAAATTACGCTTACATTTGTATCACAGCACATTACATAGATTCACAATGGATGTTGCAAAAACGCATCATCTGTCTAAAGATATTAGAATTTCCACACACAGGCTCCACAATAGCAGACGCTATTATAGAACACGTGCGTGAATATGATATTCACCAAAAAATATTTTCTGTTTCATTTGATAATGCTAGTAATAATACTTCTGCCATCTCTTCATTAGCGCTAATATTTCAGCCCATTTTAGAAGGTAGATTAATGCATGTTAGGTGTGCTTGTCATATTATTAACTTAGTAGTAAAAGAATGTCTTGATTATTTTAGCTCACATTTAGATACTCTTAGACAATGTTTACACAGTTTAAACACGTCTCCTTCACGGCAACAACATTTCAAGGCCACATGTCTACATTTTAGTATTCGTTTTAGAAGATTTGTAAAGGATGTTCCACATAGATGGAACTCAACTTATTTAATGTTGAAGTCCGCAATTTCCTTTAGAGATCCTATTACATATTATTGTAACACGGATCTCAATTTTGAATTTCAAGTAACTGAGGATGATTGGGAAGTTGCTTCTTCAATTTGTGAATTTTTAGAAATTTTTTACAATGCTACACGTACTCTTTCCGGTGTTTACTATCCAACTTCTTGCTTAGCTTTACAAGAACTTTGTAACATTTCTTTCTTATTTTCTAAATATAGAACTGCCCACCATTTTGCTTACGTTGTACAGAAAATGGAAGCAAAATTCAAAAAATATTGGGGCGATGTACCTTTATTGTATTGCTTGTCTTCAATTTTTGATCCTAGAATCAAATTAGATGGTGTAGATGCATTGTTATATGACTTTGGAGAGAACATGAATATTGATGTTAGTGGCACAAAAGTAGAAGTTAAGCTAGCTTTGGATAGATTAGTTATTCATTATGAAAACAAAGCACCAACTCCCCGCCCAACTCAAGGGCCTAGTAGTAGTAGTAGCTCTGGTTTGGTGTCTAAGTTGACACACGCCAAAAGTATACTACAACGGAAGAAACAAAAACAATCTTCCCAACCGACCCAAGAGTTGTCTTTATACCTTAGTTCTTATGAGGAAGAAGACGATTCTTCCACTCACTTCACCATTTTAGAATGGTGGAAAAACACGAAAAAAGATATCCTGTACTTTCTATGATAGCACGTGATCTACTAATGGTCCCGGTGTCCACGGTAGCATCGGAGTCATGTTTTAGTACAGGTTCAAGAATTTTGAGCAAGAAGAGAAGCCGGTTGCTGCCAGATATCTTGGAAGTATGTGTATGTGTTCAAGACTGGGTCCAAGCCGAGAAAAGAACTCAAAACAAAGTAGATGAAAGTGCCGACATCAACGAGCTAGACTTCGAATCGCTTAGAATGGGTGAATCATTTGGAGCGGAGCAAGAAGAATGAGGCAAAGGTATGAATACTAACTTTGATATTTACACTTTCGAAATTTTTACTTTAAAAATTTACACGTTTTGAAATTTATACTTTAAAAATTTATACTTTCAATGCATACTTTAAAAATTTATACTTTAAAAATTTCTAATTTATACTTTCAATGTATACTTTAACAAACAAAGAAAGTAAGTAAATAATTTTTAAAAGTAAATAATTTATACTTTAAAAAATTATACTTTCAAAAAAAACAAACAAAGAAAGTAAATAATTTAAAAGAAAGTAAGTAAAATATAAGTAATTTAAAAAAACTAAATAAATTATAAATTATATTACTTAAAAGAAAGTAAGTAAGTAAAATATAAATAATTTAAATTAACAACTCAAACAAACTAAATAAATTAAAAAATATAAAAAAAAAACATTTTTTAACTTCGCCTATGCCGGTCCCAAGCCCGAAAAAAGAAGGAGGGAAAAATGTTTAAAATTTATACAAATACTTAAAAAAACTTTAAATAAACTTTATACACTTAGAATAAACTTTATAAATAATTTTATATACTTTAAAAATTTAACTTAAACAAATAAAAATATCAATTTTTTCAATTTTTTCAAATAAAAACTTTATAAACTTTTATATACTTTTAACATAAACTTTATCAATTTTTTAAAAAAAAAATCAAAAACCAAGCCTGGACCGGCCCAACCCAAGCCCGGGCCCGGCCCGGCCCGCTGGCCCGAACCGGCCCGGCCCGGCCCAGCCCAGCCCCTCACCCACCGGTCTTGTGGGCCGGGCTGGGCTGCAATTTTCCTCACCGGGCCGGGCCAGGCCCGGCCCGCTTTCTGCTCCGGTCCGGACTGGGCTTGGCCCGAGCCCGGTTCAGCCCGCCCAATGTGGGCTTCGGGCCGGCCCGGCCCGTTTAACAACTTGACCTAGGGTTGGCTCAACCAACTAGTGGGGGTGAGCATTATTCGATTTTGGACCGAAAACCGAACCGAACCGAACCGAATAAGAGGTTCGGTTCGGTTTTAAAAAAAATTCGGTTCGGTTTCGGTTTTGAAAAAACTAAATTTTCTTATTCGGTTTCGGTTTTGGATTTCGGTTTCGGTCCAAAACCGAAAACCAAATAAGAAAATTTAATTAATTTATATATATATATATATATATATATATTTTTTAATATATATATATATATATATATATATATATATATATATATATATATATATATATATAGGTATATACTAAATATGTCTATGTATATTTAGTTACTATATAGGTATATACTAAATATGTCTATGTATATTTAGTTACTATATATATTAACAAAAAAAAGCTCAAAAAAATCAAAAAAATATGAATAAACCGAATAAACCGAAAACTGAACCGATTTAATTCGGTTCGGTTTGATTTGGTTTTAGGTCAATTCGGTTCGATTTCGATTTCGATTTTGCTTATTCGGTTTCGGTCCAATTCGATTTTGGGTTATTCGGTTCGGTTTAAACTGAATAAACCGAATGCTCACCCCTACCAACTAGGACTTAGATTAGAGGTACCCCTAAAAATAAGAAGAAAAAAAGTCCTTAAATACAAATGGGAGAGGAAGTTTCGTTGCAAAGACCAAGTTGACCAACTAAATCTAGGTACCTACCCATAGCCTTTGGAAATTGTTCCTTAAATAGTGTACTCTCTCACAGAAATAACTAATACACACAAACTGCTAATTCCTCCGCAAACTGAACATTGCAATAAAAATCCAATCTTTATTTCTCCTTCTCCTTCTCCTTCTCCGTCCGAACCCTAACCTTAAATTCTTCCGATCCCGACATGAAGAGCAGGGGATGGTCAGATCTCCTTCTTCAGCGCTGATGAGGATCGTCAGGCCGTGCTGGCGCCCGTCGCCGGAGGACGACGGCGGGGGCGTCGCCGACGACGGGTCCAACCGGAACTCCGGCGGGGGGAGGTCGGACGGGCTGCTGTGGTACAAGGACCTCGGCCGGCACTCCGCTGGGGACTTCTCGTTCGCGGTGGTGCAGGCCAATGGGCAGCTCGAGGACGGGAGCCAGGTCGAGTCGGGGCCGCTCAGTTTCGACCCCGCGGCCGCGTGGGGGACGTTCGTCGGGGTCTACGACGGGCACGGCGGGCCGGAGACCGCGAGATACGTCACGAATCATCTCTTCCGGAATCTCAAGAGTACGTGGCTCTCCTCTTTCTTGATTTTGAAAAAAAAAAAATGGTACTGTTTGATGCCAAAATGCAATCTTTAGGATTATGGAGGGTTGAAGTTTGGTTCTTGGATTCAATTTTGAAATCAAATGAGATTTTTTTTAGTAAAAAAAAAAGTAAATTTGGAAGTGATATGTAGATATGTTAGGTGTCAGATTACATTGGTATTGCTCTGGAATCAGCAGGCTTTTGTGATTGATCCCTTTTGGTTATATGTTGTTTTTATCCACTGCTTTGTTGAATTGGATCTGTTATCAATTTATGATTAGTTTTAAATATTTGAAGTCTAATTCGCATACTTTAATTTTTCTTTTGTACTGTTTGATGCCAAAATGCAATCTTTTGGAGGGTTAAAGTTTGGTTCTTGGATTCAATTTTGAAATCAAATGAGGTTTTTATTAGAAAAAAAAAAGTAATTTTGGAAGTGATATGTACATATGTTAGGTGTCAGATTACATTGGTATTGCTCTGGAATCAATAGGCTTTTGTGATTGATCCCTTTTGGTTATATGTTGTTTTTATCCATTGCTTTGTTGAATTGGATCTGTTATCAACTTATGATTACTTTTAAATATTTGAAGTCCTAATTTGCATACATGTTTTTTTTGGGTACTGTTTGATGCCAAAATGCAATGTTTAGGATTCTGAAGGGTTAAAGTTTGGTTCTTGGATTCAATTTTGATATCAAAATGAGTTTTTTTTTATTTAAAAAGAAGTAATTTGGAAATGATATGTAGATATGTTTGGTATCAGAGTAGATTGGTATTGCTCTGGAATCAATAGGCTTTTGTGATCCCTTTTGGTTATATGTTTTTTTTTTTTGAATTGGATCTGTTATGAACTTATGATTAGTTTAAAAAAATTGAAGTCCTAATTCGCATACTTGAATTTGAACCTTTAACCATCATCATGATTCTAGAGTTTTATTGTAGTGTACGAATTGGAATATAGATTTAGAATGTTACATCTGTAGATTTGATGGCTGACTTGATGATTGTTTAAGAAATTATTGGATCATGTTGATTTCTAGTATGATTATTTGTTCTAGAATTTTATTGTAATTTCATGGTGTGATTGCTGTTCTTTCCCTTCTATTATGTGCTGAACTGAAGGCTGTTTAAAGCCCTGCAGCCTTGAATTTACTTTTTGGATCAGCAGTTGTTAAAATATGCATTACATAGTTTATGTAAGGATATATCACATGGATTTGTATTTGGTACTCTGCGAATTAGGTTGATGGAATCTCCGACTCAAAGGTCATTTTTGCTGCTAACTGAAGTGCTGATTGTTCTATTTTTTGTAGGTTTCATGTATTATTTAATTCAAATGTTGATTGTGTTGTTATGCAGCGAGGTACGAGTCTGTAAATTTATAGACAAATCGTGGTTTCGGGGGAAGCTCATTTTGGCAGTTTTCCAACTAGTTAACAAATGATACTACTTGATCCACACACCACATTTTTCGTACTGGATACTAGTTGACCCCACATCCTCCCAATAGAACTTATGTCAACATTTGTTCTGTTCTATGTTGCACAGATATGGATATGGGATACGGACATTTTCGAATAACTATAAAGGTTGTGACTTATGTTGCATGAGTACGGATATGGACACGGGTATGGACACAATACCGATACAGAACTCAGTTTGTTGTGTCCGTGCAACATAGGTTCTCTCTAAACTGAGTACAGTTGCAATGTTAACTTTTCACAAGATGCTTGAAGTGTTATTTCCTTATCTACGTACTCTTTTCCAATATATATTCCGGGATCTTTGTGTGTGATCAAGTACTGATTGCTGGATTGTTCACTGTGCAGAACTTGCAGCAGAACATCAAGGCATGTCAGTAGATGTCATAAAGAAAGCCTACTCAGCTACAGAAGAGGGTTTTCTGTCTGTTGTTAGAAAACATTGGCTCAGTATGCCTCAGATTGCATCGGTTGGTGCTTGTTGTTTAGTTGGTGTAATATGTGATGGGATCCTTTACATTGCAAATGCTGGAGACTCTCGTGCAGTTTTAGGGAGATGGGTTAGAGGTGAAAGAGAAGTTACAGCTGTTCAGATGTCAACTGAACACAATGCAAATAGAGAATCTGTGAGGGAGGAATTGCGAGCTTTGCATCCTGATGATCCACAGATTGTTGTTTTGAAGCATAAGGTTTGGCGGGTGAAGGGCCTCATACAGGTAATATAGTCTGGACTCTGCAGCTTATATTGTATAAAATTAGATTATACCCAAAAGTTGTTTGTTTTCTTGTAGTGTATATAAATGTTGTGTTAACTTATATATATTGTAATCAGCATTCGTTAACAGAAAACATAACTACTCTAAGGTGATACCTTTTCCTACCAAGCTAGAGCCTTGTATCTCTTATCTTGTACTTTATATAATAGCTAATGGATTTTGACTAATTACTCTCAGATGGGTATATGGTGTCTTATACATCGTTACACTTCTTTCTTTTTTTGTATTGTTTTTCCTGAATAAAACAAAAAAATGAGATAAACAGCCGGCAGCTGCAGTAAAGATAATGATCACAATCACATATATCTAAGTATAGAAAGAAGCCAATTCTCACCCTTGAAATTCACATTAGGTATTGGTTAATCTTTCTAGATGAAGATTGTGTCGTTTATCACAAACTCAGTTGTGGTTTTTCTTTTCTTATCGTAGTCTCGGCAATTATTGATGTGTCACTTTTTACAGAGAACTTCTTTATTGCAATTGAAGAAAAAGTGTAAGTTTTTTTTTTTTTTTCCTTCTTTCTTTTGTTTTCCCGTGCAGACTCAGAATTGCATGACCATAAAGTCCCTTTTTAATCTTAGTGTGGAGAAACATATTAAGGAAGTAGAGAATCATGGAACATCGCCTTTAAGGTATGCTTTGTGCCAAATATAATGAAGGGGATACCTTGATAGTATAGAAAGGTCTGCACTCTGCAGCTAATAACAGAAGTGATACAAATTAGCTTCAATGGTTCCTCAATTTGTAAACGCTGTGTGGAACTTGTTGGTAGGGACCAGAGAGACGCCCATTGCTTTGTACATACAAGATTGGTGATAGGTTATGCGGAATTTTATCTAGGCTTATGATTGTTGCGATACATAAAAAATTATTATGATAGTCTGAGGATCAGCCCATTTGTCCACACGTTGGACTTAGCTCAGCACATGATGACTTGTTTGATTTGCCTAGGAATGTATAAATAAATCCTGCTTCAATTTACTTGCTTTCTCAGACGCATAACTTGTTACCCATGGTATAGTAGATTTTACACTACGGATTAGACTTTTCTGGTGTCCTATGCAGTGTGACTATCTTTTGTGTAATGCTTTCGTGAGTAAAACAGCGAAGGCTAAACCCAACAGGTGGCTGCAATGAAGAGATTGATGATAACTGGATATATCAAAGTAAATCTTTTCTTATTCAAGTTCCAGCTGTTATTGATTTCTTCCATTTCCTATCGAATGCCAGAGGGTGAATTTTTTCTTTTGTCAAATGAAGAAGAAAATAATTAGTTTGACTATGCAATGGGACTATAGTCCATACTTTGAATCTTAAGAGTGGACGATTGCATTCTGGGAATGCCATTGCTTTTATCTTCGGCTAAACGTGTAATGGAGATGAACGCAATTCCATATAACAAATAGTGTCATACCTCTTCGTCTAGACTCTTTATGGTCAAGGGGAACTTGAAGGATGCACCTTGGCTGCATGAGCTTAAACTACTTGGCCAAAGAGGAACTCAGAGGATGCTCCTTGGTTTTATGAGCTTAAATTGCATAGCCAAAAGATAGATCAACTACCTGCCAACTAGTCGTCTAGGTTTTATGGTATGGCCTTCTCATGCTCATGGCAAGCTTTACTGGACAATGATGTAGAGGGTTGAGTCAATCATAAAAACTTCTTCAATTCCATAGCCGTCCCCAGTTGGAGAAGGCTTGGAAGATGATGATGAGTGGACCATTGTATTTAGACTAAACATGGTGTATTATATAAAGATACTAGAGAGTAGAGAATCAACATATTTGGTCCAAGGTATGCTTTGTGCCAACTGTAAATGGAGGCATATATTTTTTACCGTAGAAAAAGAATATCTGCAGCTAATTAACAAATGGAAAATGCTAGTTACTCAAGTGGTTCGTCAATGTGTGAATGCTGCGAGGAACTGATTGGTAGAGGGACGTGCAGTCCTTGCATTTGCAAGGTTGGTCATAGGGTAGTTGGAAATTATGAGAGCTTATGATTATTGCTACATCTGGACCTCATTTCTTCACACCGTGGACTTGGCTCTTCACAGCATTACTTGTGTGATTTGCCTTGGAAATGTTTCAGCCAAACCCTGCTTGTATTTGTTTGCTTTCTCTGGAGCATAACTTCTTACTAGGGTGTTGTAGATATTACAATGTGGACATGACTTGGTTATATTTTCCAATTTCATCTGTATGTGCAGATTTCCAGATCTATTGGGGATGCTTATTTGAAGGATGCAGAGTTCAACCGGGAACCTTTAATTTCGAGGTTTCGTCTGCCTGTGCCCTTCCACAAGTCAATTCTTTCTGCTGAGCCAGGAATAGCAACACATAAACTATCATCCCAAGATCAGTTCCTGATACTTGCGTCTGATGGTTTATGGGAGCACCTAAGTAATGAAGAAGCTGTGGATATAGTTCACAACTCTCCTCGTAATGTAAGTTCCCCTGATTCATTTTTTACTTGTTGGTTTATTGTATCCTTATGCTCCTGTACCTTCGCTTTTATTGTCAAAATGATTTGTATTGGATTCTATAGAATAAGCACATGATGGAGAAACTATTCTTAGAAGTGTAAACGTGAACTACTTTATTTTTCAAATTACAGGTAAAAGGAAAATAGCTTCTTCTATAGTGTATGAATTTACTCATTTAAATTTGTCCAAGTTGCTGGATTATCCTGGCCTTTCGTCTTGAGAATGGTGCTTTTGCAATCACGTTTTATCTTGATTTTCTTGAAAGCATGATTCTTCTAGAATGTTGTTGAAACCTTATCGTGGCTAATCACCTATGCTGCTATCTTTTTACAGTAGAATGGAAAGTTTTATTTAGCACCTTTCTTGTTAATTTTTTTTTTTTGCATTATAGATCTTTGTTATCTTTTCCCCCTTTTACTCAAGAACATAACCTCTAGGTTTTTTTACATAAATTACCCCCTTTCACACCCCCCCCCCCCCCCCCCCCCCCCCAACAAGGGTCTTGATGTACGAACACTAATTTATATCTTCTCACTCAATCTTTTTCAGGGAACATGTTTACTTAGTCTGCATCCAATCTACCTGCCTCTTTTTTGTTCATTTTTTGGTAAAAATTGATTTAAAGGTTTTTTTTTTTCACTAACTAGTAGATACAAGAATTAACTACTGGCTGAAGATCTACATTTTCACTTTAAAATTTATTTTCTGGTGCCCTCAGAACAGAATCATCTGTTATCTAGCTGAATCAGAATATATTTTGCAGGGAATAGCAAGGAGACTTATAAAAGCCGCGTTGCAAGAGGCAGCAAAGAAAAGAGAAATGAGATATTCCGACCTGAAGAAGATCGATCGTGGGATCAGGAGACATTTCCATGATGATATCACTGTCATTGTTTTATTTCTAGACCCCATTATGATCCGTAAAACATCCTATCATGGCCCCATGGTGTCGATGAAAGGTGGTGGTGGGGCTTCCACTCCAACAGACTCCCCAAATCAAAATTTCTAGATGAATAATCTAAAATTCATCGCTCCTGCACTTCAAGCAGAATACTCGTTGTCTAGTAGACGTGATTGATGTATCCTTTCTTTAGCCTTCTATTGGAGGTTGTCAAAACTGATGATAGAAATTGAAAGCTTAGTGCTGTAGGAAGAAGATATTGCCTGGTGATTGACATTTAGCTACTGAAAGTAGGTAGCTTTGCAATTCTCCTGCATGGACATGAGACCTGTAGATATAATTCCAATGAAATATCTACTCTAGAACCCACTTATGTTACTCTTTTTGATTCAGTGTGGCTGCATGTGAAATCAGCTTCCAGGCATGTGAAAAAATGTTAGCTCACCGAGAAGTCAGGAAGCTGGATGCAGTTTTGAGAAAAAAATTAGCATACGACTGTACTAGTAGTATATATACTGTGAGGCATCTTGTGGTGCATGTAATTTCATCAGCAACATTGTAAGGTTTGGAGTAAATATATTTGTTCATTTCACTCTACCTAGGATGACTTCATTTACCTTTTGCTTTACTGAAAATTTTCCAGTTTATCATTTGGTCTAGTGGGAAACTTTAAGCTTGGAAATAGCTTTTTTCTCTGCCATTATTAATTTATGCCATCCATATCAAACTTGTTTGAGCTAAAATCATTTTTCTGATGTGTAATCTGAATCTCCTACAAGTCAATTTCGGTTTCGAGTTCATCTTCATGGTGTGCCAAGTTAGTAAGTTACCTACACCTACAATTTGCAGCAAGCTTGCAAATATTTTAAATGTATGCAGCAAACTCAATTCTTTACAGCATTATCCATGACAAAGACTCACCCAGTTTCCAATTTCTTCCTTGTTAGGTTCTACTTAGGCTGGCATGCATTTATTGGTGAGATCTGGATCAGGGCAGGATGGTGGCAAAATTTTCTGGCATCTGTCTCTGTGAAGATTGTATTGGCATGGCAAGTTTGGTCACTTTTATGCATCACCACTTGTACACAGAAGCCAGACAAATAATCATGTCTGAAATCTCAATACTATATCAGGTTGTTTCCAGTCAGAGTGCACCTGTCTAGTTTGCATATTCCTCTTCCCACTATGCCATAATTCTTTATGCTTACTTCCACTTTGCAAAGAAAACCATTGATTACAAAACCAGTTCAGGTGTAAATTGTCAGCAACACCACTAATATTGATATGTTTCAGCATTGAAACACTCTATCAAATATTATGTTTTGTGCTTCTAAGGTCCAATTTTAGGTTAGATCTCTAAAACCGTTGAGATTAGATCATTAAAATGTCTAATTTCTGGCGAGAAAAAGACACAATCCAACTACTTTAATTATGGAGACATTCAGAGATACTTAAGCGAGCATGATGATCTCCCCTCATTCATATATATATATATATATATATATATATATATATATATATATATATATATATATATATATATAACTTTATATATATATATATATATATATATATATATATATATATAATTTTCATGTGAAAAAAAAAAATTTTCTATAATAAAAACTTTTTAAGTACAAAGAATTCCTAATTACAAGACTAGTAATTTCAACAAACTCTTAAGTACAATCTTGAAACAAGAGAAACTAGAGATTAGTAGCGATGGAGAACTCGATCGACGCATGATCGCTATGCTCCGTTGACTACCCGAAGCAATGATGGAAAAACTTGCTAAGTCTCTGGCTCACGTACGCTGTGAAGGAAAGAAATCAGCAGCAAGACGACCTAGTGCTAAAGAATCGATACTTTCGATGCATTGACAGTACAAAAAATGAGATATTTATAGCCAATTCTCACTGTAACGACTAACTGTTGAATTCTCGTACAAAAATGAACAAATGTGCATTGTTTTGATCAGCTTTCGTGCAGACTGCACTGGCACAAAATTTAGTGACTTCACTGATCATAAATTTCAGATGTAAACTGATGCTTAACGTACGCGTAAACCATTATTACGACGGTGTAATAATGGTTGATGTTTCGAATTTCAAAACATACTACGTTAAAAACATCGCTTGTGCTTCGGGATTCGTAACGTCAATATTTATTCTTTGTCTTTATTTGGAGAATATGAAACTACTTTTCCGCATAGACACTTTTGAGCTAAAATTTAGCGCTCGAGTGTAGCAGTACTTCAACTTAGACCAATGTTAAGCGAAAATTATAGCATCTTTGGCTCAATTCGATCTGAAATGACTCAACTGTTTGCATGGCTGGCTCTCCTATGCAATCAATGTCTTCTCTGTGAAATGACTCAATTGTTTGCATGTTTAGCTGTCTATAGGACCTCTGCATAATGGAGCCTTATGTGACAAGAAATTGTCTATGCGGAAATTGTCAACAAAAGCTGAATTGCAATTTTTTTTAGAGAAATTTTGAGTTACCCCCCACTTTGATTATCCAAATTAAGGGTGCACCCCACAGTTTTGCATTAATGAAGAAATGCCCCCACTTTGGACGAAAACCGTCTAGGGCTAACGGTCAGAGGCTTTGACCAAAAAAATTGGACGAAAATACCCTTCACATTGTCTTCTTCCTCTCCCTTCTTCTCCTCCTCGCCGCCACTGCCCCCCTCCTCCTCCCCGCCGCCACTGCCCCCCACCTCCCTCCTCGCCGGCCGCCGCCCTCTTCCCCGCCACTGCTGCTGCTTCCCCCCCTCCTCCTTCCCGTCGCCGGTCGCCCCCCTTCCCTCCCCGCCGCTCCCCCTCCCCGCCCCCCCCCTTCCCTCCCCGCCGCTCCCCCTCCCCGCCCCCCCCTCCCCTTCCCTCCCCGCCGGGCGTTGGCGGCGCGTGCGCAGGAGCTAATCGAAGAGGAGCGGGTTCGTGTCTCAAGGATGGCCGAGATTCGTCGGCGCTCGAGGAGGAGAAGAATGGAAGAGTCACACCTTTCCGTCGACGGGATGCCACGCCGCCGACGCTCGAGCGGCACTGGAGAGGATCGAAGGCGGAGCACATGGCACTCGACGGTGGCGGCAACTTCGTCGTAGGCGAGCGACGAGGAGAGGGTCGAGAGAGGCGGCTCACGGGGAAGCGTACGGCGAGTGTGTGCGGAAGTACGGGAGACCCGCGGCTAGGCGCTGCCCGTTGCTGCGGACGCGGCGCCGGGGAAGCTCAGCTCTAGCACGGAACGTCGGCGCTCTGGCTCGGGGAGGCGGCGAGGTACTGGATCACCGGAGGGGAGCGTCAGATCTGGAAAGGCGGGGAGGCTCGGGTTGTCGACTGGTGGTCGGACGAGTGGTGGTCGGCCACCGGGTCAGGCGGCGAAGGGGGGAGCGCAGCGGCGGGGGGCAGGGGGGTGACGACGGGGAGGAGGGGGGAGGTGGCAGCGGAGAGAGGCGGTGGGGAGGGGGGAGGTGGCAGCGGGGAGAGGCGGTGACGACGGGGAGGAGGGGGCAGTGGCGGTGGGGTGGAGGAGGGAGACAACACACAGGGAAGAAGGGTATTTTCGTCAAATTTTTTGGGTCAAAGCTTTTGACCGTTAGCCCTAGACGGTTTCCGTCCAAAGTGGGGGCATTTCTTCATTAATGCAAAACTGTAGGGTGCATCCTTAATTTGGGTAATCAAAGTGGGGGGTAACTCAAAATTTCTCTTTTTTTTAAGATTGTATTTTAAGCATTTTTATATACTCCTCTCTCTCTCTCTCTCTTCCCCCCCCCCAAACCGTACGACTTTTTCAGTAGTTCAAGAGGACTTCGGCAAGGGGATCCGCTGTCGTCATACCTCTTTGTTATTGTCGAGGCACAATTTTCGATGAAAAATTCTGAAACTGAAACAATTGTACACACAACGTTTCAAATGCAGCACCTTAAAGAAGATGTGCAACAGAAATCCTGGAGGATTCTGAATTACGAGGATCTAAAAAGATTCTACGTAATACACAAAAAATCTAAAGAGACTTTGTGCAAGCAACTATCGGCAGTAGAGCTTCTAAAAAGAAGTTACTGTAAAAGGCAACAGCAGCGATGACAGGCGAGTATGAGATGCTGGGGTGAATGAACCACCGTTGCTCAAAACTTTATTCCCCCACACGAGCACGAACAGCTTCCAGGAACCAGCAAGTTCACGAAGAACTTCTGGAACGCTCGTAAGTCAATATTTGAGACTTGAACGGGCTTCCTGGACTTAACAGACTCCCTCAACTCTCTTCTTGGTGCATCTTTCAAAGGAGGCCAAGGGGCTCTATTTATAGAGTGGGGTTGAGACTTCACCTCTTCTCCTATCCGATGTGGGACTAAAATACCAATACTCAAAAAATAGAGTTTGATATTTTAGATCATCCCACAATCAGCATAGAAGTGTGCCAGTCCACGCCTACCCCCCGAACACTCCCGTGCATGCACGAGACATCCTGGAGTCCGTGTCCGAGTCCGAGTCCGCACAACAAAAATTAACTTGCTTCCTTGTTGGATTTGATCCTTTTTCCTTCTAGGAAAATACTTCCACATGGCACAAACTTGTGCCCCACTACACCTCATGTGCACACCTCAACACAAGCAATGCATTATATTGAGATACTCACCATTTGGTGTAGCCGATGTGGGACTATCTTTTCTAGTCCAAAGGCAAAAATACCAACAATCCCCCACATATCTCAATATATGGGTTGAGCGTTCCCCACAGTGACTGCCCATCATACATTAGGAGAGATGTCGCTGCGACTTGAATCTTCCCGCATAGGTTAAATAACAGCATGATACAAGAATGGACTAAGCCTTGAATTCTGCACCATAACTGCAATTCTTCCTACTCACATAATGACATCAACTGTGCTTCTGGCTGCACATTGAAGGCCTTGTGTCAGCCTGGTTTCAGTGTATAATTTTGGGCGTCTACAAGCTTACCCTCAAGAGACGGCCTGATATCTCTTTCCATACACTATAGGTGAGTTCTTTATTAAAGAGATATGGCATGAAGCCTTGCGCTTCCTTGCGGTGCTACGCCGCTATGACATGGCCTGAAGCCGAGGCATTACCCCTACCTGGGAACCTCATCGTAGTGTCATACTACTGTAGCATGAGGTCTCAGCCTCTTTGTAGTGCCAATCTACTCAGCATGAAGCCTAAGGCTTCCTTGCGGTGTTACGCCGCAACGACATGGCTTGCAATGCCAAGGCTTTACCCCTACCTGGGTACCTCATCGTGGTGTCGTGCCACTGTAACATGGGGCCATCCTCCCCTTTGTAGTGCTGTCTACAACTCTTTAATTACGTCATACAACATTAGGCTACCTGCCTATTTGCGGTGCTACGCCGCTATGACTTGGTTTGCAAAGCCGAGGCATTACCCCTACCTGGGAACCTCATGGTGGAGTCACCCCACTGTAGCATGGAGTTTTACTTCTTGTAGTGCTGCTCTACCGTGCTTCCTGTAAAGCACACCAGGCATTCACTCTGCTTGAGAACTCATTAAGGCGTTTAAGCCAACCTTCCACAGGATCTTTTTTTTTTGCAGAAAATACATAGTAGACAATAGTGGTTATGGGTCCGTATCCTTTCCATGTTCCAGAGAACAAGTACCCACTGTTACCTGATAGTTTCCCAGTCAGTGATCCTCCTTTGAACCAAAAGTTAGATGCCTAGTAGATTTCTCTTTGAACTAATAGCATAAAATTTTATGGTAGGATTACAAAGACACACTATCAGAATGCCTTCAAGCCTATTTTGCAAGCTGTGTCATCGACCAACTGGCGCTTGAGGCCCTTTGTGAACGGATCTGCCAGGTTCTCCTGACTCCGAACATCAATCACTATAATAATATCTCTCTTGATAAGATCGTGTACTGTTCTGTGCTTCAACCGTACCATTCTCTTCTTTCCGTTGAAGAGTTCATTTGATGCCACTGCTGCTGTCGCCTGGTTGTCACAGTATATCGGTATTGCCGGTATCTGAGCTCCAACCACCGGAAGATCATACATGAGCTTCCGAAGCCACTCTGCTTCATCTGCAGCAGCATCTAATGCAAAGAATTCAGATTCCATGGAGGAGCGAGATAACATAGTCTGCTTCTTCGACTTCCACGATATAGCAGCTCCGTCCATGGCGAATACGAATCCACTTGTGGAATACTCGCTCTCTATATCTGAACACCAGCTAGCATCACTGAAGCCTTCCACTACTGACGGATCTCCGCTGTAGAAAAGTGCATATGTCTGAGTTTTCTTGAGATATCTCATAACACGCTTCACAGCTTTCCAGTGCTCAACGTCTGGATTGCTAGTGAACCGACTCAGCATTCCCACTGCAAAAGCTATGTCAGGCCTTGTGGCAGTAGTAGCGTACATCAAGCTTCCGATGATGCTAGCGTACTCCAACTGCCTGACGCTTTTCCTCGAATTTGGCTCCAGCTTCTGATCACTCCGGTACGGTGTATCAATAAAAGGAAGATCTTGATACCCGTAGCGAGTGAGCATCTTCTCAATATAATGAGATTGTGACAGCGCTATTCCAGTGCCTGTCCGGATGATCTTGAGCCCCAAGATTACGTCGGCATCCCCCAAGTCCTTCATACTGAACTTGATCGAAAGGAATTTCTTTGTCTCTGTGACGCAGCTTAAATCCGTACCTAGGATTAGCATGTCGTCCACGTAAAGACATACGATTACTCCTCTTCCGTCAGCAAACTTCGTATAGACACACTTGTCTGTTTTACTGACCCTGTAGCCATTTGACCTTATTACCTTGTCAAACTTCTCATGCCATATTTTGGAAGCTTGTTTCAAACCATACAGAGACTTCATCAACTTGCAGACTTTGTCTTCCAGACCTCTGACGACAAAACCTTCTGATTGTTGCATGTATATCTCTTCGGTCAGCTCGCCATTAAGGAATGTCGTTTTCACATCCATCTGATGTATCACCAGCTTGTGTATTGCTGCTAGAGCAATTAACAATCTGATGGTTGTCATCCGAGCTACTGGAGCATAAGTGTCAAAGTAGTCGATCCCCTGCTTCTGAGCAAACCCCTTGGCCACTAGCCTGGCCTTGAACTTGTCAATGGTTCCATCTGCTTTCATCTTCTTCTTGAAGATCCATTTGCATCCGATGGGTCTTGCTCCTTCTGGCAGGTCAACCAATACCCATGTGTTGTTGGAGGTGATTTAGTCAATCTCGTTGTCTATCGCCTCCTTCCAGAATATAGCATCTCTGGTCTTCATTGCCTCATCATAGGTAAGCGGATCTGCTTCCACATGATAGGTGACGAAGTCATCTCTGAAGACTTTTGGCCTCCTCGTTCACTTAGTTGGCGGCTCAGCGAGTTCTGGTTCAGCTGGTGTCTCCTTGACGAAAGCTTCATCTTGGACTACTGGTTCATTAAAGACTTCTGTCTGCTTTGTACCCTCATCATTCTCCAGAAGATCCGCGAGAACAATATTCTTGTGTTTTGCAAACTTGTCTTCAAAGTATTCAGCATCGCGAGATTCGATGATATGGTTTGACTCGATATCAAGGAATCTCCGAGCATCACTCTTCTCGGCATACCCCAAGAAGATCGCCTTAGTAGTCCTTGTCCCCAGCTTCTGAATCTTCAGATCCGGGAGCTTCACATAAGCCAGACACCCCCACACTCGAATGACATTCAAGTTAGGTCTGACTTTGAACCAGAGTTCATGAGGAGTTATGTCGGAAGTTGCATATGGCACTCTGTTCAGAATGAACGTTGTCGTTAGTGCAGCTTCTTCCCAGTAGCACTTTGGAAGACCCGCAGTCAACAGCATGGAGTTCATCATCTCTGTCAACGTTCTGTTCTTTCTTTCTGCTACTCCGTTGGATTGAGGAGAGTACGGAGCCGTTATCTCATTGATGATTCCATGTTCTTTGCAGAATGATAAGAATTCATAAGACCGATACTCCCCGCCTCGATCACTCCTTAACCTCTTGAGTTGTTGTCCAGTTTGCCGCTCAGCCTCGGCCCTGAACTCCTTGAACTTCTCGAATGCTTCGTCTTTAGACTTGAGCAAGTAGATGAAAGCATACTTTGAGAAGTCATCGATGAAAGTAATGAAATACTTCATCCCGGCCTTTGTAGAGAATTGTTTGAAGTCACATATATCTGAGTGAACCAACTCCAGAAGATCTGTGCTTCGATGGACCCTGTGAAAGGGTTTCCTTGTGATCTTCGTCTGAGCACATACTTCGTATTTCTCTACCTTACCCCCACACTTGGAGATAAGTCCTTGACTAGACATTCTGTTAATCCTTTTACAATGAACATGTCCTAGCCTATTATGCCACAACTCAAGAGAATAATCAGAAAAAGTGATTACATTTATATTATCATGCTGGATTACAACAAGCTGAATCTTGTACATTCCTTCAGTTTGGAAAGCTTTCCCGAAGAATGTATCCTTCTTGGACATCACCAACTGGCCAGTATTGATGTCCATCCTCAAGCCTGCGTTGCAGAGCAGACTTCCAGAGATCAGGTTCTTAGCAATTACGGGAACATGTTTCACACCTTGAAGCGTCAGAGTGTTCCTCGATGTGAGTTTCAGCTCCACCGTCCCGATCCCCAATACTTCAGCTTGTGCCTGGTTTGCCATTATGACCTTCTCTGAAGTTGGCTCATAAGAGATGAACCAGTCTTTGTCTGAACAGACATGGCAGGTAGCACCAGTGTCTATCCACCAATCCAAGTCAGCCCCCACAGTTGCAACCTGTGCTATCATGGCAACTAGATTAGTAATCATAGAAACCTTACTAGGCTCACCTTGTTCTTTGGGCTTGGACTTGCATTCGGATTTGTAGTGGCCCTTCTTGCCACAATTGAAGCAAGTCACATGGGACTTGGACTTCTGCTGCTCGAAAGCAGGACCCTTCACTTTCAGATTCGTGAAGTCCTTCTTTTTGCGATGAGAAGCAGCCTGCTTCCCCTGGTACTCTCTGGTTTGGACCAGATTTGCCTTCGCCAGTTGTTTGGACAGAGTATCCATCTTCTGTTGAGAGCGCATCTCGTCCTCAACATGGATCTCTTGCAAGAAATCTTCCAAGCTAATTTCTATCTTCTTACGATGCATCCTTGCATAGAAGTTGCTCCATTCTGTAGGAAGTTTCGCGACGATCCCTCCAACGACAAACTTGTCGATGAGGGGCATGTTCTCGTCTTCTAGTTTCTGACGCAACTTCAGAAACTCCTTCACTTGGGGCAGCATCGCCTTCTCGTCTTCGAAGGTCCACTTGTGGTATTTTTCTACCATGAAGATCTTGGACCGGTTCTCGTCATCTTCATAGAGCTTTCCCAAGGAGTCCCATATCTCTTTGGCAGATGTCTTCTTGGAGTAGGACTCTGCCAAAGAGTCTTCCATGGAATTGAGTATCAGTAGTTTGCATATACTATTTTCTCTCTTCCACTTCGCTTGCTTGGTCGAAGCAGCGGCCACAGCCGCAGCAGATCCAGTGGTTGGAATGATCGGTTCTTCTTCTGTCAGCACGTGATCAACATTCACGAGTTGAAGATTTAAAGTGACCTTTCGTCTCCATATCTGGAAGTGTTCGCCATCGAATTTCTCCAACTTGTTAAAGCCGGTATCGATGAGCGAAGCACGAGAATTATCCATCTTCTCAATAAAGCTTTGAGATTGTTATTGCCGAGGCACAATTTTCGATAGAAAATTCTAAAACTGAAACAATTGTACACACAACGTTTCAAATGCAGCACCTTAAAGAAGATGTGCAACAGAAATCCTGGAGGATTCTGAATTACGAGGATCTAAAAAGATTCTACGTAATACACAAAAAATCTAAAGAGACTTTGTGCAAGCAACTATCGGCAGTAGAGCTTCTAAAAAGAAGTTACTGTAAAAGGCAACAGCAGCGATGATAGGCGAGTATGAGATGCTGGGGTGAATGAACCACCGTTGCTCAAAGCTTTATTCGCCCCACACGAGCACGAACAGCTTCCAGGAACCAGCAAGTTCACGAAGAACTTCTGGAACGCTCGTAAGTCAATATTTGAGACTTGAACGGGCTTCCTGGACTTAACAGACTCCCTCAACTCTCTTCTTGGTGCATCTTTCAAAGGAGGCCAAGGGGCTCTATTTATATAGTGGAGTTGAGACTTCACCTCTTCTCCTATCCGATGTGGGACTAAAATACCAATACTCAAAAAATAGAGTTTGATATTTTAGATCATCCCACAATCAACATAGAAGTGTGCCAGTCCATGCCTACCCTCCGAACACTCCCGTGCATGCACGAGACATCCTGGAGTCCGTGTCCGAGTCCGAGTCCGCACAACAAAAATTAACTTGCTTTCTTGTTGGATTTGATCCTTTTTCCTTCTAGGAAAATACTTCCACATGGCACAAACTTGTGCCCCACTACACCTCATGTGCACACCTCAAGACAAGCAATGCATTATATTGAGATACTCACCATTTGGTGTAGCCGATGTGGGACTATCTTTTCTAGTCCAAAGGCAAAAACACCAACACTCTTCACCTTGGTTATGAAGTTTTTCACATCTCTCATTGATGTGGCAGTCCATAGACATCAGATTATCCCGTTGAACAAGCGGGTTCAATATCAGATATCCCATATCTATGCGGACGGCTTGCTGGTCTTTCTGGTTCCTTCGCGCCATGGGATTGAGGCTTTGAATTCGATTATGGAATGGTTTGGCTTATTGATTGGTCTACAACTGAACAAGGATAAGAGCATGACTTATTTCAACAGGCATTGTCAGCATAAAGAAGAGTAGATTTTACTTCTTGGTGTTGAGAATGGTGATCTACCAGTCAAATATTTGGAAATCTCATTGTCTATCAACTATGCCAAAGAGCTCGAATGTCAAAGTCTGATAGACTATGCACAGCACCGACTGGAGGGGTGGCATGCCCAAAGCTTATCCTTTGGAGGGCGCATTGAGCTGGTTCGATCCGTTATTTATATATGTTATTGCCACATTCTGGTTGCAGATCCTCATGCTCCCGACTGCGACCATTGGTAAAATTAAAAATTTATGTGCTGACTTTGTATAGAGAGGAGGCTTATACTCTATCGGATGGATGACTCTCTGCATACCTCGGGAGGAGGGAGGTGTCGGTTTGAAGTCCTTACGGACCCTGCGTGACACTGCGGGACTGAAACAAGCTTGGCGATTTCTTGCCCAGGATTCCTTGTGGGCGGTTTGGATGAAGAGGAGGTACTTAAAGGACTAGACTTTCTGGGAGACCTGAGCCAAGCAACGACTCCGTTACTTTGAAGAACTTACTATCTCATTGTACTACATTGAAATGCCTTATTTTCAGTGTGATAAAAGACCGAAAAACTACTGATATATGGTGTGATCCTTAGATCAACCATCAGAGCTTGGTGGGTCGAGTAGGATGGCAAGTGCTTCCAGCTGGGGGAGGAGGCCACGAGTGAGTGCTATTCTACAGGAGGGAGCGTGGAGGTCGGATCTTCACACTATGAGGCGACAGTTTCGTCAGGAGATTGAAGAGGTCCAGGTGGATCCTCAGAGTCCGGAAGGGGACCGATAGGTGTGGACGAATATTGGACAGCTGTTATCTATGCGTTACTAGGGAGGTTCACCCTCCTATGGAGCTGGCCCCAGTGGTATAGACCAAGGGGGTGGACTCCAAAATGCAATTTTGTCTGTACATACTTTGTATTGGGAGGTTGCTTACTCGGGATCGCCTTGCAAGGTTTGGTGTTCAGGTTCCGTTGCTGCTTTGTGAGCTATGCAAACAAGATTGTGAATCTACGAAGCACATCTTTTTTAGCTGTTCATTCTCATCATCCGTTTGGCAACATCAATGTTTTCGGCTCAACATGTAGACTCATGGTCCTCGAAATTGGAGGGAGGTGGCAGATATCATGGCTGAAAGAGTCAGAGTTTCCAGTGGTACACTACAGTTAGGATTCGATTTGCGGTTGCTGTCAAGCATATTATATGGAAAGAAAGAAATAACAGAGTTTTTGAGCTGGTGACTACGTCTATTATTGTGATGATTCACAACATAGAATATGATGTAAAAGTGGTGGAAAACATCAAGTCTCCTTCAAGATCTGCTTTGTAGCCTTTTCTTTTCTTTTTATTATAAATACAAAGTACATTTTCCAATATATATATATATATATATATATATATATATATATATATATATATATATATATATATTCTAACATACATGTACGTGCAGGTCCTCATAATAATAAATTATATATTTTCTAAAGAATTTATATATAATGACCAAGCTGCCCCCATTAAATTTAATAAACAATTTTAATTAATAAAGTTAGTTAAGGACATATTTGGAAAAAAAAAACACGATGAAGCAAATTTTCTTTATATATATATATATATATATATATATATATATATATATATATATATATATATAAAGAAGGTAAATTCTATAGGTAGCTCAAGTTTTACTTGAGGGAGTCCCATTTTTTTTTTTAATTTACAAGTTTGCCACTCCCATTTGTTATTTGAGACTAGCTCAATTTTCTTCAGGACTGCCAACAAATTTGGTAGTCCTATGTTCAAACAGAGAGTTTAAATATGACTGCTAACAAAGTTGGCAGTCCTAACAAGAAGTAGTTTATGGGCAGTCATACTTTTATGTTAGGAATGTCAACTTTGTTGACAGTCCTATTTGCTCGTCGTCCGTGCCCCTGCGCCCTCGTCGACATCCGATCCCCTGCGCCCTTGCTGGCGTCCGCGCCCTCGTCGGCGTCCGCCGCTGGAGCCCCCCTTTTGCGACCCCCGACCAGTCCTTGGCTCCGACAATCCTAAAAACTTAGGGGTTGGACAACCTAAAGTAAAATTAGGGATGTCATGAGTAAAAGTTTTACGAAGTTAGGCTGTTCTGAAGTAACACTACCAAAATTTATCGTTTTAGCGACGGCCCTATCCGTCGCCAATCCGACGGTAATTAGTATTAGCGACCGATCACCGACGTTTTTTGGCCAAAAAAATCCGTCGGCAATCAGCTCGTCGCTAATAACGGTCCGTCGCTACGTAGTCGTCCAGCGACGGAATAGCGACGGACTGTCGACGTCAAAATACGAAACATTAGCGACGCATTTCCGACGGACTGTCGTCCATTTCAACTATTAAGTACTGAACTGTGTAGACAATAGCGACGTAAAATTCCGTCGGTAACCCGTCGTAACAACGTATCAGAGCGTATCTTTCCGTCGCTCATCCGTCGGTATTCGTCGGTAACGAACGACGAATTAGCGACGGTTTGCTGACGGACTATCCGTCGATCAGGTTCTGGAAATGCTTGGCATTTCCAGCACCATGGCGAAGGATTATTCGTCGCTATTCCGTCGATATATATCGACGGAATACTGATGGATTATCCGTCGAGCATGTTCTGGAAATTCTTGGTATTTCCAGAACAAGGGCGACAGATAGGTCATCGCTATTCCGTCGAACTATATACATTGCCGACGGATATTCCGTCGACCATCCGTCGCTACCTGGAAACATTTTAAAATCTCCAGTTAGCGACGGAGTAGCCGTCGAAAAGTAGTCGGAAACTGGTAATAACCGTCGCTAAACGGTCACAAGTCCGTCGCTAACTGAGAATATTTTGAAAAAAATTTACAGCGCTTTTCCTTTTCGCAAAAATATGCATAAACCAAACCAATATATAATGCACACCAATTATCCAACAATCACATAGACCAAATATGCACATACGAATTTAATGCACACCAATTATCCAAGAATCATATAGACCAAACCAAATTAATATAAAATAGACATCAATTATCCTGAAGAGTAACCTAATATCCATCGTTATAATTCGATTTATCTTCAAGTGTGAGAACGGATGGCTCAGAACACAATCCAAGATTCATTCTAGCATACATTAGTGTGAATTATCTATGTTCTGTACATATGGTGTAGTATATGTTCTTATCGTATCTAGTATCTGAAGAATGTAACAGAATCAAGATGAACTCATATAATGTAATACTAAGACATCATCTACTACTATATAAGATATAGTGATAGGTTGTCGTATCATCATTGCCGAAGGATGAGGATCGGAGGACAATCAACTTTATCTACGGATACATAGTTTCTGCCTCGCTAGTCGAATGGCTGCAGGGACTATGTCCTGATCACCATGTCGTACCGTAGATTAATGCAAATGGAGCTGGAGCCAAAATACAGAAACCAAAATACAGAATCAAATCCCTGGGACGGATGGCTCAGAACACAACCCAACCGGAGAGGATACTCTGAGAGATCCATCTGAGTAGGACGTATACTCTGAGAGATCACCTTTACAAGAATGATATCAGTAGTGGGCTTGAGTGCTGGAGGGGATATTATCAGAGTATATGTCCTACTCAGATGGGTCTCTTACCGTTACTATTTTTTTCTGACAGCATGGTGGATGTACTCCGTCAACAGATACTTGCTCTGAGCCAAAACTTTTCCCCGAAGCTCAAGTGGACATCCTTCGTGTAGAGCTCGAGTGAGAGGTTCCTGACAGCATGGTGGTCTCCTTTGTTAAAGTATCCGTGCTCGTCCCACAACCAATGTGGGATGAGCACGGATACTTTGACAAAGGAGACCACCATGCTGTCAGGAACCTTTTACTCGAGCTCTACACGAAGGATGTCCACTTGAGCTCCGGGGCAAAGTTTTGGCTCGGAGCAAGAATCTGTTGACGGAGCACATCCACCTTGCTGTCAGAAAAAAAATAGTAACGATGAGAGACACATCTGAGTAGGACGTATACTCTGATAATATCTCCTCCAGCACTCAATCCCACTACTGATATCATTCTTGTAAAGGTGATCTCTCAGAGTATACGTCCTACTCAGATGGATCTCTCAGAGTATCCTCTAGTGATAGGTTGTCGTATCATCACTGCCGAGGGATGAGGGTCGGAGGACAGTCAACTTTATCTACGGATACATAGTTTCTGCCTCGCCAGTCGAATGGCTGCAGGGACTATGTCTTGATCACCATGTCGTAGTCCAATACAATCCAGAGATTGACACAGTTCTAGTTCATATATGTAGTCCAATACAAATAGTCTAATACAAAAACAACTCAATACAAATAGTCCAATACAAATAAGTACTAATAGCTAATGAGAACCACGCTGCTCACGCAAACGCTCAGTGATACGATCACGCAACCGCCTCGAAAAAACGAGATTTTTGGCGTGAGGAGAGATGTTGTCCCTTGCAAGGACTGCTTGAAGAGAACTCCCGGTCTCACTAGCTACCGGTGCTGGATGAATAGAACTCCTGGTCTCACTAGCAACCGGTGCCACTTCCTCCTTAACTGTAGGAGGAGCCACCTCAGCATTCACTGTTTTCCTCAAACGACGTGCCGCTCCTCGGGTCATGGATGCCATCTGGTAAGATCGATAGTCACAAATAATATAATTGTAACATAATCAAGCTAACTAAAGGAACCATCATATAATTTGAGTACATTTTCGAAAGCCGAAAAAGTATAAAAAATTTGATTTTTTGCCAAGTGTGAGAACGGATGGCTCAGAACACAACCCAAGATTCATTCAAGCATACATTAGTATGAATCATCTATGTTCTGTACATATGGTGTAGTATATGTTCTTATCGTATCTAGTATCTGAAGAATGTAACAGAATCAAGATGAACTCACATAATGTAATACTAAGACATCATCTACTACTATATAAGATATAGTGATAGGTTGTCGTATCATCATTGCCGAGGGATGAGGGTCGAAAGACAGTCAACTTTATCTACGGCTACATAGTTTCTGCCTCGCCAGTCGAATGGCTGTAGGGACTATGTCCTGATCACCATGTCGTATCGTAGATTAATGCAAATTGAGCTAGAACTGGAGCCAAAATACAGTACTACTTCACCATGTCGTACCATTTTACTCTCTCTCTCCTCCCCCCCTCCGGCGCTCTCACTCTCTCCGGCGCTCTCACACTACTAATTCATATGTGTTTTAAGTGTGAGAACGGATGGCTCAGAACACAACCCAAAACTCATTCTAGCATACATTAGTGTGAATCATCTATATTCTGTATACATATCATGTAGTATATGTTCTTATCGTATCTAGTATCTGAAGGATATAACAGAATCAAGATGAACTCACTTAATGTAATACTAAGACATCATCTACTACTATATAAGATATAGTGATAGGTTGTCGTATCATCATTGCCGAGGGATGAGGGTCGGAAGACAGTCAACTTTATCTACGTCTAGATAGTTTCTGCCTTGCCAGTCGAATGGCTGCAGGGACTATGTCCTGATCACCATGTCGTACCGTAGATTAATGCAAATGGAGCTGGAAATATCCGTCGCTAACCGGTAACTAGTTCGTCGCTAACTGAGATTGTCACATATACATATGTGTATCACAGCTAGATGTATAGATATATACATCTATACAGAAGCACACAACTGATAGAACTCGCACTGTCCTTGAGACAGTGAACATATATATACACCATGAATCCAAACCCCATATTCACATTTACTAATCCAAACACCACCAAACTAATGGAACACCCAAAATGGATAACACATTATTTAGCCAATATATAAACTCAGATGAATTTGAGAAGCAAAGCCACCTGCCGCCCCGACCAAAGCCCGCCGCCCAGTCCAGTAGTTCGGTTGCATATATATATGAAGAGTGCTTATGGCTGTGCGTCGGTTGCAAATAGCCCCGACGCCCCCGCCCCAAGCCAGCCGCCCAGCCCCCGACGCCGCCGCCCCAAGCCCACCGCCCAGCCCCCGACCCAAGCCAGCCGTCCAGCCACCGACGCCCCAGCCCCAAGCCCGCCTCCCAGACCCCGACGCCCCCGCCCCAAGCCCACCGCCCAGCCCCCGACCCAAGCCAGCCGCCCAGCCCCCGACGCCCCCGCCCCAAGCCAGCCGTCCAGCCCCCGACGCCGCCGCCCCAAGCCCACCGCCCAGCCCCCGACCCAAGCCAGCCGCCCAGCCCCCGACGCCCCAACCCCAAGCCCGCCTCCCAGACCCCGACGCCCCCGCCCCAATCCCACCGCCCAGACCCCGCCCCAAGCCAGCCGCTCAGCCCCCGACGTCGCCGCCCCAAGCCCACCGCCCAGCCCCCGACCCAAGCCAGCCGCCCAGCCACCGACGCCCCAGCCCCAAGCCCGCCTCCCAGACCCCGACGCCCCCGTCCCAAGCCCACCGCCCAGCCCCCGACCCAAGCCAGCCGCCCAGCCCCCGACGCCCCCGCCCCAAGACAGCCGTCCAGCCCCCGACGCCGCCGCCCCAAGCCCACCGCCCAGCCCCCAACCCAAGCCAGCCGCCCAGCCCCCGACGCCACAACCCCAAGCCCGCCTCCCAGACCCCGAGAGAGAGAGAGAGATCGAGAGAGAGAGAGAGAGAGGGGGTTACCTTCGGGAGAGAGAGAGGAGAGGACGCCGACGCCGACGACGACACCGACGCCGATCACCGAAGCCGACACCGGCGAGAGAGAGAGAGAGAGAGAGAGAAAATAGAGTGAATTTGGGGGGAATGCGAAAAGTTCTCCCCGCCGTTTCATTTAAAGTCTGGTACGTATATATAGCGACGAACTAGCGACGGAAAAAAATTCGTCGCCCCGTAGTCGCCCTGTTTGATACGTGCCGACTGAATATCCGTCGCTACGTAGTCGAAGATATGTCCCGCCAATTCTCTACACAATTCCCGCCAAATAATCGACTACGTCGCGACGACTGGAGATCCGTCGCTATATCTCCGACAGTCTAGCGACGGATGTGCGACCTTTCCTCCCCCTAAAATTAAAATAAAAATGGCAAAGGCGTGTAGTCGGTAATCAGTCGCTGAGCGGCCACGAAGCCGTCGCTAACGCCGACGGAAAATTTTAGTCGCTAAATATCCGTCACTAATTTAGTGTATTTTGGTAGTGTAAGGACTGTCTGTTCTGAAGTAAATTTTTAGTGCCAATAAGAAGATAGAAAAGAAAAGACTATACTTATTATTAATTGAAGGATAACATTTTACACGCTCCATCTTCGTCTTTACACTGAGATATGTTGTTGCAGTTCACCACCACCCATGCCTTCAATTCCCACCAAAGTTTGTTGACAGTCTCCGTCTTACTTTATGTTAGGAATGCAGTCCTTATCTGCTCGTCGTCCGTGCCCCTGCGCCCTCGCCGACATCCGCTCCCCCGCGTCCTTGCTGGCGTCCGCGCCCTCGTCGGTGTCCGCCGCTGGAGCCCCCCTTTTGCGACCCCCGGCCAGTCATTGGCTCCGACAATCCTGAAAACTTGGGGGTTGGACAGCCTAAAGTAAAATTAGGGATGTCATGAGTAAAAGTTTTACGATGTTAGTCTGCTCTGAAGTAAGGACTGTCTGTTCTCAAGTAAATTTTGAGTGCCAATAAGAGGATAGAAAAGAAAAGACGAGACGTATTATTAATTGAAGGATAACATTTTACACGCTCCATCTCCGTCTTTGCAATGAGATATGTTGTTGCAGTTCACCACCACCCATGCCTCTAATTCCTACCAAAGTTTGTTGACAATCTCCGTCCTACTTTATGTTAGGAATGCAGTCCTTATCTGCTCGTCGTCCGTGCCCATGCGCCCTCGTCGACATCTGCTCCCTCGTGCCCTTGCTGGCGTCCGCGCCCTCGTCGGCATCCGCCGCTAGAGCCCCTCTTTTGCGACCCCGACCAGTCCTTGGCTCCGGCAATCCTGGAAACTTAGGGGTTGGACAACCTAAAGTAAAATTAGGGATGTCATGAGTAAAAGTTTTATGAAGTTAGGCTGTTCTGAAGTAAGGAATGTCTGTTCTGAAGTAAATTTTGAGTGCCAATAAGAAGATAGAAAAGAAAAGAAAAGACGATACTTATTATTAATTGAAGGATAACATTTTACACGCTCCATCTCCGTTTTTGCAATGAGATATGTTGTTGCAGTTCACCACCACCCATGCCTCTAATTCCCACCAAAGTTTGTTGACAGTCTCCGTCCTACTTTATGTTAGGAATGCAGTCCTTATCTGCTCGTCGTCCGTGCCCCTGCGCCCTCACCGACATCCGCTCCCCCGCGTCCTTGCTGGCGTCCGCGCCCTCGTCGGTTTTTGCCGCTGGAGCCCCCCTTTTGCGACCCCCGGCCAGTCATTGGATCCGACAATCCTGAAAACTTGGGGGTTGGACAACCTAAAGTAAAATTAGGGATGTCATGAGTAAAAATTTTACGAAGTTAGGCTGCTCTGAAGTAAGGACTGTCTGTTCTCAAGTAAATTTTGAGTGCCAATAAGAAGATAGAAAAGAAAAGACGAGACGTATTATTAATTGAAGGATAACATTTTACACGCTCCATCTCCGTCTTTGCAATGGGATATGTTGTTGCAGTTCACCACCACCCATGCCTCTAATTCCTACTAAAGTTTGTTGACAGTCTCCGTCCTACTTTATGTTAGGAATGCAGTCCTTATCTGCTCGTCGTCCGTGCCCATGCGCCCTCGTCGACATCTGCTCCCTCGTGCCCTTGCTGGCGTCCGCGCCCTCTTCGGCATCCGCCGCTAGAGCCCCCCTTTTGCGACCCCCGACCAGTCCTTGGCTCCGGCAATCCTGAAAACTTGGGGGTTACAACCTAAAGTAAAATTAGGGATGTCATGAGTAAAAGTTTTACGAAGTTAGACTGTTCTGAAGTAAGGATTATCTGTTCTGAAGTAAATTTTGAGTGCCAATAGAAAAGAAAAGAAAAGACGAGACTTATTATTAAGGCAAATTATAAGGGCACATGCAAAGTTGATCAGGGCTAGCCAAAAGTAAATTTTGATTTATTTACAAGTTTGCCATTGAAAAAATTACTCAGGGATAGCCAACATGTGAGTATATAAGTCAACTTTTTATTTTTTTTGCTCCCCTCTCTTTCCTCACAAGAAGAAGAACAAAAAGAAGAAAAAGAAGAACAAGAACAACAAGAACATCAATTTTTTCAAACCTAGTTTATTTTGATTTTTTGCTCTCTTCTAATTTCTCAGATCTCTTTCTCCAAACCCTAATTTATTTTTCTTCTTCTTGTTTGGGCATTATGGATGAAACCCTAGTTGTAGAAGAAATTGGGTTATCAAATCTATCAAATCTATTAATCTATTAGTCTATTAACCAATTTTTGTTGTAGAAGAATTGGGTTCATATCAGGATTGCCATAATTTTTGACAGTCATAGAAGTATTGAGGACTGCCAGAAATTGTGGCAATCCTGAAATAGACTCGATTGAGGACTGTCAGAAATTATGGCAGTCCAGAAAGGGACATGCTCTACAACAGGACTGCCACAATTTCTGGCAGTCCTAGACATATTGAGGACTGCCAGAAATTGAGGCAGTCCTGAAAGATACTTGCTGTACAGCAAGTTCCTTTCAGGACTGCCATATTTTCTGGCAGTCCTAAAATCGAAATTTTCGAATGAAAAAAAACATGTTAGGGTTTATTTCAATCTTTATAATAGAGTGAAATATGCATTTTAGAGTTTATTTCCATGCATTGTTTGTGAGGAAAGAAGTATTTAAGCTTTATTTCCATGCATTTTAGGGTTTATTTAATTTTTTGGGTGCCATAGAAAATTGGAAAAGAGAAGAAAACTAGGGTTTTGATGGAGATGGTGATGATGGAAATGTTGGAGAAGAAGAAGAAGATGATGAGAAGAAAACTAGGGTTTTGATGGAGATGTGTGAATGGAAATGGTGGAGAAGAAGATGGATAGAAGAAGAAGAAAGTTAGGGTTTGTGAAGAGAGAGAGAGAGTGAAATTTAGAAATAAGATTGATTTTTGGGGTTTAGGGGGGTGTGGGGTTTGGACAGCCCCTGAGTGAAATATTTTGATATTCCGAGTAAAATCTCTTCAAATTCTGGCTAGCCCCGAACAAAATATTATGTGTCCTTATAATTTATAATTTGCCATTATTAATTGAAGGATAAAATTTTACACGCTCTATCTCGGTCTTTGCAATGAGATATGTTGTCGCAGTTCACCACCAACCATGCCTCCAATTCCCACCAAAGTTCAACCCTTCAATTTCTAGGGCTAAATCCACCACCACCACCACCACCACCACCACCATTCCCTTCTCATTTTGTTCCACTCTTCGCCACCCCTCACTTTCATGTAAGTTTCAAACCCCCCCTCTCTTCCTTACTTTTCTCACTTCCAAATTCTGATGTGAACACTGTTTTCAATCTCTCAGTTGGAAGCGGAAGCTCCCGTCATGGCTGGCGTCCGCCGCCGGTGCACTGCGTCGGAGGGGCCGAGGAGGAAGACTCTTCGGTTACAGGTGAAACCAGCAATTTCTCTCGTTAGTAAAAGAAAAGATTCGTTTTTTCCCCTAATTGCTGTTTATCACTTAGAGCGTAGGAAAGTAGGTGCTTGAGGGTTAGGATCCTGCCTTGTGATTAAACAATAAAGGAAAGTTGGGTTCTTGAATGAATTATGACATGTACGCAGGAGAAATTGTGAGGATTTTGGGCGAAGAAGGGATCTTCCTGTAAGAAAATTGAGTTTTTTTTTAATCCTAATTGTTATCTAGAAGTCAAAGGACGAACAAATGCTAGGTTCCCGATGAATTCGCTTATATTTTTTATTAAAAGAACCATTAAAGTAGGGTTCTTTATGACATCTTCACATAATAGAATGTGAAAAGAGAAATGGGATTCTGGTGCAGTTATTGGCAAAAAAATATGTGATTTTTATCCTAATTCGTCTCCTTTTTCCCTCACATGGTTGTCACTTTCTAATTCGAAGAACATATGGAGGAATAATTAGGTTAGAAAAAGGAATAAGTGTTTTCGAGCAGAACAAGCTTAAGGAAGGGTACCCACTTCATTAGTCATTATCTAGGGAACCATGAAAGTTGGGTTATTGATGAAATGTGAGGTATCCATCTGTCACAATTTGAATATGAAAGTTAGGTCTGGAGAGGGACCGTTGCCCTTTTCTAGTAAAAAGGTGACAAAAGGAAAGTCTCTAGGATAAGTCCAATTTTTCCCTAATTATCCGTTCTTTTGCCATGTACTAGTTGTCATTCCTTTTTATTCAAAGAACTAAATGAAAACTGGATGGTTGATGGTTTTCCTGGAGAATAATTAGGTTACAATGGTGTTTTTAACTTCAACTAGCGTAAGGAAGGCTTCTCTACTCGGTTATTTTTGATTCAGAGAACCATGAGAGGTGGAATCTTGAAATATGATATATGGATGCATGAATCAAGTGTGACACTTAGTTCAGGAAGGGGCTTGTAGTGTCCCTTTTTCTGCAGCTTGGAGAAGATTTTTATGTTGAATGAGCATAAGGCTGCCTGCCCACTTTAGTAGGTCAGTGGATGTAGTTTTAAAGGTTGCTTTTGCAGGTCGGAGCTAGATCTTCAATTTTTCTATGGTAAAGAGGGGAAGGAAGCCATATAACCATAGATAGTATCATAGTAGTGCCCACAGGCGCAGTTGTATTGCTTAAGTTCACTGGAAACTGAAGAATTTATACTCAGGTACTACGAGCAGAAACCAACAGGGAAATAACTACAGAATGGTTATGGACGTGCTATATCCTGCCGCTAAGGATTATCTAGATATGAGATGGGATGTAGTTATAGATGGAAGAAGGTAACTATTAAGAGCTTCAATGCATTAAAGAAGAACATGTCTAATTCCACATTGCTATTCAGATAAATTACGCTTATCTCTGGTATGCTTGTGCTAAGTTTAAAGGAAAGATAAACCAGATAGACCTGTCAACGGATGCTTGTCGATACGGACATGACAATATCCGTATCCGAATTTTTTTGTAATATCCGAATTCGATCTGATATCCGAACGGATTTTTTTTAACGATTCGAATTCGTATCTGTTTAGTTTAACGGATATCGGATAAAATCCGATTCGATCCGATAAGATAAAAGAAATTTGAATCTACCTTATCTTTTGTTATCATCCGAATATCTGAAATCTGATAATTTTTTTTAATTAGTCTTTTGTTATTATCCAAATATCCAAAATTCAAAATATTAAAAATTAGAAATGGAGCTATTATTCCAGAGACAAGGGAAGTAGGCTATAAAGTGGAATATGGAATTTAATCTGAAGTCAGATCATAGATGAGGGAAGTAGACTATTACTCCCAATCAGAATGGAGATTGCTAAGGAGAAGATGGGAAGAAGTCTGAATTTTTTAATGACTCTGAACTGTGAAGTGAAGTAAGAGATGGAGACTTAATATAAAGTATCCAATCTTTATATAAAGAGGATAATGGAATTAAAGATTGTAAATGGAGCTTTAATTTTGTTAGTTAAGAAGATGCTTAATTTTGATTGGCCGACCATTACACTTCCCAGGAGATGGAGTCTTGGAGAATAGAAATTGGAGACTTAATAGGAAGGTTCCGAAGACTTTGGAGTTGGTGGCCATTCATCTTCTTTGTAAACAATAATTAATATGTCTTGGGAATGTAAGAAGAAATGGCCAGCCTTTCCTTCTTTGTAAACACTAATTAATGTGTATATTTATTACTATGGAATATACATAATGCATGGGAATTGGGAAATGTAATGAGCGGCCTTTCATTCATCTTATATATGTGTGTGTGTGTGTGTATTATATATGTGTGTGTGTGTATATTTTCGGATATTCGAATCCTATATATGAAATTTGCAATTTAAAATCGGATCGGATATTAATGGATTCAAATACCTTAATATCCGAATTCGTATCCGAAAAAAGATAATATCTGAAAATTACTCGGATATCCGAACTTTCGAATAATATCCGAAAGTTCGGATATGGAATCGAATCGAATTCGGATTTTCAACTATCCATTGACAGGCCTAAAACCAGGCACGATAAAACTGTAAAGCCCGTTTTCCAGTTAGTTGACCTAAGCTTCTAATTTTTGAATTTCGGCAGATTGTTTTGACTAAGATTTTGGTATGTTGTTGTTAGATAACTTGATTAGCTTTTGTATCTTTCCTATCATATAGTTTGTCTGTTATTGTGTGAAAAGTTATCCACATCACTGAATCTTGCACCCACAATTACGAATAATCAGCATTGGGGGTAGAGAGGGCCGGAAAAGGGGGGGGGGTGTCCTATATAAGTATATAAAAAAGTTATTTTTTTAACACTGTAATTCTTAAAAATTCTCAGAAAATTCATACGTATGACCTTTTTTGATTTTATAACTTACACTACAACATAGAAACTGGAAGAAAATGGATGTGGAGGGTCATAGTTCCATAAATTTCACTCAAGTATGCCCTTTCTCTTGTTATTTCTAATTTGTCCCTTGCCAGGAAACTTCGAATTGCAGATGATCTATACTTGTGGCATAACAGGTTTTACAAATGCTATTGGTACAACATAAGGAGCCATACAAAATCATTCTAGAAAGCATGAATGCTAGGGATGAAACACTTGATATCCATCTTAAACAAATGAAAAGCAAGTTCATCTTACGAGAAGATCTTATCTCACTCTGAGAACATAATTCAGGATCTGCTTAATTCTACAACATTATATTTGTTGTTGACTTGTTTATATACGAGGTGTGAGACAAAGACCAAATTCTATCTAATAAATGTCATACTCAACATACTCACTGCTATCCCGTCTCGGACTGATATGAAGGGAAAACAAATTATAAAATGGAAGAGAGACCAAGCTATGTCCATGCTATGTTGACACCTAATATATATTGTTGTTATGATAGGTAAATAGACATCATGAAGATAGTTTTGTAATATAACTGAACATAGCATGACAGTCTGGCTTTAGGCACCAGAATGCTACACAAGAAATGTGAGCTTTTATTACCATAGTGTGAATTAATTTAACTGAGAATGAAATAATGATCTAGGCATTGGAGCTGGATGAACTTATTTCCTGATCTACACAAGTGACTAGAGGAGGCCTTTTATGTATGAAGCTAACGTTTGATGGTAGAATTTTGTCACAAAAGATTTTTTGGCACTACGAATGTGATAGAAATAAATTAGTTTAATTAAGAGAGAAATGAAGCTCTTAAATCTAGGAACTCAGAACTTGAGGAACCAGTTTCCTGATAGGATACTAAACATGACTATATGTGAAGCTAGCTTTTGATGGGACACTATTAGCAGTATATGTCTATATGAAGCTAGCTTTTGATGGGAACACTAATAGCAGTTACAGAATATCTCCAACTTTGTTGGTATCCTGTCCACCTGCACTTTCATTGTCACCTACAGAAGATGATCAATTAATTTTTTTGTTTAAAGTAAAAAAACAATTTATGAAAGCAGAAGTAAACTCAAATTTGTGACCAATTGCATTAGCACACTATGGTTCAATACTTACCTAGATTTATACATAGTTCCTTAGATTATCGGTCTTATATGCATGTTTCAACTATTAGTCTTATAAATTGATGGCTTTGTTTCAAACCCTTGTTTACCTTTTTCTAGTATAGTGTGTATGACTACCGAATGTTTCATTAAATTAGCTTCATAGGTAGATTGTTACTCAGAGAGTACTGATAAAAAATGTTTTCTTATTTTCCTAAATTTTTTTTCGTATTCTGATTAAAACTACCCCATTTGTCAGAGCCATCCACAAACATATCAAAGTTCTGCAGATTGCCTTAGTCTGTTTGAAAATAACATGATCGTGAAATGGATCTGCAGAAGATATGCTGAAGAGCAGCTTGCAGTCACATGATGAACCATCTAATGTAGACCCATCTGCTTTGGAACCCTCTTCAGCTGACGAACAAGATCATAGAGCATCTTCTGTCAGAAATGTTATATTATGTGTGAGCTCTCTAACCAGTTACTTGATGCTTTATGCATGCCGTAGGTAGTCTGTTCATTTCTTTCATTCCTGAGTATCAAATATGCCTTTTTGACCTAAGCAAAAATGAGTGCCATTGCAGGTGAGTGCTGCTGTGACTTTTGGTATTGCTTTGGGTTTAAAGGAAGGCGTCGGAAAAGCATCAGAATATTTTGCTGGGTATGGTATAACCATGGTTCTTAGACATGATCAATATCTTACTCAAACTATGGGACTTCTTCAAATACCCTAACCATGAAAAATGGAGAGACAACTTGATCACTTCATATTCATAGGATGCTTTATTATCTTTTATGACATACCAATATTGAATTTTGCACACACCAATTTGTTAGGTATGGGCTTGATCCTCATGTATGCCTTTACCTAGCAAACACGTAATTCTTTTTTCCTTTGATATATATATATATATATATATATATATATATATATATATATATATATATATATATATATATATATATGGGACTTCTTCAAATACCTTAAACGTGAAAAATGGAGAGACAACTTGATCACTTCATATTCATAGGATGCTTTATTATCTTTTATGACATACCAATATTGAATTTTGCACACACCAATTTGTTAGGTATGGGCTTGATCCTCATGTATGCCTTTACCTAGCAAACACGTAATTCTTTTTTCCTTTGATATATATATATATATATATATATATATTTGTTACAAAATACAAAGGTTTTTGAATCCTAGGCTGACTGTGCCAAGATAAAGAGTGGTTGGGATTTAATCTTGGTGAATCAACGGTTGTGGATGAGCATGGTTTTTGAATCCTAGGGCTTGGTTGGGATTTAATTATGGTGAATCAACGGTTGTGGATGAGCATTATTGAGAGTGGGGTTTTATGGGGAATCCAAAGAAAATTCACATCCAGCAGTGGTTGGGATTTAATCTTGGTGAATCAACGGTTCTGGATGAGCATTATTGAGAGTGGGGTTTTATGGGGAATCCAAAGAAAATTCACATTCAGCAGCCAAACACCAAACGGCTAAGATGCCCACTTGGAAATCACCAAGATGCCAATACACCAAACGCATTAGGGATCCCCCGCAGCAGTGCTTGCTCTCACAGCTTCCTCTCCTTGGGAATCGGCGCACTGTCTCCTCTCACCAAGATCTCCGCTCTCCGCAGGATCTCTGCCGCCTCATCTGCCCAATTGGTAACCCTGCCCTCAAGATCTCATCTCCTCCCAGCAAGATCTCCTCTCCTCTACGCATGATGCCCATCTTAAACCCTCACGCATGTCGCCTTCACTGTTTTTTGGCGAGCTCCATCACCGCAAGAAGAACGAGCTCCAGCTTAAACCCTCGCGCATGTCGCAAGAAGAACGAGCTCTCAGGTATGTCGATCTAGGATTTAAGGGTTGCATATCTTTGGAATCGCACCTTCAAATTTTCTGAATTTTGTCTCCTCGCAGCTTCTAGGGTTGCATATCTTTGGAATCTATTGGTTCAGCCCTTGGAAACGGCATCTAGGATTGCAGATCTTAGTATTCTATGGTTGCAGAACATTCTTAGGCTCCTCTTATCTTCTACGGTTCCTTATTCTCCTCGCAGCTTCATCTCAGGTAACTCTGAATACTGCTTCTTACATTTTTTGGGCGTTCCGCTTTCAGTTTGGTGGTTGCCGTAAGCAGTTTATTTCAATTTTGCTTGCTGTCCCATGTCCCAATTGAAATTTTTGATCTTTGGACTGAACTTTGGAGCGTGTAGACAGATCTTTGGAATTTTTGATGCATTTTACTCTGTTAATTTTTTTTTTTGCTCTCACATTAAATCTGAAATGATCAAAGTGTGTCGTTTTTGTGCTGTTGGTCGTTTCGCTTTCAGTTTGGGGTTGGATGTGTTAGTTCCCCTGCCGTTTGCATTGTTAAAAAAATTGTAAGAAGTTTATTTCACTGCAGCGTGTAGACTGATTTCACATTTTCCTTGCTGTCCCATGTCCCAATTAAAATTTTTGACCTTTGGACTGATCTTTGGAGCGTGTAGACTGATCTTTGGAATATTTGATGCATAACGCCCATATCGTACACTTTCCATTTCACTCTGTTAAAGGGTTTCTGAATCATACTATTTTGCGACCATAAGTGTTTGCACATGCATTATAAAGTTTTTCTAAATAATGTGGGTGCTCACTGTAGTCTGGGTTATTGTTGACAGCTTCTATTCTTTTGTATTTGGGTCTATTTATTAAATTTATGTCTACCAGTGTTGGGTGGTCCTTTACCTTAAGCTATATTTTCAATGTTCTGATCCTGTGTTGGGTGATCACTTGAAGCTATATTTTCAATGTTTTGATCCTTCTTTCTGTGACTAATTATCAGTATCTTTGATGTCTTCTGTATTTTAGACCGATTAGACAACATTCAGGGAAGATTACGAAAACATGAATGCATACGTTTAGTTTGGATGCTAGCTTAGCTGCATGTTCTTTCATCATAATTATATCGGTTTAAGTTTGATTATGTCGATTTCTTTTGCCCCCCCCCCCATTTGGGTGCAACACATGCGCTGCGAGAGTTGAAAGCAAAGGCATCAGAGAGGGAATCCTTTGGATGTGCACGGCTCAAGAAGAGTGGTTAGAAATAAACTACACGTCTGTGATGCCGTTTCTGATACAAAGTTGCACATTATGTTTCCATTGCCTTCGCAGTTTAGTAAATAGGCTAAGCTGTCACAAACTAAGATATGAAAGTTATACATTGATGCATCATTAAGATCCCGAGTATGGTTCTACATTGATGCATGAGCAGTTTAGTAGTATATCATGAAAGTTCTTTACCTTTCTTAATAATATAGCAGTTCTGGTGTGGGATATAAGCATATGTTCTTAATATTGCTTCTTACATTTTTGTGCGTTTCACTTTCAGTTTGGGGGTTGGCTGTGTTAGTTCCCCTGTAGTTTGAATTTTTAAAAAAATTCTAAGAATGTTATACATTGATGTTGTTTTTGATACAAAGTTGCACATTATGTTTTCCCTGCCTTCGCAGTTTGATAAATATGCTAAACTGTCACAAACTAAGCACATTGATGCTAAACATATGCTTTGTTTCTATAGCATGAAAGTTCTTTACCTTTCTTAATAATATAGTAGTTCTGGTGTGGGATATAAGCATATGCTATCAGTTTGATATAAGCCTATGTTTTCAGTTTGATAAATATTGAATCACCATCTCTTTGCAATTGCTTCATGTGTGGGATGTAATAGTTGTCGTCTGTGCTATAGAAACAAAGCATATGTTTCCAGTTTGTTAGGTTCCTTTTTGAATCCTCGGGCATTAGTGGTTATTCGTGTGGCTTTTTTTAGTGTGAAAACATCAACGCCAAATCGCACACCTTATCGCCATCGTGCAAAAAACCCCATCCTCATCAATAGATCCTTGCAATCGATACTTGGTAAATGCCAATTACTTGAAAATCACCACTTGGTCCTCCTACCAATCTGACGACTTAGCTCCTCAACGCCCGCCCGCACAATGCCTGCTCATCTGTCGGATTGGAGACCTCAGCTCTCTTCGCATAAAGATCTCCAGCATGCAAGTTCTGCTTTTGTATATCTTCATCAGTTTTCAATGCTTTTTAGGATGATCGGTCTAGGGTCTCAAATATCTCCATCATACTTTTTTTCCAAGGTCTTGAATTTCCATTTCAGTGGAATTATTTTTTTCTCATTATTTTAACATTTATTTTAAATGATTTAGTTGGACGTTGGTATTACTTGAAGAGCCTATTGATTTTTTCGAGTCGCACAAAGATGCTACCGGTATGGAATTTGTTAATAGACTTCAATGAATTCTATACTTCATTTATCATTATTAACCAACTTTATATACACACACTCTAGACATCTGCTGATAGTTACATATCGAAAAGGCAATTAGCTCAACGCAAAAGGAGAGAACGTGAACAATCACAGAGAAATGTAGCTCAATATGATGAAGGCTCTACCTCACGTAATGTTACGATTTCTGAACAAGATGTTAATCCAACTATCAGGTGATCATCCACTTGATTGTACATATGGTCTAATCTAATCTACTTTAATTTAATTATATTTCAGTTTTGGTTTCATTTGGATAGGTCTTTAGCTCAGTTTAGAAGGCAAGAACGCGAACGTATATCTCGGTATATGACTCCTACTAGCATACTTGATGTACCTTGGATAACACCTACACCGTCCACTTCTCCAGTGACACCTGGTTTACCAACTTCTCGAGTTAAACGAGAATATGAGGGTGCAGCTCAACGTAGACGGATAGAACAAGATCAAGAAACACATCATGTAACACCTGGTTTGTCAACTTCTCGAGTTGAACAAGAAGATGGATCAGCCTCGCAATTAATATGCAGGCGTGTTCAACATAGAGTTGGTCCACCAACACAGCTAGAGTCTGACCGACATTATCTTGGATTAATGAATATCGCATGCTCTCATTGCTCAGCTTTACATTGGTTGGATGAACAATTGTCGAATTCAACTTTAACAACACATCGATTTGGAACTTGCTGTTTACAAGGAAAAATAAAACTAGGGGCACTTATCGAACCCCCTCCAACACTTCGAGATTTATATGATGGTGATAGTGTGCAATCAAAATCATTTCGACAATATACTCGAGAGTATAATGCGGCTAATGCATTTACCAGTCTTGGCGCTTCCCTTGATCGAAGATTGATTGCTGGAAGAGGTCCGACATCATTTACAATTCATGGGGAATTACGTCATCGAACTGGCTCGCTTCTGCCACAACACAACCAAAATCCAAGTTATTGTCAACTATACATTTATGATCCGGCTGCTGCTACAGAGCTACGGAGTAATAGAAACCCTCATTTGAGAAGAGATGTCTTACAGATTATTCAAGATTGTTTATTACACGTAAATCCATTCATCAATCTGTACCAGCAAGCTTACACTATTTTAACTCAAGGGGATTTAGCTGGTCAAGATCTCCCCGTATATCTGCACTATAGTGCAAACAAGGATATACGACGGTATAATCTACCAACTGTAGATGAAATTGCAGTTATTTTACCTGGGGATGGCCATCGACCTTCTGGTATGAGAGAGATTGTTTTACATCTACGTGGAAATAATCAACTAATGCAAATCAACGAGGCTCATCCTGCATATTTGCCATTGCATTATGTATTATTATTTCCACATGGTCAACTTGGATGGGAACCTGATTTGAAGCAATGGGATCCTTTGATAAAACAATTCTCACATAGACGCCTTACATTATGTGAGTATTATTGCTACCGTCTATTTGAAAGACATACAGAGTATTCTTCAATTTTGAGAGCAGGAAAGTTGTTTCAAGAGTTCATAGTTGATGCTTGGGCACAAACTGAGCAAAATCGTTTGACATACATCAAACTTAATCAGCAGAAACTTCGTTCAGAACTATATCAGGGCCTTACAGATATTGATGCATATGTCAGTGGCGATCAGATTGGACAGCGCATGATATTTCCATCATCTTTCACTGGTAGTGCACGTCACATGTTTGAAATCTTTCAAGACTCGATGGCTATCACACGGTATAACAAGCATCCAGATATATTTCTTACAATGACCGCAAATCCGAAGTGGCCTGAAATAATTTCAGCTCTGCTGCCCAATCAAAATGCTATCGATCGACCTGATTTAGTTGCACGTATTTTTGAGTTAAAAAGAAAGGCTTTAATGAAGGAGATTGATATCAAGAATGTATTTGGTAGGAAAGTAGCACACGTCTTTACAATTGAATTTCAGAAACACGGGCTTCCACATATGCATGCTCTTTTTTTTCTTTGTGGTCCAGATAAGATCCACACATGTGATCAAGTGGATAAGATTGTTTCTGCTGAATTTTCCGATCCTACTCAATGTCCTGCATTATTTGAAACCGTTATAAAATGTATGGTGCATAGACCATGTGGTGCTCGAAACCCAAATGCGTCATGTATGGAGAATGGTAAATGCACTAAGAGATATCCGAGAATTTACGTAAATTCAACAACCATGGATCGTGACGGCTATCCTATATATCGTCGTTGTAATGTCGGACAAATCTACACTGTAAGAGGGCATCAGGTTGATAATCGAGATGTTGTTCCATACAATATGTATCTCTCCCTACGCTTTAACTGTCATATTAACGTCGAAGTCTGTGCCGGAATAAGATGTGTCAAGTACATTCATAAATATATTTATAAAGGCCATGATCGAACCACAATGGTACTGGGGGCAGTAGATGAGATCCAACAATACCTTGATGCAAGATATATTGGACCGCCAGAGGCAGCTTGGCGAATATTTGAGCATCCTTTACATCAGGAGATTCCGTCAGTACAAAGACTGGTCCTTCATTTACCAGGTCAATACTGTGTTACTTTTGATACAGATGAAGATCCTGCTACAATAAGGGCTAGAGCTGATAATGAGAAGACAACTTTGACTGAATTTTTTACATGTTGTGCATTACATGAGTCAGCACATGATCTTACTTACCAGGAGTTCCCCCAGAAGTTTGTGTGGAATAGATCCACAAAGGTATGGACTCCAAGAAGATCGGGATATGCGATTGGCAGAATGTATTTTGCATCTCCTAACTCTGGTGAGCGCTTCTATCTGCGACTGTTACTTACAGTTGTTAAAGGACCAACATCATGGAAATATTTACGCACATTCAATGACGTAGAATACTCTACATTCAAAGCAACGTGTGTTGCAAGAGGTCTGCTTGAAGATGATTCAGAATGGAAACAATGCCTTGACGAGGCTTTAATTATGAAAACGGGATATCAATTAAGAAGATTGTTTTGTATTGTCCCAATCGAATGTTCACCGATCGATCCACTTGCATTGTGGAATCAATTCTCAGTTCATATTTGTGATGATCTTCAACATAAAATTCCTACTTTGTTCGCCATTTCTACTCCAACTCAATGTCAAATTGAAGATTATGGCTTATTCCTTATCAATGAATTGCTTCAGGAATCTGGTAAGTGTCTAGCTGACTTTCCGCCGATGCCACTTCCTACACAAGATTGGAATGCAATTGTCGGCAATAGACTGTTGCATGAACATCAGGAACTCATAAATGCAGCTAAACAAGTGGATGCACATAAGGATGTGGATTGCCTAAACCATGCACTACGTAGTGCTTATTCGGCAATTACTTCTTCCATTTTCGAGAATAAAGGAACCACATTTTTTCTGAGTGGTGGTGCCGGTACTGGAAAAACTTTTTTATATAATGCAATAGCAACAAAGTTGCGTAGTCTTGAAAATATAGTCATCACTGTCGCATCTTCTGGTATTGCATCGTTGCTACTTATTGGAGGTCGCACTGCACACTCAACATTTCGTATTCCGCTAGACGTGCATGATAATTCACTTTGTAATTTTAGTAAGCAATCTATACATGCACAATTATTCAGAAAAGCAAAGTTGATAATATGGGATGAAGTTCCGATGCAACATCGCCATTGTGTTGAGTCAGTAGATCGAACGTTGCGGGATATTTGTGATAACGACAGAGCATTTGGTGGTATTACGGTTGTTCTTGGTGGAGATTTTCGACAAATATTGCCAGTCATACCAAAGGGGGTTCGCGAAGAAATTGTTGGAGCCTCATTGAGACGATCTGCATTGTGGTGTTCTATTCAAGTTTTGATATTGGATAAGAATATGCTGCTGGCTAACTCTTCTATTGAAAATACAAATTATGCAAAATTTATTTTGGAGGTATTTATAAGTATTATCTTTATCACCATTTTAGAATTATACCATTTTAGAATTATGGACCTTTAACTTAGGTAATTTCTATTCATGTAATAGGTCGGCACAAATCCTACAGAAGTCGTAGAGCTTCCCTCCCATATATTTAGATGTAATGATTTAAAAGAGTTAGTACTAAGAATTTATCCACAGCTAGATGTTGAGGGCATGGTGACTCCGGCGTACCTGACTGAACGAATAATTCTTTCCGCACGGAATGATGATGTTAATTTAATAAATACTGTTGCTTTACAAATATATCCTGGAGAACAGATTACGTATTTAGCTGCAGACAAACTGGCTGAAACTGAAGAAACTGATCCTGCAATTATAAATCGTTATCCTGCCGAGTACATAAATTCTTTGGATCCTCCTGGGCTACCACCGTTTAAACTTGACCTTAAGGTTGGTTGTCCAATTATTTTGATTCGTAATATTGCACCTAAAGATGGCCTCTGCAATGGCACTCGCTTGATGGTTGTCAGATGTGCTTCCCGTGTGATTGAAGCTCAAATTTTGAATGGTGATAAAGCTGGCAGTTTTGTATTTATTCCAAGAATATCTTTATCACCATCAGCTTCAGAGTTGCCTTTTCATATGACAAGACGGCAGTTTCCATTTCGTGTAACATATGCAATGACAATTAATAAATCTCAAGGGCAATCTGTAAAGTATGTAGGAGTTGACTTGCGTAACCCAGTTTTTAGCCATGGACATCTTTATGTGCCACTTTCAAGGTGCACATCTTTCGATCGTGTTAGTGTTCTCTTGCAGTCTAATTCAAATGACACATTAAACATCGTCTATCCAGAAATTTTGTTATGAATCTCATTGATGACTATTTTATGTAAGTAAACATAGTTTTATTTATTTTATTCCTATAATAGTTGACATTTTGTAGTTTGTTATACTTGATACATGTTTCAAGTTAATGATTTGTATTATTTTTAATGAAGGGCTACAAGATGTGGACAAGCCTGACTATTTATGGCAATGTAAGAAATTTTTTAACAGCTGTGAATTTTAAGTGAAATTTTAACTTTAGTTTGCTAAAATATTGGTTTACTTTTTATGCAGAAGAATGCTAAAAATGATGCTTATCTGCGTGAAATTGTAAGTTGCTAAACGTACTTTATACTATACTATATTTGATCTTATTTGTTTTTTATTGTTTTTTTAATTATAGGTTAACTTACTTCGAAACATTAATAGATCTGTCAAGTTTCGTCCTTATACGAGACTTTGGGGTGACAAGGTATGCATGCCATTAGAGGTGATCATTTTCTTAATAAGAGTGCTTATATTAGTAACTATTTTATAATTATTATTTTCAGATAGTTGAAAACAGAATGGTACATGCAAATGTGATGGGGCTTGATCGCCATCATTGGATAATTTTTCTCACTGAGCGTGATTTGGTACTCAAATCTCGAACATTGACGCTCCCACTTAATACGGTAAATAAGTTTTTTACTTTATATTTTCAATATTATCAAATAAAAATGGTGAGTCACATTAACAATTTTGTATTTTTCAAGTATTTAGGTTGTTGCTCATCCAAATGGCACTTCTTTATGGATTCCGATTGAGACTCGATCTCTTTATTATGTGATGAATAAGATGTTTTCTGCGGAAGCATTACCATGGCCAAAATAGTGAGTTGTATAAACCTTTGTAGCTTTACTTTATGTTACAACAAAATATCTACCAAAAAGGGGTACTGATGTGTTTTCTATCAACTTAGGAAATTGGGACTGGAAAGGAGAATCAGCACTTTTGGAAGCGGATAGGGAAATTTAGAATGATCACAACTCATGTCGTGCCTTAATTCCCCCAACTCTTGGGTTTTTTTTACATTTTCTAGGCTTTCGGTTAAGATAAAACTTTTAGTCATGGTAAATGTATGCTACATGGGTTAAAATGATTATAGATTTCAGTTGTTTGATCATATTTTGAGTTTAATGATACATTAGGGGGGCTAAGACTTTGATGGCCCTTTAATATAGCAAGTCAAATGTGTGTTACTGCAGTGACTCAATCTGATTCTGGATACACAATCATATATTGAAAACATCTATCGAAAATATTTTACTGCATTCCAGTTGTTTGTTCATGAATGTTATGTTTGGTGTGTTCTACAATGTTCTTTAATATCTGTATACAATAAAATGGACACGATATATATGTAAGGGAAGAAGAAGCGGCTGATCTCTAAGCTTATTGCAGGCAACAAATGTTATCATGGCATGATGCTCGAGGTATGTTCAAGGTGATTGCTTAGTAAATTTCAGGTTTTTAACATCTTTTGTGCATTTCTAGATGGATTTTATGCTATTTTCTGGGTTTGTTGTGTTGACTGTGAGATGGATCTTGATGTGCGATCTGGTGCGCTGCTGTTTTCTTTGCCTATTTAAGGTGCTTACTTTCCAAATTCTGATAAACTGCCACTCCTATGCATAGCTTTAGATCAGTTCAGATCCCTAGAAGTGCCAGCTGCAGATTGTGTTTTCCAAATTCTGATAATCAATAAGATTCATAACAAAATTTCTGGATAGACGATGTTTAATGTGTCATTTGAATTAGACTGCAAGAGAACACTAACACGATCGAAAGATGTGCACCTTGAAAGTGGCACATAAAGATGTCCATGGCTAAAAACTGGGTTACGCAAGTCAACTCCTACATACTTTACAGATTGCCCTTGAGGTTTATTAATTGTCATTGCATATGTTACACGAAATGGAAACTGCCGTCTTGTCATATGAAAAGGCAACTCTGAAGCTGATGGTGATAAAGATATTCTTGGAATAAATACAAAACTGCCAGCTTTATCACCATTCAAAATTTGAGCTTCAATCACACGGGAAGCACATCTGACAACCATCAAGCGAGTGCCATTGCAGAGGCCATCTTTAGGTGCAATATTACGAATCAAAATAATTGGACAACCAACCTTAAGGTCAAGTTTAAACGGTGGTAGCCCAGGAGGATCCAAAGAGTTTATGTACTCGGCAGGATAACGATTTATAATTGCAGGATCAGTTTCTTCAGTTTCAGCCAGTTTGTCTGCAGCTAAATACGTAATCTGTTTTCCAGGATATATTTGTAAAGCAACAGTATTTATTAAATTAACATCATCATTCCGTGCGAAAAGAATTATTCGTTCAGTCAGGTACGCCGGAGTCACCATGCCCTCAACATCTAGCTGTGGATAAATTCTTAGTACTAACTCTTTTAAATCATTACATCTAAATATATGGGAGGGAAGCTCTACGACTTCTGTAGGATTTGTGCCGACCTATTACATGAATAGAAATTACCTAAGTTAAAGGTCCATAATTCTAAAATGGTATAATTCTAAAATGGTGATAAAGATAATACTTATAAATACTTCCAAAATAAATTTTGCATAATTTGTATTTTCATTAGAAGAGTTAGCCAGCCGCATATTCTTATCCAATATCAAAACTTGAATAGAACACCACAATGCAGATCGTCTCAATGAGGCTCCAACAATTTCTTCGCGAACCCCCTTTGGTATGACTGGCAATATTTGTCGAAAATCTCCACCAAGAACAACCGTAATACCATCAAATGCTCTGTCGTTATCACAAATATCCCGCAACGTTCGATCTACTGACTCAACACAATGGCGATGTTGCATCGGAACTTCATCCCATATTATCAACTTTGCTTTTCTGAATAATTGTGCATGTATAGATTGCTTACTAAAATTACAAAGTGAATTATCATGCACGTCTAGCGGAATACGAAATGTTGAGTGTGCAGTGCGACCTCCAATAAGTAGCAACGATGCAATACCAGAAGATGCGACAGTGATGACTATATTTTCAAGACTACGCAACTTTGTTGCTATTGCATTATATAAAAAAGTTTTTCCAGTATCGGCACCACCACTCAGAAAAAATGTGGTTCCTTTATTCTCGAAAATGGAAGAAGTAATTGCCGAATAAGCACTACGTAGTGCATGGTTTAGGCAATCCACATCCTTATGTGCATCCACTTGTTTAGCTGCATTTATGAGTTCCTGATGTTCATGCAACAGTCTATTGCCGACAATTGCATTCCAATCTTGTGTAGGAAGTGGCATCGGCGGAAAGTCACCTAGACACTTACCAGATTCCTGAAGCAATTCATTGATAAGGAATAAGCCATAATCTTCAATTTGACATTGAGTTGGAGTAGAAATGGCGAACAAAGTAGGAATTTTATGTTGAAGATCATCACAAATATGAACTGAGAATTGATTCCACAATGCAAGTGGATCGATCGGTGAACATTCGATTAGGACAATACAAAACAATCTTCTTAATTGATATCCCGTTTTCATAATTAAAGCCTCGTCAAGGCATTGTTTCCATTCTGAATCATCTTCAAGCAGACCTCTTGCAACACACGTTGCTTTGAATGTAGAGTATTCTACGTCATTGAATGTGCGTAAATATTTCCATGATGTTGGTCCTTTAACAACTGTAAGTAACAGTCGCAGATAGAAGCGCTCACCAGAGTTAGGAGATGCAAAATACATTCTGCCAATCGCATATCCCGATCTTCTTGGAGTCCATACCTTTGTGGATCTATTCCACACAAACTTCTGGGGGAACTCCTGGTAAGTAAGATCATGTGCTGACTCATGTAAAGCACAACATGTAAAAAATTCAGTCAAAGTTGTCTTCTCATTATCAGCTCTAGCCCTTATTGTAGCAGGATCTTCATCTGGATCAAAAGTAACACGGTGTTGACCTGGTAAATGAAGACTAGTCTTTGTACTGACGGAATCTCCTGATGTAAAGGATGCTCAAATATTCGCCAAGCTGCCTCTGGCGGTCCAATATATCTTGCATCAAGGTATTGTTGGATCTCATCTACTGCCCCCAGTACCATTGTGGTTCGATCATGGCCTTTATAAATATATTTATGAATGTACTTGACACATCTTATTCCGGCACAGACTTCGACGTTAATATGACAGTTAAAGCGTAGGGAGAGATACATATTGTATGGAACAACATCTCGATTATCAACCTGATGCCCTCTTACAGTGTAGATTTGTCCGACATTACGACGACGATATATAGGATAGCCGTCACGATCCATGGTTGTTGAATCTACGTAAATTCTCGGATATCTTTTAGTGCATTTACCATTCTCCATACATGACACATTTGGGTTTCGAGCACCACATGGTCCATGCACCATACATTTTATAACGGTTTCAAATAATGCAGGACATTGAGTAGGATCGGGAAATTCAGCAGAAACAATCTTATCCACTTGATCACATGTGTGGATCTTATCTGGACCACAAAGAAAAAAAAGAGCATGCATATGTGGAAGCCCGCGTTTCTGAAATTCAATTGTAAAGACGTGTGCTACTTTCCTACCAAATACATTCTTGACATCAATCTCCTTCATTAAAGCCTTTCTTTTTAACTCAAAAACACGTGCAACTAAATCAGGTCGATCGATAGCATTTTGATTGGGCAGCAGAGCTGAAATTATTTCAGGCCACTTTGGATTTGCGGTCATTGTAAGAAATATATCTGGATGCTTGTTATACCGTGTGATAGCCATCGAGTCTTGAAAGATTTCAAACATGTGACGTGCACTACCAGTGAAAGATGATGGAAGTATCATGCGCTGTCCAATCTGATCGACACTGACATATGCATCAATATCTGTAAGGCCCTGATATAGTTCTGAACGAAGTTTCTGCTGATTAAGTTTGATGTATGTCAAACGATTTTGCTCAGTTTGTGCCCAAGCATCAACTATGAACTCTTGAAACAACTTTCCTGCTCTCAAAATTGAAGAATACTCTGTATGTCTTTCAAATAAACGGTAGCAATAATACTCACATAATGTAAGGCGCCTATGTGAGAATTGTTTTAGCAAAGGATCCCATTGCTTCAAATCAGGTTCCCATCCAAGTTGACCATGTGGAAATAATAATACATAATGCAATGGCAAATATGCAGGATGAGCCTCGTTGATTTGCATTAGTTGATTATTTCCACGTAGATGTAAAACAATCTCTCTCATACCAGAAGGTCGATGGCCATCCCCAGGTAAAATAATTGCAATTTCATCTACAGTTGGTAGATTATACCGTCGTATATCCTTGTTTGCACTATAGTGCAGATATACGGGGAGATCTTGACCAGCTAAATCCCCTTGAGTTAAAATAGTGTAAGCTTGCTGGTACAGATTGATGAATGGATTTACGTGTAATAAACAATCTTGAATAATCTGTAAGACATCTCTTCTCAAATGAGGGTTTCTATTACTCCGTAGCTCTGTAGCAGCAGCCGGATCATAAATGTATAGTTGATAATAACTTGGATTTTGGTTGTGTTGTGGCAGAAGCGAGCCAGTTCGATGACGTAATTCCCCATGAATTGTAAATGATGTCGGACCTCTTCCAGCAATCAATCTTCGATCAAGGGAAGCGCCAAGACTGGTAAATGCATTAGCCGCATTATACTCTCGAGTATATTGTCGAAATGATTTTGATTGCACACTATCACCATCATATAAATCTCGAAGTGTTGGAGGGGGTTCGATAAGTGCCCCTAGTTTTATTTTTCCTTGTAAACAGCAAGTTCCAAATCGATGTGTTGTTAAAGTTGAATTCGACAATTGTTCATCCAACCAATGTAAAGCTGAGCAATGAGAGCATGCGATATTCATTAATCCAAGATAATGTCGGTCAGACTCCAGCTGTGTTGGTGGACCAACTCTATGTTGAACACGCCTGCATATTAATTGCGAGGCTGATCCATCTTCTTGTTCAACTCGAGAAGTTGACAAACCAGGTGTTACATGATGTGTTTCTTGATCTTGTTCTATCCGTCTACGTTGAGCTGCGCCCTCATATTCTCGTTTAACTCGAGAAGTTGGTAAACCAGGTGTCACTGGAGAAGTGGACGGTGTAGGTGTTATCCAAGGTACATCAAGTACGCTAGTAGGAGTCATATACCGAGATATGGTTATTTGTTCACGTTCGCGTTCTTGCCTTCTAAACTGAGCTAAAGACCTATCCAAATGAAACCAAAACTGAAATATAATTAAATTAAAGTAGATTAGATTAGACCATATGTACAATCAAGTGGATGATCACCTGATAGTTGGATTAACATCTTGTTCAGAAATCGTAACATTACGTGAGGTAGAGCCTTCATCATATTGAGCTACATTTCTCTGTGATTGTTCACGTTCTCTCCTTTTGCGTTGAGCTAATTGCCTTTTCGATATGTAACTATCAGCAGATGTCTAGAGTGTGTGTATATAAAGTTGGTTAATAATGATAAATGAAGTATAGAATTCATTGAAGTCTATTAACAAATTCCATACCGGTAGCATCTTTGTGCGACTCGAAAAAATCAATAGGCTCTTCAAGTAATACCAACGTCCAACTAAATCATTTAAAATAAATGTTAAAATAATGAGAAAAAAATAATTCCACTGAAATGGAAATTCAAGACCTTGGAAAAAAAGTATGATGGAGATATTTGAGACCCTAGACCGATCATCCTAAAAAGCATTGAAAACTGATGAAGATATACAAAAGCAGAACTTGCATGCTGGAGATCTTTATGCGAAGAGAGCTGAGGTCTCCAATCCGACAGATGAGCAGGCATTGTGCGGGCGGGCGTTGAGGAGCTAAGTCGTCAGATTGGTAGGAGGACCAAGTGGTGATTTTCAAGTAATTGGCATTTACCAAGTATCGATTGCAAGGATCTATTGATGAGGATGGGGTTTTTTGCACGATGGCGATAAGGTGTGCGATTTGGCGTTGATGTTTTCACACTAAAAAAAGCCACACGAATAATCACTAATGCCCGAGGATTCAAAAAGGAACCTAACAAACTGGAAACATATGCTTTGTTTCTATAGCACAGACGACAACTATTACATCCCACACATGAAGCAATTGCAAAGAGATGGTGATTCAATATTTATCAAACTGAAAACATAGGCTTATATCAAACTGATAGCATATGCTTATATCCCACACCAGAACTGCTATATTATTAAGAAAGGTAAAGAACTTTCATGCTATAGAAACAAAGCATATGTTTAGCATCAATGTGCTTAGTTTGTGACAGTTTAGCATATTTATCAAACTGCGAAGGTAGGGGAAACATAATGTGCAACTTTGTATCAAAAACAACATCAATGTATAACATTCTTAGAATTTTTTTAACAATTCAAATTACAGGGGAACTAACACAGCCAACCCCCAAACTGAAAGTGAAACGCACAAAAATGTAAGAAGCAATATTAAGAACATATGCTTATATCCCACACCAGAACTGCTATATTATTAAGAAAGGTAAAGAACTTTCATGATATACTACTAAACTGCTCATGCATCAATGTAGAACCATACTCGGGATCTTAATGATGCATCAATGTCTAACTTTCATATCTTAGTTTGTGACAGCTTAGCCTATTTACTAAACTGCGAAGGCAATGGAAACATAATGTGCAACTTTGTATCAGAAACGGCATCACAGACGTGTAGTTTATTTCTAACCACTCTTCTTGAGCCGTGCACATCCAAAGGATTCCCTCTCTTATGCCTTTGCTTTCAACTCTCGCAGCGCATGTGTTGCACCCAAATGGGGGGGGGGGGGCAAAAGAAATCGACGTAATCAAACTTAAACCGATATAATTATGATGAAAGAACATGCAGCTAAGCTAGCATCCAAACTAAACGTATGCATTCATGTTTTCGTAATCTTCCCTGAATGTTGTCTAATCGGTCTAAAATACAGAAGACATCAAAGATACTGATAATTAGTCACAGAAAGAAGGATCAAAACATTGAAAATATAGCTTCAAGTGATCACCCAACACAGGATCAGAACATTGAAAATATAGCTTAAGGTAAAGGACCACCCAACACTGGTAGACATAAATTTAATAAATAGACCCAAATACAAAAGAATAGAAGCTGTCAACAATAACCCAGACTACAGTGAGCACCCACATTATTTAGAAAAACTTTATAATGCATGTGCAAACACTTATGGTCGCAAAATAATATGATTGAGAAACCCTTTAACAGAGTGAAATGGAAAGTGTACGATATGGGCGTTATGCATCAAATATTCCAAAGATCAGTCTACACGCTCCAAAGATCAGTCCAAAGGTCAAAAATTTCAATTGGGACATGGGACAGCAAGGAAAATGTAAAATCAGTCTACACGCTGCAGTGAAATAAACTTCTTACAATTTTTTTAACAATGCAAACGGCAGGGGAACTAACACATCCAACCCCACACTGAAAGCGAAACGACCAACAGCACAAAAACGACACACTTTGATCATTTCAGATTTAATGTGAGAGCAAAAAAAAAATTAACAGAGTGAAATGCATCAAAAATTCCAAAGATCTGTCTACACGCTCCAAAGTTTAGTCCAAAGATTAAAAATTTCAATTGGGACATGGGACAGCAAGCAAAATTGAAATAAACTGCTTACGACAACTACCAAACTGAAAGCGGAACGCCCAAAAAATGTAAGAAGCAGTATTCAGAGTTACCTGAGATGAAGCTGCGAGGAGAATAAGGAACCGTAGAAGATAAGAGGAGCCTAAGAATGTCCTGCAACCATAGAATACTAAGATCTGCAATCCTAGATGCCGTTTCCAAGGGCTGAACCAATAGATTCCAAAGATATGCAACCCTAGAAGCTGCGAGGAGACAAAATTCAGAAAATTTGAAGGTGCGATTCCAAAGATATGCAACCCTTAAATCCTAGATCGACATACCTGAGAGCTCGTTCTTCTTGCGACATGCGCGAGGGTTTAAGCTGGAGCTCGTTCTTCTTGCGGTGATGGAGCTCGCCAAAAAACAGTGAAGGCGACATGCGTGAGGGTTTAAGATGGGCATCCTGCGTAGAGGAGAGGAGATCTTGCTGGGAGGAGATGAGATCTTGAGGGCAGGGTTACTAATTGGACAGATGAGGCGGCAGAGATCCTGCAGAGAGCGGAGAGCGGAGATCTTGGTGAGAGGAGGCAGTGCGCCGATTCCCAAGGAGAGGAAGCTGTGAGGGCAAGCACTGCTGCGGGGGATCCCTAATGCGTTTGGTGTATTGGCATCTTGGTGATTTCCAAGTGGGCATCTTAGCCGTTTGGTGTTTGGCTGCTGGATGTGAATTTTCTTTGGATTCCCCATAAAACCCCACTTTCAATAATGCTCATCCAGAACCGTTGATTCACCAAGATTAAATCCCAACCACTGCTGGATGTGAATTTTCTTTGGATTTCCCATAAAACCCCACTCTCAATAATGCTCATCCACAACCGTTGATTCACCATAATTAAATCCCAACCAAGCCCTAGGATTCAAAAACCATGCTCATCCACAACCGTTGATTCACCAAGATTAAATCCCAACCACTCTTTATCTTGGCACAGTCAGCCCTAGGATTCAAAAACCTTTGTATTTTGTAACAAAGATATATATATATATATATATATATATATATATATATATATATGCTTAGTCCCATCATTCTTTTTCTACTTCTTTTCCTCCCTCATAGGTGATATTAAGAATCTAATAAGTACGTATTTATGTCACAGCTACCTCCTGGAACTGAGTTTGTCAATAGATAATCTTTTTGAGTTTGTTTTAATCTTCAAATATTTCAAGGTACCAGGAAGTTATCAGGTAAGATGGGATGTTCTTTACTATTTTTATTAGTATTTATTCTTCATGTTGCCTATGAGATAACAGGTTTTGTACTATGAAAATGTAGAGCACGGTGCTTTCATATGGTATTGCTGGTGCAGTTATCTTTCGTGCTATAATGATCGTGCTTGGGACTGCCACACTACAGGTTTCTAACTATTGTGCTTTTGCTGCAGACATCACATTACATTTCACATTATTGTAGGTCTTACTAATGTTATTGGCTATTCTTAGAGGTTTGAGGCGGTGAACTTATTACTGGCCTCAATTTTGCTCTACTCGTCATATAAGGTGATTTTCTGCTTCAAGCTAATGTGTGGAGATTGTAATACGTTATAGTTCATTAATTCATTTTCTAAGTCACTTGTTTTTTATTTTATAAGATGGCATATCCTGAACGACTACGAAGAATTCTGTGATTGAACTGTTTTCTTGAGTTATTTATCTTAAAATTCTAAAGAACCAGCTTCTTAGAGAATCTTCTCTCTGTTTTATGCATAATATACAACTCAATGGGCTACTCAAATATACACAAGAAACAATAAAGTGCATGTAAGAAACAATGATGTGGTCGTGAGGTACACCTTACTTTTGAGCTAACTAATATTTGTGGTTTTGATGAAATAATATTGAATTTATCTTCAATGCATCTGATTTTATTCAAAAGAGAACCTAGTTAAGAGTCTGATACTTTCTAGTCTCTTTCAATAAATTGGAGAAACACACAATATGCATGGTTTCAGTTGGTTGTATTATGATTTAGTTAATTTTGTCAATAAGGTCAATTTTTGCGTGTGAGTAAACTAGATCATTGTTTCTTATCTAATTTAAGGGTTCAAGTGGCAGTGGAGTATTTTACACTATGCACATATATTGGCTCATCAGCATCAAGCTTTTTCCCGTCACCATGGGGTCGACTATGAAGGAGCATAAGGAAGATCCCTAATGAATTTGACAGTTTTTATGACCGATGTCGACCTGATGTCAACCCTCATTGTTGGTGCGAGGCCATGCCATAATCGGTGGCCTGTTGGTAGACCTACCTAGTTTAAGTTCATCAAACCAAGGAGCACCCTCTAAGTTCCCCTAGACTATAAAGAGTCTAGACGAAGAGGTAAGATGATATAATTTGTTATAGGGAATGCAATCATCTCTACAATATATGTTGGCTCATATGTCCAGGAATCGCCTACTTTGAAAAGGAAATTATATACAAAATATAGAGACTTCTTGCATTTCAATTAAGATGTGGATGGTTTGACATGGCTACTGTACCTACTTATGTTTCTATGGCGTCTCAATTGTTCACCATGGATTATACTTTTCCCACCTTAGAGGACAACTATAGTCTATCAAGTTATTGGTTCTTGCAAGTTGCAAGTGTTGTATTCTTCTCCCATTTCCTGCCTAATCAATTTAAACTATATATAGATGTGTGTGTGTGTATTTGCTCAAGCATACAAGGCCCTACCCTCAAGCATTTTGCAAACCTCCCTTTCTTCTCCCCTTCGATCACAAGGGGTGATAGAAACAACCCATTCCTCTCATTCCTGACCACCCATATGTCAACTTTTCATATCCTCTCTGCTTGCCGCCAAAATCAGCACCACCTGCATCTTCCTCACCTCTCCCATCTCCATCTCATGGTCACTTCCTCCTCCATAACCTCCACCTTCACTACAATCTTTAACCTCTCCCATCTTGTCTCACATAGTCACCCTGGTGACGACCAACTTGACCACGGTCACCACCTTGCTCTTCCACCATCTTATCTTTCAACTCTGCTCCTGCTTCCACATCTTTTCTCATTGTTACCATCATATCCGCCACTGACACCATGTAATCAACAACAATCACCACCTTGCTCTTCCACCACTAACAAGGAAACAAGTCGTGTTGCAAAATGTAATCATATAAATGAAAACAGAAATTTATTCACTTGCATGATATTATAGTTGGGTTTGGATTTATTATTAGAAAGGCAAGATCACTGCAATACTAGAAAACATTAAATACTTTGCTATTTCATTTGTGCAAATCCAAGTGGATGTATGTCAATTGGTGCAGGAATATATTAGTCAGAGCCCTTTTTATGCTTTCATAATGAGCAAAATTATGTGATAAGGGTGATGGAGTGGTTAACTGTTTCAAAAGAAATCATGATGTTAAGCTATCTGCAGCATATTGACAGCTGAGGAGAAGAGTATTTTTCTAAAAGTTTTTTTCCAGTGCTCGTGGATTCAGAAATTTGGATTTATCCCATACAAAAGGTTATTCTCATAAGTAAGGTAACATGAAATACTCCTAATTTACACCATTTATAGATATTCCACTTCTTTTGTCAACTTGGTTCATAAGTTCAATGTACTTTTTATGAAAACCGAGACCATATATTGGGAAATTAACAGATTCCTAAAACAACATGTGCACCTAGGGGCTGTTTGATTCAAGTTTTAGAGGCTCAGGAATGAGATTTGGATTCCTTACCCATGTTTGATAAGTGTGGGATTGGGAATTGGGAGGGAATATGGGGGGCTATAGATTCCCACATATGTAGGAAAGTAAAACCCAAGCCCCCCGCGGAATATTTTTGCTTTCTTGATAATGTTGGTTGGGTGCATTAATTACAATTTTTTATGGTAATATCCTCCAATTGAATTTAGGTAATGATAACATAATGAAATTAATGAAAGGATATTTATGAAAAATTAAACAAATTAAGATTTCTATTCATGTCTGAACCAAACATGGGACCGGAAAAATTGAAATTTTTGGACTGCATATTCCAACCTAACCAAACATGGGTATATGAATGTTGAATTCCTATCCCATGGGAAAGGAATGAAAAGTTGATTACTAGAAATACAAAACCTTCATCCAAATGCTCTCATGGAGTTCTGAAGGGGAAACATGTGCCTCACAGGACTCCCCGTCCAGCTCTAACTTAGGAAAGATTCTACAAGATTTGTTTGTTAAGCACATTTTAGGATTGATTAGAACACAAGGTTATAGTACACAATCAATAAGGATGTTATTGCCATGAGATGGTAGTAAGATAAGGATGACTAGTTGGATGTCCGACTATGTTGTTATGGGCGCTAGGCGAGGCGAGACGACATGCCTCCCGCCTCGCCTAGGCGCGCCTAGGTGCCATGTAGGTGTCGTTCATGAAATTGGGTACTTCCTTATTGCATATATATAGTTTTCACTATTGCACATATATATTTGACCCTAGGCGACCGTCTAGGCGCGCCTAGACGACCATCGCCACAGGAAAATTACTCAAGTCGAGGTGGTAGGTTCTTCACCTGCGTGCCTAGGCCGCCTAGGCATGCCTAGGTGTCTCCTATGACAACATAGATGTTAGATGAGGAAAGTTGGACCTAAATGAGGTTCATCATACGAAGTTTGCCTCAAGCCCAGATATTCGGAAGCAACGGAATATCACCTAGGATTTTTAAAACTTTGGCTTTGTTTAGACCACTTAGGAGGGTTCTTGCATTCAACTTGAGTTATCACAATGGAGGATGCATTTTTGGAAGGAAATTTGAGGACAAAATTCAAGCTAAAAGAATAAATCAAACATATTATGAAATGCAATAATGTCGATAGAAGTTGATTTGAATTAGATGGGACGAGCATCTTGTTTATTTTCATATTTTGCTTTTATTTGTTCTTTTTCTTCCTGCTGAGAAAAACAAATTTCTTGCGAGGCCTTAAAGTTCATCATAGTATAGTATGGCCTTCCAAAGCTGATTTGAGTATGTGTTCACGTGCATATACCATATGACCTTGTGTTTGTATGTGGCTTAAGTCAGCATCTGATGCAATTGTGTCTCATATATAACATAGCCCTTTTCATCTTCTTTTGGATGCTTTTAATGTTGTCTTGTCAATCACTTTTTTTGGGTTTTAGATCACATAATCAAAGTATGTCAGTTTGTTTTATTTCTATACCCAACCTTTTATCATCCAGCTTATATATACTCGATTTTATAGCCTTTTCTCAGCTTTTTGTTGATGCTGCTGCCATCTAGACTAATATTATTAATATGCTAATCAGTAATATCTAAACAAAATATTTGAATTGCTTGATATTCTCACAGATGTTTTCTGCTGAAGAGGAAGAGACTGATCTGTCCGATAACTTTGTTGTTAAAACATGCCAGAAGGTTATTCCAGTTACAGGTATTTCCTCTATACCAGTTATTCTATTACGTTCTTTTGCACTGGTATTTCCTTTGATTAAAACCAATCAAGGGCGTATTCTACCTATTATCAACTGAAACTTTGTTTACGACTTGATTCTATCATGTTGTGTGCGCATTCTTTTCCTTTAGCCCTTTATGCCAATGGTTTTGCCATAGAGAACCACTTATTCCTAACGTTCCTTTTGGAAATGGCAATAGTGTGTTGCCCAAAAACTCTCTTCGTCAGTGACTTGACTCTATCATTTTCAGATTCAGATCTAAATCAAGGTTCAGGCAATCAACAATCATTGATATGTTTTGGCTTTTTAGGATCGTTATTGAAGGTTCCCCAGTGGAATCCAGCTAGAACTTTTGGTTTCTGCTGATACCAAAGAAAAAGAACGGAACGGGAGAATTGTAGGAGAGAGCAAGGTTCAAAAACTTGATTTCAGTATTGGAATCAGGCGACCTCTCTGAGTATCGGTTCGATAGTTTCGGTGGGGTTTTGGTGGTTTTGAATTGCTCGGTTTCGGACCCTCCAGTTCCAGTCTTAGACGTGTCGTTTTCAGTCGGCAAGTCATTAGATTTGGCTAACCCAACTCCAGCGAGCATCCAACTCCATTTGTGGCAGCAGCAATAGGAATGCTTGGAACTTTAGCAGCATCTAGCTTTGCTTCAAAATCCTAACTCCTGAAGCCTCCATATGATGCTATGAACCCTACCCTTTCAAAACAAAATCATTTAGGTGAATATTTGTTTGGTTTCAGGGGTTCAATCATCTTATTAGGCCGAAACTAGCCCCATAAATCCATTCAGTCACTATAAAGGAGGTATGAGTTTAGATCGGGTTGGGTTCTTGAGCTTATTAGGTTGAGCCCGACCCGATCTATACCCACTTCACCTATTCATGTCCTATTGGGGCCATAACATTGGGCATGACCCAACATAGGCCCTAACAATAAATAAGCATTTAGTTCGGCCCAAAACAATAAACTTTACGTTCCAATTCCAAGTCCAATAAGATCCATAAAACCAAGTGGAAGGTTCGAGTCCCCCGGGCCCACTATGCCCTTAATATTAAAGGGGATGTCGGAATATGCATGTAGCGACTAATTGAGAGTCCGACATGGAGGAGTTTTTTGCCCATACAGGAGGATCATGGTACCGATGGTCAGTCCGAGTAGAGCGTATAATGGAGATCGACCCTAATAGTGGATTAAGGAGTTGCATCAGACACAAAAAGATTGACAATCAACATGCTAAGAGTCCGTGATAGATCTGACCGAGCGGTGGATTGGGGAGTTGCATGAGACGCAAAATCGAGGATCACCGTGCAGAGAGCCAGACCCGGACACAGTCCGAGATAATATATGCAATAAAAGTTCCAAGTAAGCCCGGCAGTAGCTTATATATATATATATATATATATATATATATATATATATATATATATATATATATATATATATATAGTCGGATCATCAGAGATAGAATTTGGAGGCCAGAAGGATATCCATATACTGCTCAGCTTGTCGAGGAGATCCACCTTATTGCTATTGACGCTAGCCAGGCGGAGGATTCATGGAGATGGGCCGGCCCAGGTACGGAGGACGGGTCAGGTCTATTCTGCTTTCGTAGCTGCTACGACTTGGTTCGGACCCACCACGACTGGACTGAGGAGGTGGACTTCATTTGGGGCAAGGCGTTGCCCGAAAAATGCAACTATGTGCATACCGTTTTCTTCGGGGTAGACTGATGACGAGAGACAGACTCCTCCGGTTTGGGATGCCAATCCCGGATGCCAAATGTGTGCTATGTAATGAAGAGAATGAATCTATGGGACATCTCTACTTTGTATGCCCGGTGACCTGGCACATTTGGACTGAGCAGTGCGCGCAGCTGAGAGGAGGAGTTGGGGTGGATAGAGACATCCGAAGCATTCTCAGCTGGATCCGAGATCACAGAGGCAGGAATTCGGGGTGGGCCAGAAGAGCCAGAGTTCGTCTCGCCGCGTCCGTTTGACACATCTGGAAAGAGCGGAACAGACAAATTTTCGAGGGCTTGACTACACCCCCTATTGGAATTCTACATAACATAGAATTCGATGTATCAGTAATGGTCCCATAATTCTATAATTTGGGGCTTGGAAAGTTGTGATATTATGTATTGTAATACCTTTTCCGCTATATGCGAGGAATAAATTCACCCTTATTCCAAAAAAAAATTATATATATATATATATATATATATATATATATATATATATATATTACAACGATCTGCTGATACTGTTGATATTGATTCTCATACGGAGGGTCCGATACTACCGAGTACTATGCAAATGGAGATGGTTCTACATACATTCGTCAGTTTTCAGCCACATATTACTATTTGAGTTCTCACCTTGTTTTGCAAATCCAAACATGTTATATAAGCTATTCACTGTTCAGATCTGAACTGTTTCCTTTAATCGTACAGATTTCTACGATGGTGATCGGTTCTTTACGATTCAAGATGGTATACGCAAAGTAAGCCATAAATCTTGTATATGAAACTTAATATCTTCAGATCTCCTCTATTCTTGAATATGGCCTCAGTTCATTATTGTTATTAATGTACTAGCTGCATGATGGACTAGCTGGAAAACAATATCTCACTCATTACATCAAAATTGTTAAAAGATCACTTCTTTGTAAGCTGAATTGGTGTTTTATCGTGTGCAGGCGACACCTTTACTTCTCACACTTGCGGTCATAGAAGTCAGTGACATTGCATTTGCAGTAGGTTATAGATGCCACCTTTCTAACTGCGACATTGCTCCTTTTCCATTACATGTTTTATGTTGCTAAGGGTCACTATCATGTTTTCAGGTTGACTCAATACCGGCAGTTTTTGGTGTTACACGAGATCCTTTTATAGTTTTTACGTCAAACATGTTTGCTATTTCAGGTACTAAATTTTACCCAGTTGTGCAATAACTTTGCTACAATAAATTATATTTTAATTATCTATTACCCCTGTACTGAATTCTAGCTTCCATAAAGCTCTTGTCACCTGTTCCTTTCCCATCCCTATATAACAATAACTCATCATGCTGTTTTACTGTTTTTCTTTACATTGATTATGTTGTCAGGGTTGAATATGATTTTCCCCTCACCAATTGATAGGATTAAGTCTAAATATTTTAGAGACAAGATTGGTATGCAAAGCTTGAAAAAAAAACTGAAATAAGCATTTGAAAATAAAACTAGGGCATGTTGGAAAGAATATTTTTACTGATTTCATTGTTCTGATCTCACATTGTAGGTTAATAAAGGGTGTTGACTTGTTATTCCTTATTATTTCAAAATTGCTAAAAAATATAGCAAAGGTAAGGGTGTCGACAAATGTAGAAGGGTTATGGTTCAGGGGGTGAAAGTATTATTAATAGTTCATCTAACTTCAGGTTCTTTGCAATATATTCTAAACCTCTAATATACAGTGAAAGAAATGATTAATACCGTATAAAGAAGATGGCCAAAAAAGTATAAAAGAAATAAAAGATCCTTGTAACTTCTAAGTTTTACTTTTTACTTCAGTCCATTCTAAGGGTAAATTTCAGTAAACCATGCTCATTTTTAGCTTGGTTCAAAGGAGCACCTTAATTTTGAAAGTGGGGACCGGAACCTGTAATTTTCGAAAATGGCCAGAAACTTGAAAAGCCTCTTAACGCTGTTAACAGAGAACATTAAAAGACCAAGTTACCCCTATGTCTCCGTAACCTTTACTGCCGACGATTACTGCAGACGCCACCACTACCGTCATCACCCCCATAGTCCACCCTCATCACCTCCACAATCACCATTATCTCCACCATCAACTCCCGCCACCATCATCACTCAACTACACTCACCATCATCACTTGCGCCACCACCAATCGCTACAACCATCACTTAAATCTCCAGCACCATCACCGTCATCACGACCTTCATACTTTAAGAAACTCTAACTTATTAGTGAGTGTAAAGGGAAACAAATCATTTCATGTGCCTTTTTTTTATCACATAGTGATCACGCCCTGATCCCAGAGGAACGAAAAGTCTCAATTGGACGTGATGTCGTACAAGTGCGTTTGTATAAGGCACAAACTTGCACAATAACAAGATAGACTGAATAGAAAATAAAACAACAGAACTTTAATGCAGAAAACTTAAAACACAATGAGACGAGAACAAATCTTTCCTTTATTGAAACATTGCAGCGGAATACAAAGAGGGGCTTTCACTGGACAACTCAAAATGCCAACTTGGGTTACAACTGTTGAAATAAAAAATAATTACAATTGACTTCGTTCTGTACATTACATCCCTAGTACATAAACAACAATGCATTTTTTGATCTCCAGCTTCCAAAGGATGAGGGTCTTCTACCGCCTCAACAAGTTTAGCATAATATTCAACACCTGTGGGCGTGGGGGTCAGTACGCTGAAAAATACACTGGTGAACGACCAAAACTACACTCAACTGAAAGCAGCCACTAAGTAATTATGTGAGAAAGCGTTCTTTTAATGGTGGTTTTTCCATCTTTACTTCTATTTCATGCAATTACAAATCAAGAGTCATATTTCAATTTCAGGTACTTAATAAAGCATACGTTCCTCTTTCATTCATTCATGCAGTTGAGATACATTTTCATGCACCAAAAATTATTTTTTTATCTTTAACAAACACAATGTCTTTAAATTCTTCCTTAGAAACATGATACGAACATTTCATTTAAAGCACATTCTTTCTTATAACAATTCATAATAAGAAGCATAAAACATAGAAACATCACTTATACAATGATTCTTACCCACGGTCGATTGCCCATCCCTGCAACAAATAATGGTTAGAACAATTTGCATATGTATAGTTTCATGTCCGTCTTTGCATCAAACTGTTGGGCTTGCAATAATGTTATCTCTAGCACGTGTCCTAACTACATGATGGTCCATGGATAATTTCTCATAATTAGAAGTTGGAACGTACAAGCTCATCTCTCTAATAGATGACATGACACCCTGATCGCAAGGACATACAAGTCTAAGGGTATTCCATTTTCTCCTAGGCCGATACGATTCTGGTGTCCCGAAAAACCATCGAGAGACTATATCTTATGCACAAGTTGTCCAAGACCAATGCATGATATGCAACTTTTATCAAATAAAGCAATATGATGCAAAGCTAAATAACAACCAAACATTTCCTTCTGTCTTTCTTTCAAATTATGGAGTCGTAACTCTGTTCTTCCTTTCTTTCATTCTCATGGCAAAGTCGTGTTCTTCCTTTCTTTCATATTATTTCTTATAAACAGTACAATATTTTCTATACACTTCTATCTTTACAGCATATGATAAATGAACATGTAATCATTTATTCTTTAATAAGTAGCAACGGTTCTTTCAGTATGTGATAAGGAGTCCATAAAATTATTCTATCTTTCTTTAACAAGCATGACAACAGTTCTTTCAATTGTATTCATATTCTAACTTAATATGCAATTCTTCTCTTTTAGCGGAAAAGGGTATAAGCAATCATTCTTTATTTTCTTTAACAAGCATAACAATATTTTTTTTTCAATTGTATTCACAGTCCATAGAACAAGCATGCAATTTCTCTTATTAAAGACATACAATTTTCATGTACTTATCTTTCTTAGTTATTACGAACTCTATTCTTAGCAGCAAAGCATAAATTTATTCTCTATGGGTTCTTTATTAATCGTGAAAGAATCAGAAAACGAAGTCTTGCCCTCACCTATGATGAAACGTCTTCTTGTTCCAATAAGGGAGCTCTTCCTGAAGGCTTTCCTTACTTGAACCAGCAAACCGACATCGACATCAATATAACGCCGCCACTAGGAGCGGGACATTACACATAGTATGTCACGACCCGCACCCACTGTTAGGGTACGAGAACGTAACTACGCCCAGCCTACGCCGCAGTGTCGGCAGTAGAACGCTGTCCTAGGTCACAACATTTAACAATATAATGCTAAGCAGTTTATACTCCCCGAATGGGGGTGACATAGCAGATACAGACTCAATCACATCTAAGGTAGAGCCTGATAAGGATAGATAAAACATGAAATCCAAAAGAGATACATGAGATAGAAGTCTAAGTGTCTAAGATACATAAACCCAGAAATACATCTCAAAACTCAAATACAGATACAATAATCCACAAGTAAATACAACTCCAGACAAAATAAAATAACTACCTAAACAACCTCTACTGTGTCTCCTCTAGGCTAGCAGGCAATTCCAGGCCATCTGTAAAATTTATCAACAGGTCCAGTCAGGACAGGAGCGAGCACAATACATCTCAACAAATCATAGTAGGTTAGAAAATATAATCATGCAGTAAAGTAAGATACAGGATCTGAAGAAATACAGTATGTAAACAGGGAGAGAACTGTAATAGAAATATCTACTATAAATAGAGAACTAACAGTGGCTAGTGATGTAGAGTACAAGATAGCACATGTGAACGGGACAGATTTGTACATGATCTACACTAAAGAGTTGTACATGATCTATACTACTATGGAATTGTTCACATGACTACTAGCACTCCCCCGTTTCCCCAATCAATACACAAGGATCTAAACAGGTTATGTTATTGTACATGATATCACATGGGGCCCTTAAAAGGGTGCACATGATAGTATACATGAAGGCTCTGTGAACATGAGAGTACAAGATTCACAAGAGTGTACATGTATGGTGAAAGCACAGGAGTACATGATGAAAGTGAAACGCACATGACACAATGTACCCGATGCTCCCGAGGGGGATAACATCGCATGAAGAGATCCGTATAGTACTAATCCGTGATAATGTCGTGACAGCATCAAGTATAGTAATCTAAAGCATGAATATAATTCTAAGCAGGATATGAAATGATCAGAGAATGTACTCGCCTGATATCTGAATGTCCAAGGTAAAGATACTGTCCGAGGAGAGGTGTCTGGCTCCTAATTAGAACAGCACAAGTCACAACATGTCCAGAAGGGTAATATAAAGCACTACAATGCATTCTACATGAATCTAGGTCAAACTAGGCCAAAGTCAACCCTTGGTCAACTCTGGTCAACTGCACTAGTCAAACTAGGTCAAACTAGGTCATGCCCTAACCCAGCAAGTCTTACTAGGCCTAACCAAGACTTATCCTAGCAAGCACACATCAATACAAGGCTATACAAGCCAACATACACCCAACTCTATATAGCATGCAATTATTCAATACTCAAATAGGCAAGAATTCACATTGGATATACACTAGGTAATCTATTACTTTAAACTATATATGTCTACACATATACACATGCATATATTGGTATTCAACATTAGGTCTATAATCATGGCATTTCAAATGGTTATATAAACTTATATATTACAACACAATATGCTAACATATATATAATATACATACATAGCTAAGTTAACTATATTCATAAATACTTATTTAAGAGGCTACGTGTGTGTATGTGAACATGGCAAAGGGACAAGTGAGAGTTAAATGGGCATGCATAGTGTATACATATCAAAGAGTGTCAAAGTGTAAGTGAACAATGTGTCAAGTGTGATAGTGTCAACATAGTGTAAGGGGGTACATGAGGTAATATAGGATTTGTGTTAACATAGAATATTATATCTCATTAACTTGTATATTTCATACATTACATCTATTATTATATTACATTCATGCTTTCATTCATTCATCATTCATTTATTCTCTTGCACTACTATATGTACCATACATTACATACTATGGAACCTACATATTCATTACAAGCCATACTTATACATGCTTACATTAGATAGAATACTTACACCTCGTACATCATTTATTTAACCATTTACTCATGCTTGTATTCTCTATTTAGTTACATAATGTATATACATTAACATGGGTTAAAATCAAATAGAACATTATATTACACACAAGGGTGCATAAAATACATATGCCGAATAGTAACTCCTACTAATAATCAATACTGTACCATCTCAGCATGAATTAAAATTTAGGATTAAAGTATGTTATAGATCTATGTGTTAGCTTTCCGAAACTTCAAACGGATCGCGTTTTCGTTTCCGGAAACTCCCGGAATCGCGAAAACACCGAGAACGCGTTTGTCTTTCGTACAGCTGACACTCAAATAATTCTCCAGAAAGTTACAGAAAGAATTAGGCCTATTAATATATGTTTTTGGAAAGCTAACTTCAATACGCTTCTTTTAAAAAAAACGGGAGATTAAACCGAGTTTTGAGCTAGAAGTTATGACATTTCTAAGTTAGGGCTGAAATTAAAAATGTGGATAAAAATCATGACGTATTTAGATAGTTTGAGCCAAAAGAATACACAATATATATCCTAATTATCCACAACAATAATAGCAATAATAATATGAGGAACCACACTCACAAACTTGATTATATAATCATCATGAATCATTTATTACATATATAAATATAGATACACTTTCATTACAATATATATATATAAATCTATATATGTAACATGAACTATATTTATTACATATATAGATACACAAATGACACTCCTATGACCTCCAAATGGACACAAAATGGACACAAATGGAGATACAACCATGGGGGTCATTCCTATGGGTTCAAAATAGACCAATATGCATGAGGAAATGAAAAGGAGAAGGGATTTATACCTCCCGGTAGATCGAATCGAAGAAAAACCTTCCCGGAGCGACACCGACACGTAGAGATTCCAAAAGGACACGAACGAGCTCCGAATTCTCCCAAACTTGGGTAGCTTCCTCCTTGGCTAGAATGGAGAAGGAAAGAAGAAGATTTGGTGGTGAAATGGAAGGATTTGGTGGAGAAATTGCTAGGGATTGCTCTCTAGGAATTTGGGGAAGAACAAGAGAGAAAAATAGATGGATAATGACAAATGGGAGGCTCAACCCTATCCTTATTGTGGCTGGCCATAAATGTGGTTTTGTCCTATTAGGAAAAGTCCAAAATCCCCTACTAACCTATTCTATGAGTATTAGGAAAGGGCTAATTGGTTGGGGCTAAATTAGTCATTCTAAAGTCTCTAATCACACTAACCTTATCCATAATAATTAGTCTAACCTCTAACTAAAATATTTCTATCATGTGGACTAAAATTAATATCATGTGGGCCATGCCTAACTAGTGTGTGGGTCCCACTAGAGTCAAACTACCCCCGGGTCCCCGTTTCAAGTCGAATTGATTTGAAATTCGAACCCGACTCAAATAACCCCAAAAAAATATCATAAATAATAAAATAATATCAAAATAATTCAAAGAGGTCAAATACAAAAATATCCTTAGGCCAAAAATGATATTAAAATATCATAATCACATGGTTAGGCTCTAGGTCAAACAGTCTCTAGGGTTTCACTAGCAAAACGTCAAAACCACAAGTCATTGATTTAAATAATGTTAAAATAATTTAAAATCACCAAAAATCATATCATGAATTAAATATCATTATTAAAATAATTATAAACACAAAATTACCCTCATTTGGGAAACTGGGTGCTACAACTCTACCCACCTTAGAAAAATTTCGTCCTCGAAATTTAAGATCGATAGTACTCCTTCTAGAGCCTCTAACCTACCCAATATCTAAGGTAACACTTCCTAACACTGGAATAATAAACGGACATCTAAAAAGTGTCAATCTAGGAATACCTCCAATACTGCTCTGCTGTACGGCGGTAATGGAACTTCAATAAAATATGGACTGGAACCTATATCCAAGGGACTGGACCTATTTTAAAGTGGTCTTAACTAAGGATGAAAAGGAACTGATCATAGGCTATAGGTATGCTCAAACTATTATCTTCCTATTAACCATCTATTAATACATTCTATTACCAAAGGAACGATGCATTACTAAGACATATAGGCCCCTATCTCTCATAACACATTTATGCTCACCAAAAGACTAGTACATCCTATCAAGGCTGATACTATAATCTCTCATAAATCTCATAAGCTACATGTTTATAGACACACATCCCCACATCAAGGACTAACCTATATATATCTACAACTGATACTAATGGGGTGACGTCCCTATCTCCCAACAATCAAGGTCTAAATTTTTTTTTATCTAAATCATGCAATTTGAAGGAATAGTATACAAGGTCAGGGCATACCGTAGCAGTTGGAAGTCTCACCTAGGTACACTAATCATTCTAGGTCAAAACAGTACTATGGTATCAACACACAAACAATCTAGGGTGTCCTAATTGGGAAGGTAAGGCAACAACAATCATCAAGGTTGTAGGGCTGTCTACCATCCTATATAAAAATTGGTCATTAACAAGCAACTAAGAAATTATTAAAAGGTTACTATTCCATAAAATGGCAAAAATTGAAAATTTAGGCACAACAAATCACAAATAGATTTTTGTCTTGACACGATCTAAGTTGATCAATTTCGGGATAAAACGAGATTTGGGCAAGAAGGGAAATCAATGAAATCAAAGTATGAGCACGAGCATCCAATGATGGAGGTTCAGGTCATGATTAAATTTAGTTCGACTGAGTATGAATACGAGGTTCATAGGCGATGAAAAGATTTCAAGGAGAATTGTCAAGGCTGTCGCGAATGAGACTCTAGGGTCAAGTTTAACTGTCTCCATTCTCGTAGATTGATACATGAAAAAAAAGCGAACCAAAGTGCAATAGGTTGATCAGACCATCATGTACCGGTTCTGATTAGACAATATGTTAGTGGGTGGCCACCCAATAAAATATGTCATGACCAAGCTCGAAGATAGATAAGCTTGCAAAACTAAGGCTAATTTAGCAGCACAAGATATAAGGGTGGTAATGATGAAAGAAATTACATAGTCCAAGTTTCTTAACCAACGGGTCAAGTAATCAGATAAGGTACAAGGTTAAGCATCTAAGGAAACAAGCATAACACCATCACATGTCGGGTCGAAAGAATTGAGTCAAGGCTGGATTTCTAATTGAAATAAGAAGAAATTTAGTATAATGGTAGAGGTTATAGTTTAGCCAGTTGACCAGAAAATCATATCAAGAAAATAGAGTACAAGAAGACGGGTTTTAGTGGGACATGATATACCTACACGAAGGTGAGCTCGTCTAGGTCTTGCATATAAGATTTGTTGGAGGGTAACAGCTAGTATTACATTCCGAATATCAAAGTCACGATAAGGAACGTCAAGGATCTCAATTAGAAAGTGGGAGTTCAAGAGGTGGTAATTAATGCACAAAAATAATGAAGATCGAGTTAGTCATCTGCTTCTGATACTCTTAAGTTAATCTGGTCATAACTTGCCAATCATATCTTTACCTCACCAGTCTCCATATGAAAATTTAACCTTTACTTAAACCCTTACCATGACTACCGTAGGCAATTCCCAATTTTCAAACATCACTCTTGAAGCACAACCCTCACATTTAGGAATCAACATTAACCATTTATTTAAATTTCCAAGTTCTTTCACCTTGTCTTAAATTTGACCCAAAACCTCTAAATCCCGTTTACGAATTTCTTGAACTTGTTCAAATTGTTCTCCTCATATTATTTAATTTAAATCTCTAAGCCTTACAAAACTTATCTTTCATCATAAAATCAACTTCCGTATTTTCTTCGACATACACCCTTGAATATTATTCTCCTAAAAATATTTCACAACAATCTCTAAACTTCCATAACTTTGTGCTCTCTCTATCCCTAGTCATTTCCTCGCAACATCTTGTTTAATATCCTTATTAAACACAATTAACTTCTCTTTTCCATTACTAACCTTCTACATAGCCTCAGAGTAAAAGTTTTTCCCAGAATCAATAACCAAGATTTTCTAAGTTCTCAAAACTAGGTTGACCTCTGATATCCTCATTAGTTTTGAATACACCTATAAACTATCTCATAACCCCAAAATTTCTCTAAATGTAATTGTTTCCAGATTGGCAGTATACATCTCTTTATTCTATTCGAGACCTTTACCACATTTCTATCTCAAGTTTCCATATGGAACACTCCACATTTGATTTCCTTTAGATCATCATAAAATAACCAGTTATGTCTTCTCTGAGCTACATAATTTACGTCACTTCCTTAACATTTCTCAGGCAAAATGATATGAAGATTCAAGATTTGTCAAGGTATAGCTGACAGAATTATATACGAGATAGGGAATTGATATAATCATGACAGGTATATAAGACAGGGAATGATGGTAGTAAAAATATTGGCAGGAAAAGAATGATAATAGAATCTGTTCTGCTTATCTATTTAAAAGAGGGACCCATTTTTTTTGAAACAAGAATTATAATACCAAATCCAAAATAAGGCCTAGCAAAATCATTGGTTTATTGTATTAAAAAGAAATAAATTTTTGTAAGAAGTTACACAAGGTTTATAAAAATAGCTAAAGCTACATCCTAAGTAAACAATGAGAAACAAAACAAAACAAAACAACAATAATTTCTTCTCTTTTTTTTTGAATGACTGAAACAAAAGTAGCAAAAACATGTTCGAAAACATTTAAGGTACAATCTGATAATCATATGCGTCTATCCAAAATCATGGTACTCTAAATTCTCGTCATACTAGTGAGCAAGGCTACGATAATCACAGAGTCCTTGACTTATGCACATACCTCTAGAATCATGGTATTTAACATTTTCGCGATGCCGCTAGCTTGGCTGCGAAAACCTTAAATTTCCACACCCGAGAAATATATCCAAAATCAGACTATATGTCCTCACCATGCTGGCTAATGTGACTATAGAAGACAAGATTTCCATAACTTAGATGACCTAGCCCATATAATTTCATCTTGCCAAAAATTAAATTAAATCAACAATGAATACCAAAAAAAATCAAATTTATCAACGAACATCAAAATTCAGAAATGAACAAAATGCTTCAAATCATATAACTACAAACTCGGATGCTATAGCTAACATCAAGATTCAAATTTCAACAATCTTCATCAAAATCAATAAATACAAACTCAAATTCAATAATAATCCATCAAAATCAAATTCAATAGCAGAAAGTAAAGATAAATCAAATCAAGGAAAAAAGAAAAGAGTTTTCAAATCGGAGTTAAACAAGATTCTCAAGGATCGTCCCAGGAATCTCTCAAGGGATCCTAATTGTGATTGAGTATCTTCAAAAATATATCCTAATCCTACTGCAGGCTGTAGTGGTACTCTAATTCGAATACCACTACACAAACTCGACCTACATGGGCCACCACTAAAAACGTGTCACGACCCGCACCCACTGTTAGGGTACGAGAACGTAACTACGCCCAGCCTACGCCGCAGTGTCGGCAGTAGAACGCTGTCCTAGGTCACAACATTTAACAATATAATGCTAAGCAGTTTATACTCCCCGAATGGGGGTGACATAGCAGATACAGACTCAATCACATCTAAGGTAGAGCCTGATAAGGATAGATAAAACATGAAATCCAAAAGAGATACATGAGATAGAAGTCTAAGTGTCTAAGATACATAAACCCAGAAATACATCTCAAAACTCAAATACAGATACAATAATCCACAAGTAAATACAACTCCAGACAAAATAAAATAACTACCTAAACAACCTCTACTGTGTCTCCTCTAGGCTAGCAGGCAATTCCAGGTCATCTGTAAAATTTATCAACAGGTCCAGTCAGGACAGGAGCGAGCACAATACATCTCAACAAATCATAGCAGGTTAGAAAATATAATCATGCAGTAAAGTAAGATACATGATCTGAAGAAATACAGTATGTAAACAGGGAGAGAACTGTAATAGAAATATCTACTATAAATAGAGAACTAACAGTGGCTAGTGATGTAGAGTACAAGATAGCACATGTGAACGGGACAGATTTGTACATGATCTACACTAAAGAGTTGTACATGATCTATACTACTATGGAATTGTTCACATGACTACTAGCACTCCCTCGTTTCCCCAATCAATACACAAGGATCTAAACAGGTTATGTTATTGTACATTATATCACATGGGGCCCTTAAAAGGGTGCACATGATAGTATACATGAAGGCTCTGTGAACATGAGAGTACAAGATTCACAAGAGTGTACATGTATGGTGAAAGCACAGGAGTACATGATGAAAGTGAAACGCACATGACACAATGTACCCGATGCTCCCGAGGGAGATAACATCGCATGAAGAGATCCGTATAGTACTAATCCGTGATAATGTCGTGACAGCATCAAGTATAGTAATCTAAAGCATGAATATAATTCTAAGCAGGATATGAAATGATCAGAGAATGTACTCGCCTGATATCTGAATGTCCAAGGTAAAGATACTGTCCGAGGAGAGGTGTCTGGCTCCTAATTAGAACAACACAAGTCACAACATGTCCAGAAGGGTAATATAAAGCACTACAATGCATTCTACATGAATCTAGGTCAAACTAGGCCAAAGTCAACCCTTGGTCAACTCTGGTCAACTGCACTAGTCAAACTAGGTCAAACTAGGTCATGCCCTAACCCAGCAAGTCTTACTAGGCCTAACCAAGACTTATCCTAGCAAGCACACATCAATACAAGGCTATACAAGCCAACATACACCCAACTCTATATAGCATGCAATTATTCAATACTCAAATAGGCAAGAATTCACATTGGATATACACTAGGTAATCTATTACTTTAAACTATATATGTCTACACATATATACACATGCATATATTAGTATTCAACATTAGGTCTATAATCATGGCATTTCAAATGGTTATATAAACTTATATATTACAACACAATATGCTAACATATATATAATATACATACATAGCTAAGTTAACTATATTCATAAATACTTATTTAAGAGGCTACGTGTGTGTATGTGAACATGGCAAAGGGGCAAGTGAGAGTTAAATGGGCATGCATAGTGTATACATATCAAAGAGTGTCAAAGTGTAAGTGAACAATGTGTCAAGTGTGATAGTGTCAACATAGTGTAAGGGGGTACATGAGGTAATATAGGATTTGTGTTAACATAGAATATTATATCTCATTAACTTGTATATTTCATACATTACATCTATTATTATATTACATTCATGCTTTCATTCATTCATCATTCATTTATTCTCTTGCACTACTATATGTACCATACATTACATACTATGGAACCTACATATTCATTACAAGCCATACTTATACATGCTTACATTAGATAGAATACTTACACCTCGTACATCATTTATTTAACCATTTACTCATGCTTGTATTCTCTATTTAGTTACATAATGTATATACATTAACATGGGTTAAAATCAAATAGAATATTATATTACACACAAGGGTGCATAAAATGCATATGCCGAATAGTAACTCCTACTAATAATCAATACTGTACCATCTCAGCATGAATTAAAATTTAGGATTAAAGTATGTTATAGATCTATGTGTTAGCTTTCCGAAACTTCAAACGGATCGCGTTTTCGTTTCCGGAAACTCCCGGAATCGCGAAAACACCGAGAACGCGTTTGTCTTTCGTACAGCTGACACTCAAATAATTCTCCAGAAAGTTACAGAAAGAATTAGGCCTATTAATATATGTTTTTGGAAAGCTAACTTCAATACGCTTCTTTTAAAAAAAACGGGAGATTAAACCGAGCTTTGAGCTAGAAGTTATGACATTTCTAAGTTATGGCTGAAATTAAAAATGTGGATAAAAATCATGACGTATTTAGATAGTTTGAGTCAAAAGAATACACAATATATATCCTAATTATCCACAACAATAATAGCAATAATAATATGAGGAACCACACTCACAAACTTGATTATATAATCATCATGAATCATTTATTACATATATAAATATAGATACACTCTCATTACAATATATATATATAAATCTATATATGTAACATGAACACATCCACAACACAAAGGACACTCCTATGACCTCCAAATGGACACAAAATGGACACAAATGGAGATACAACCATGGGGGTCATTCCTATGGGTTCAAAATAGACCTATATGTATGAGGAAATGAAAAGGAGAAGGGATTTATACCTCCCGGTAGATCGAATCGAAGAAAAACCTTCCCGGAGCGACACCGACACGTAGAGATTCCAAAAGGACACGAACGAGCTCCGAATTCTCCCAAACTTGGGTAGCTTCCTCCTTGGCTAGAATGGAGAAGGAAAGAAGAAGATTTGGTGGTGAAATGGAAGGATTTGGTGGAGAAATTGCTAGGAATTGCTCTCTAGGAATTTGGGGAAGAACAAGAGAGAGAAAAATAGATGGATAATGACAAATGGGAGGCTCAACCCTATCCTTATTGTGGCTGGCCATAAAGGTGGTTTTGTCCTATTAGGAAAAGTCCAAAATCCCCTACTAACCTATTCTATGAGTATTAGGAAAGGGCTAATTGGTTGGGGCTAAATTAGTCATTCTAAAGTCTCTAATCACACTAACCTTATCCATAATAATTAGTCTAACATCTAACTAAAATATTTCTATCATGTGGACTAAAATTAATATCATGTGGGCCATGCCTAACTAGTGTGTGGGTCCCACTAGAGTCAAACTACCCCCGGGTCCCCGTTTCAAGTCGAATTGATTTGAAATTCGAACCCGACTCAAATAACCCCAAAAAAATATCATAAATAATAAAATAATATCAAAATAATTCAAAGAGGTCAAATGCAAAAATATCCTTAGGCCAAAAATGATATTAAAATATCATAATCACATGGTTAGGCTCTAGGTCAAACAGTCTCTAGGGTTTCACTAGCAAAACGTCAAAACCACAAGTCATTGATTTAAATAATGTTAAAATAATTTAAAATCACCAAAAATCATATCATGAATTAAATATCATTATTAAAATAATTATAAACACAAAATTTCAAAATTACCCTCATTTGGGAAACTGGGTGCTACATAGTATCTCATGATAAGTCAGTTTGAGAAAAGCTGTGGATGTTGAAAACCCAAAAATACATGATATCTCCGCTTTTACGTTGGCATGTGCCTTGTAACGTAATGTATATATTAGTGAAAGACTAAGTTAATGTTTGGTATGTCACGTCTCGATCCCATAGGACCAAAAGTTATAACTGGACGTGATGTCGTTCAAGTCAAAATTGCACTTGTACAAGGCAAATGACAAACACGGTTGATAAATCAATATCAGAAAACAAAGTCGTTGCGGTGGAAAATAAACAGAAAAGTTGATAGACACAAGATATATGAAAACGATTGATAATTTGCAGTGGAATCCAATGGTTCTAGGCCAAAAGAACAAGTGGACTTATAAACAATGGATCTCATTACAAAGAACGATGCCATAAGACTTACAACTCGTGAAAACTAATACAGTCAACTTTGTTCTATACATTATATCCTTTATAAACAAAATAAAATTTTATCTACCTGAAGAACAGTTTCTTGTTGCCAAACGAGCTTCAGACGCCTCGAAACGTCCAAGTGACTTTCCGTACATATGGACGAGGGGGTTAGCGCTTCGGGGAATACACTGGTGAGGTGTCTTAACCCGACTCACCTAAACCAATATGGTAATCATATAAAAACATGTAAAATTATTATGTGGTCTTTCTATTTTTTTTTTATGATCAGTTAACAATTCATAAGCATATATATATATATATATATATATATATATATGAAGCATAAATGTGAAATTTGACACAGTGAATCTTATCTAATGCTACTATCCTTCTCTGCAAACATGGATTATCATTCATAATATATAAATGTGTCGTGAATTCGTCCTTGCAATTATTGTTAAGCCTGCAAAACAGTTGTCATCAGCATGCAAATTAACTATATGACGGTCACTGGTGATACTATTTTGGACTACACGGGATATTATTGCGGCACATCCTTCCAGTCCAGGTAGTTAGCCCAACTGAAGGTCCCACAATATCTCGTGTATGAAGCACGTTCCACATAATTTTTCTTTAGGCTGAATCAATCCCGTGCCTCGAACCCCGTTCGAGGAAAGTCAAACCTTGTGCACAAGTTGTTCATGAACATGCAAATGTGTGAACATTTAACTATAAAACATATGTATGGTACAAAAACTAAAATAAAACAATGTAAATCTCTACTTGTACAACAGTTCATTCTTACGATAATCTCAATGAGTCAATCTCCACTCAGTATTATTCCTATTGGCAACTCATTGGTCCCAAACCATCCCGATATTCCGTGGTAACATACCGCTTCCCAATCCAGGGGTTACGACACTTGTCTACCCAACAGTCTGAAACCTTTTTCCACAATTCCATATATTTACAGCAACATTACAACATTCCTATTTCTAAGTAGCAAGTTAACAACAATAATTTTACTCTATTTTTTTCTCATGTTATTTTACTTAGCATTGACAATCTTATGGAATATAGAAACAAAAGGCTAATAACAGTTTTTTCATTAAGTTGTGAAGATAAATGAAATCACAACCACCCACCATTGATGAATTGCCTTCGTCCCGATCATAAAGACTCTGAATAAATGAGAGAATAATCAAAACCACCCACCATTGTTGAATTGCCTTCGTCCCGATCATAAAGACTGAATAATTCCTCTGCATGAATCCAAGTCCAACTAGGTCCTCCGAGCCAACAAGCTAGTATAATGCACCGAACGGAACGGGACATTACATGGTAAGAGATATAAGCTACGACCTATTATGAATATAAGAGTAGAAGGCCAACATGTATTGGATATAATAAGAGGCAAAAACTTTGGGTGTAAGAATTAGGTATTACTTGTATACTTAGAAGACAACAATCTAGGAGTGTATCTTCACATGCAATTTTCAAATTTCTGGCAAGTATAATCTGGGTAGGAATAAATTATATCCATTACAAAAAGGTACTCGAGTAATTTTGGTTAGGGAAACTTGCAGTTGTAACTTTAAAGGCCCAAAGCTGCAATGTATTGAATCATTTATTCTTTTGGGAGTATACAGTAACTTAAAATTTGTTTTTGTAAATGCATGATTGCCGTGTCGTAAACTACACAATGATTTCTGTCTGTGGGCTTCGAAATAATGGGCTGTATATCAGGGTTTAAGATAACTAGGTAATTTGAGTCGAAAAGAATTTATTTAGAGAATGTTATCTTGTCCAACCAAGTTGTCCATTCTTATAGGGGTTTATTGGCACATAAAAGCCATGTGACAATAGGGAACTGAGATAAGAAATGATTTGTCTGTGGAGATGAATTGGTATGCTTATATTTGGAGATTCTTCTGATATGCATTTACTTGCACAAAGTTGATTGTTGACTGTTTTGATCAACATCATGCAGGTTTAAGGTCTCTGTATTTACTCATTTCCGGAAGTTTGTCAGAATTAGATTATTTACAGGTGAGAGATTAATTTGTTCATAGTTTAATTATATAATTACAGCTGCATTTGTTTGTGCATCATGTTATATTTGTTTGTTGAATAATACAAGGGTTTCCCATAAATCCAAATAATAAGCGACGCGATTTAAAATATGGTTTTTTTTGATATTGTGTGATGTATGATATGGGCAAAAACATATCTAATATATGTGGCTGCAATTTTTGATGGATCCTTAATTTTTAGAGTGCATGATGTATGATATGGATGACTCAATCATTTACGTGTCTTTTGTGAAGTACATTGGAATGGATGGAAAGTTACTCGAAAGGAATAGTACAATGGTACAATATTTTTCTTATTAAAGCTTATGAACAGCCTGTTTCTTAAGATTACGTTGTTTTCACTTATGTTTCGTTGCCATCTGGTAATTATTTACTTCCTTACAAGATCACATGCATTGAGGAAAATTTACTTGTCATTATACTATGACGGCATCAGAAGTTCCGTAACCCTTCTACCATAATGTTAATTTTGTGGAAAAAAACTTAATAGCAGATAATCCGATGACCATCACGGTTTCTCTTCTTGAGTAGTTTTATAATCTCTCTTATATTTTAATCCTGTTCACCTTCCTCATCATGCACCCTGTTGATCATTAATAAATATTACAAGGACAAGATCATTCATGAATATCACAAGGACTGAAATATAGGAATATAATCATATTGGAGTCATTTTGTAGAGAGGTACCTATTTTATGGAATGTCATAAAATTATTGGTGCAACTATTCACATGTTTTAGATTGTTTATATCTGTAATGCATTGGTTAAGTTGATGGACAGTGGATTCTAGCATTACATTATCAGGCTGGGTAGAGTCTTACTATGCTGCACTGGAGCTTCGAGTATATTCCTGTCACATTTTGCAAACAAGCTGATATATTAGTATTACTCCTAAGCATCAATTTACTAAGTTGAATATTGAATTTTTTGAAGTAAATCATTCTGTAAAGAATAAGATAGCATTGAAAGTAAGTGATTTGATATCAGTGATTTGACAGTTTAGTTGTACAAGAATGGTCCATATATGTTCTTTTCCTCGAGTCTGAGCTAGAGCCTATTTATGCTGCAATGGAGGTTTCACATTATATATCTGGTCATCTTGGTCCTAACAAGCTAATGGAATTAGTGTTTCACTATTATTCTTAGGCAGCAATATAGTAAGTTGCATATCAGAAAATTTGGAAGTGAATCTTGCTTCGGAAGATATATATTAGCATCAAAGAAGTTGGGTGTTTGATTTTACTGCTTCTCAAAATCCAGTTATACGATTGTGCATGAATTCTATTGCTCCCAATGCTCTTTCCTTGGAGCATCCGCTCGAGCTCTCGAAGACTGAACTTTTGATGAACATAGAGTTTTATGAAAATTGACATTTAAATTGCATTATTATTTTTTAGTGGTCCTTATATATATATATATATATATATATATATATATATATATATAAAAAAATAAAAAAAAAAAAAAAATATATATATATATATATATATATATATATATATATATATATATTGGTAATTTTTATTACAATTAATGGTCACCTAATGGCCTACAACCTTAGCCCCAAGGCCCACACCCGGCCTGCAGCACCACCCGGCTGCTCACTTAATTCCCACTGCCACAGGGAAAATTTTAAGTTCTTCCCCCAAGGCTTGAACCCAAGACCTATGGGGGGATGCCTCCTACTCCTACCATATTATATATATATATATATATATATATATATATATATATATAGGCTCCGGCGCTGACAAGCTCTTATGGGCCAGGTCGGTGTCTGGCAAATTCTCGGTGTCCTCGGCTTGGGAGGCGGCCCGAGTCGCTCCTTTTTATTGGCATCCACAAATCCTGGATAAGTAGTACATACTGTTATGGAGAGCTATAGGTAGGAGGATCCCCACAGATGATGTTTTGACTAGCATCGGATTTAGCCTGGCTTCCGCCTGCCATTGCTGCGAGGAGCGTCAGCAGGAGACCATCGAAATGTGTTTGTCTAAGGGGATTTGGCTAGTTCGGTGTGGACATGCTTTGGAAGCAGAAGCTCGATTGGGGTCGCGGGAACAAGGCTCTATGACAGATTATTAGCCTGGGGGCAGAAGAAGAAAGGACTCCAAATTGTTGCGGCGGCTATCCTTCAAACACAAACATGGGGGGCATTTATACAGAGGAGATCAACTGATAATGGAAGTTTCCAAACAAGTAGCTAAGGCTACTAAGGCGAGTAGGCACAGGGCCCTAAAGAACGGGAGATTTCTGTTAGTAGCGTTTTGGTTGGGACTTGTAGCATGTTTGCTTATGATTCTCAGTTTTGCTTTGGGACCGTGGGCGAACCACCATGCAATCCCCGGGAAGGGAGGAGGGGGGGGGGGGGGGGGGGGGGGGGGGGGGTGGAGAGGGTGTGGCTTTGAACCCTGGACCTCCCGTAGGAGAACCCAACCACATCAGCTAGGACATTATATATATATATATATATATATATATATATATATATATATCCCGTCCCTCTGCACCATCGGATCTAGCGGGGCCAGACGATATCGCACGATCCAACGACTAAGGGGGTGCAGGGCCTACGCGATGCCGCGCGATCCAACGGCTAAGGGGCGCGGGGGCTTTGGCGGACCTACGGAAACGGGGCTCCCGAGCGGACCCATATATATATAAAATAAAAAAAATTCATGTGGCCGTAGCCGTTGGGAACGGTGGAGCACCACGGCGCAGTGGCGCGCGTTCGAGCCCCCTTGGAGGCATGCCTCCAAGCACCAGTAAGAAGTGGACACCCTCAATATATATATATATATATATATATATATATTATATATATATATATTGAAAAAATGGTAAATTTTATTCCAAAGAAAAAGCCATAATCTTACAACATACATTCAGAGTGGGACTCCCACTCATCAGTTTCCCATAACATTTACATCAAACTCGATGTTATGGAGAATGCCTACCAGAGGGGTGACCAGCCCCTCAATATCCGACGGTTTCGCTCCCGCTATACATGCAAAACTGAAGCCGTCAGTCTAACTCTGGCGGTCCGGAACCAGTCCTGCCCTCGACCCCTGCTATCCCGGAGCACCGTGATGATGTTTCAAATTCCTTTTCCGTGATGCACACTCCACACTCGACTCTG